>UYYG01001154.1:0-602180 GCA_900625125.1 Dracunculus medinensis
TTCGGAGACATCCCTTTAGTTTGGACCAGTATTCATTTGCCTTTCTAGAAAATTCATTGATATTTGTATCATTGAGATGCTTCAATAATGTCATGACCATGTCATGTTTCGATTGAGACTTTGTTTGCCGTTGAAGTTCCGCATAGAACTTATCTTTATCACGGTTATTTGCAGACAGAGTTAGAGCATAGACACTGATGACCGAGATATTGCAGAACTTACCTTTAAAATGTGCGCAGACCATACGATCGCTTACTGGTTTTCACTCAATTAAAGCGAAATGGCTCTTGTCAGACATGACAATCGCTACGCTATTTCTTTCCGAGTTATTCGATGTATCACCGTGATATAGCAAGTATCTCTGCTCCGAACCAGGATTAGCAATTACTCGAGACCCGAAGTGAAGAAGGCGGACCTCCGACAAGCAAGCGATATCCACACGATGTTTAGAAAGGGTGTGGACAGTGATCGCTTGACTTGCAACATCCATAAGCATTCTAACATTCCACTGATCGCTTGACTTGCAACATCCATAAGCATTCTAACATTCCACTCTGATACGGCTAATACCTCACCGCGCGTGCAGAAGGCTATTCCCATTGATTTGATTTAAAGTTTCATATACCAGCTTCATTTATTTATTGTTTCATTTATTGTATTGTTAAATTAAATGTTGCAAAAATAAATTTAAACACTGAAATTTCTTCTATTAAGTCAATTGGTCTTATAATGGATTTTCTTAATAATATTTTATTTCTTCGTCTAATGAAAAAATACATAATAATAAAATAAAATAATCAATTTAAAGATGAAATAAAGAGGAAATTGCAAAATAATATAATATAGTACAATTCTATATACTATAATAATAACTATAATCGGATGGTAAAAATCGAGATTTCACACTTCCTGCATGATGTGAACTTTTTAAATAATATCATAAATGATATTATCTATTTTATTTTTAAAAATAGCTAGGGATGGCGCACAAGCTATGTCGTTCGGTAATTTATTCCAGAAATTAATATTACGAATAAAGAAATAATGAGTCCTTAGTGTGGTTTTACACATAGGTTTTAGTAATTTTAGCCCATTAGTTCTTGTTGGATTTTAATTTAACCTAAAATTATAATATTTTCAACAATCTAACAATTGAACATAACCATACAAAATCTTATAAGTATAAATTAAATCTTGTTTAATACGGCGAACTGACAGAGAATCCAGATTATATTGTAAAAGTTTTCTTTTACAATTAAAATTGCAATTAGGAGAGAGGCGCGTATAAAATATTTTTCGAGTCCTTCAATTATTTTACTTGATTTACGATATCTCGCTTAACATGTAGCATTGTAGTCAAGAAATGGCCAAACGAACGCTTTGTACATTTTGATAAGAAAGTCTTCAGTTTTGTTCTAAAACGAACGAAAAATAAAATTTAGTATCTTTGAGAATTTTTTACCCTGCAGTGAAGGTAAAAATCGAGATTTCCATCCATGATTATTCCAAGATCGGAAATGTGTGAGACTCTACTGATTATATTGCCATTAATAATAAGATTAGGAAAATTGAAACCTTTAGAATTGATATGAAGAACGCTACATTTTTGAAAGGAAAGGATAATTTGCCTTTCATGTAGTCAGCTGGCTATTCTATTGAGGTCCTTCTGCAGTGGAGATAGGCTATCTGATCTACCATGAGGATAACAAACATCAGCATAAAGATAAATAGTAGAATTTAGCACCACATTAGTTACATCATTTATATATAATAAAAAAAGCAATGGCGCAATACAACTACCTTGGGGAACGCCAGATTTAACAGGTTTTGTGTCAGAGATAGTGTTGTTGACGAGTACGGCTTGGTGATGGTCTTTTATGTAATCTGATACCCAGTTATAAAGAGCTCCTGTAATGCCATAACTATTAAGAGTGATCAGTAATTTGCTATGGGAAACAGTATCAAAAGCTTTAGCCAAATCTAGGTTCACAACTGATATTGTTTTTCCATTGCCAATTGATGCTGACCAATGGAAAAGATTTGCCGATATTTATAAAGAAGTTGATTTTTTCTTACAAAAGTCATGCTGATAAGAGGATATAAAATTATTGACATCAAGATAAGTAAGCAGTTTGTTGCAGATCAACCTTTCGAGTACCTTGCTACCAACGCATGTTAGGCTAATAGGTGTTAAAAGAGTCACAAGTGCTTCCTTTTTTATGAATGGGCATTATATGAGACAAGTTCCAAAATATATATATTAGATTAATATTAATAAATTTACAATCGACTGCTGATATTATCTAATAATGTGCACGATAATCCGATAATTTTTTTCGAATTTAAGTTATGAATTTTCAGATTGGGTCCCTATAACTGCGGAGAATGGGAAAATGGTGGTTTGCCTTGGTGGCTTATTCTGGATAAAGACATTGAAATGAGGACATATGATAAAAGGTGAAAAATTTGGTGAATTATAGGGTCCAAAATTGGAAACTACGTTCTAAATTTTGCATAATTTCTTTGCAGACAGCTTTAGTTATTTAATTTCTAATTTTACTTCACAGTTAAATTCATACTGTTCGTACATTGTTTCGCAACGTTTTCATATAACTTAGCAACTTTTTGTAAATAATTTCGTAAGTCTTTTATACCACTGCGTGTAAATATGCAAAAAATAGTAAAAATTTTAGGTTATTTGTGAAAATATATTTTTTGATAGTTTGTGGTACTTTGTGGCTCTGCCATCGTATAAGCATAATTATGTTCCACATAAGTTTTGTTTGGTTTCTGCAGCCTTAGAATACCTAAACGAGAAAGTGTTCGAGAAATTATTTAAAAATTGAAAGCAGAGGAAGGAATTTACCAGGTTCCCTGCAGCTATCAAAAATCCACGCTGTTTGCGAAAGCTGCTATGACAAGAAAGCGTATTAAGAATTGATGTGTAACATAAAGCATAAAGAACAATTCTGATGAAACTTACTGCAATTTATGATAGATAATTATATCATTATTATTTTAATAATAACCAGCACTGGTCATTTCTGTCGTTAAAAGTTTTGCAAGTATCACAAAGTCGTATGTCATGAAATTTAAATTAAAATCGAAAAGAGAAATGAAATCTTTTTCGGCTGAGCGACATATTTGAACCTTCTGATCGCATGATTCTAGATGCCATAATTTTGAAACCTTTTTAGATATATAACTGCTGTGAAGATGTGGTTTGATGTGCTGCTTCCAAAACTTGTGCCATATCTTCGTAAGAACGGTGGTCCTGTCCTTATGGTGCAGCTTGAGAATGAATATGGATCTTATTATGCGTGTGATCAAAATTACACATCTTGGCTGTCTGCTTTAATACAGTCACATTTTGGTAAAGATATCGTGCAATACACGAGTAAGGCTAATTTCATCATTTTTAAGACCTTTAGTTATCCTTGCTTTCTATCCTTACGAAGATTTGCTAAAAAAAGATATTGCAGCTGATGGCCCAGGTGATAGCTATCTCAAGTGTGGGACAATACCTGGTGTTTATCCGACTATTGATTTTGGGCCTAGTAAAATAGAAGAAATCGACAGCTATTTTGCAGCACAACGGCGTTTCGCCAACAAAGGTTAAAATTAAAATTCCTGATTAAAATTCCTTTTTCTTCTCTTCCACTACAGCTTTTGGCCTAGCGAGCGGTACTAATTGTTAGGCGAGATTCTTTCACTAGACTCAGTGAATGCAGAACAGAAGCACTATTCAGATTTTATTTTTGTGAAACTCTCTTCGCTGAAATCGAAATCCATGGTGCTTGAGCTTGAGTTTAGTCGAAGTAACATACCACTCGAACCTCCGTTGCTCATTTTAATCTTTATTATTGTAATTGTAATTTTCAACGGACTTAATTAAGTGCGCTGAGAAAAATCTATAAGTTTGTTTAAATCCTTTGCTCTGGTTAATTTTTAGGTCCATTGGTTAACTCGGAATTCTATCCTGGTTGGATTGTTCTTTGGGGGCAAACCAAACAAGTTATACCACCCATCATGGAATTTATGGAGTCTGCAATTTATATGTACAAGTTAGGAGCTAGTTTTAACTACTACATGTTCGCTGGTGGAACAAACTTTGGGTTTTGGAATGGAGCTGAAGTTGCAGCTCCAGTAAGTTCCTTATTTAATTGTCAGATCACATTTCAAAACTTTATTCTCCTTATGGAAAATTAAGTTTTGCAAGAACCATCAAGAGTTCACGTTGTTTTCGCTTAAAAGAGTAAATTTTTGTGGGAGACAAATTTTGATGCCTGAGCGAATATCAGAAATCCAATTTTGATTCGGTTCTAAAATTTTATTTATTTCGGACCATCATTCAAATAATTATTTCAGGTAGATTTTAGTTTAAATAGGATTGGCTTAGATCGACTGATTTGTTTATTAATAATTTTTATCTAGCCTGCTTGAGGCAAATTTTTGCATTTTTTTTGTTTTAAATTATTTTATAGGTAATAACATCCTATGATTTTACTGCTCCCATTTCTGAAGCTGGTGATATTACTCCGAAGTATATTGCGATAAGAGATTGGTTGGAAACTGTTTCGGATTGGCCTAATCGTCCAACTGATATTCCGGAAAATAATCCGTATGATTCTTTAAATCAATTCATCTTTAGCTCTAGACTAAGAAAGGAATACTTTGTAACTATAATTTACATTTTTAAGCGATTTTGCAGTATGTAAAACTTTATAAACTAATTCATTTTATTATTTTTTGCGATTTCATTCAAGATTTTTCATCGTAATTATTTTCTTTTTTTCAAAAAGCACTTGCCATTACTGGTTAGACTCGTTCCTCTGGCTTGTCGCACTAGGTAAATTTTCCAGGGAATCCTTTGGTGATAGAACTAACAGCAGCATCACCCAGATTTTTGGTCCTGGATCCTATGATGTTTGGAATGGTGCATTTCTGATTCAGTATTGTTGGAATAATAATGAATAATAATAACAATAATAATATCAAGAATAATATTAATGATAATATAATATTTATAATAAATAATATTAATAATAATAATTAGTAATAATACTAATTAATAATAATAATTAATAACAACAATTAATAATATAAATAATTAATAATAATAATAGTAATAATAATAATAAATAAAAGTTTTTTTATGAGTTTCTCATTCAAAAAAGCATAGATCTGATCAATTGTTGAGTGCTCATCGATGAAGCTTCAATTTAATTCAATTTCTTATTCATCTTATTTAATGACAAATTTCTTTCAATCCATTGTTCCTTCTCATCGTTTATTTTTAATCGAAGATCTTCAGAAAAATTGGATATGGTGAAGTGAATCTTCGCAGATTAACTGAAATCAGTGATCATCGAGCGATTGCCCAATTTAGTCGTTGTATCAAATCAACTTATCCGAAATCTTTTGAAGATATTCATCATCCACTCGGTAATCTGCCAGTTAATAGATAATTAATCTTCTTCCATCACTCCGCATTTTACAGCATTTTGCTATGTCAAGAAATTCATACAAATATTCCTTCTTAATATTCTTCTATTAAAATATAAATATTCTTTTTTATTAAAATATTCTTTCAAAATTTGTTTAGGTTTTGTCCTTTACTCGACTAAACTAAAAATTGTTGGCTCAAATTTAACAATTCCTTTAATAAAAGATCATGGATTTACTTTTCTGGATGGAAAACTTCAGGTATAATTAGGCATTATCGTTTCGCCGTTTTTTAAGTTATTTTTTAATTTTATAGTTGAATTTCGCAAATTTTTTCATTAGATTAATTTTTTTTCAAACAACGCGCTTCAATTCTGGTTAGATAAAAGGAAAGATGCGGTGTTAATATTTGGATTTTTAATGGCAGATTTACTCTGTCGGATGTACCGAGGATCCGAATCCATGACGCTCAAAAACGATAACCTGGGCAACAAACACTCAGCTATCCTACCTTATGCATATTATTGTCCTCCTAATATTTTTCCACTTTTTTCAGGAAGTTTTCGTAAACATTCTTGGCAATTATTCCAAGAATTGGATGATTATAAAGAATGCAATGATAGGCAGTAACTTGGTTATTTTAGTGGAAAATCGTGGCCGACAAACGTATGAAACCATAAATGACTTTAAAGTTAGTCCTACATTAAAAATTGTTGAAAGTTACAATTGAAATTCAAAATTGCAATTTTGTTGCATATTTTTATGGAAATAATGTGCTATTGCATTTATAGGGTATTCTTTCCAATGTCACATTAGACGGTCATATACTTGATGATTGGGTTCAATGTGGCATTACACTTAAAGCCATTTATCGACAATTGCGCAGACCTGGTAGAAATATATTTTATCGCCAGCTAAATCGAGCCAAAGTGAATTTTTATGAAACTTTAATCCTGAATTCGGTGAATTCCTCCTTTAGACCTATTTGATCTCGAATTTTCCCACCTTATTTAGTTAATTAATTTAGTCCTTTGATTCAAGCCTAAGCCATAGATAAGGCTTCCATTTTAGATAACATGCAAAAGGCCTTTGATTTCTGCATTTCTTTTAAAATATATTTGTAGACAATAAAGAATAATGAAAAAAATAATCCTGGAGTCTACGTTGGAACATTTAAAGCCAATCCAGTTGTTGACACATTCTTCGACCCAACAGGATGGGGCAAAGGTCAAGTGATGATCAATGGCTTTAATATTGGCCGATACTGGCCGAGTTTAGGCCCACAGGTTAATTTTTTTTCTAATTGCCTGTTTAATGGTGCATCTAGATGTACCATTGCAATATTCTCTATTTCTGTTTTTAATTCAATAAAAAATCGTATATGTGGAGCATTTCTGATTAAGCTTTGACTGGTATTGTAAATATGCGATTTTGCGAAGTCATTTGGGCATAGAAGGGCAGGCAAGTTTGCTGCACCACTTGGATTTTTAAAGATTTTTGATTTTTAATGAAAAGTTCACTCTCATCAAGGACAAAGGACGAATGCTCGAAATGATAATCTAATAACCTAATCTAATAATCTAATAACTATAATGCTCGAAATGATAATCTAATAACCAATCGGCCGCCCTTTTAAGAAAAGAGAACCAAATTTGCTGAGACAATTCATGCAATACCAAAAAATAACATTGGAATTAAATATTCACTGAAATATTACAAAAATCACATTCCCTCAACGTATTATCGCAAATAATACTTTTTTTTGCTTTGCCTATAAAATTTCCATTTCAAATTTAATAGAACCAGATATTTATTGTTTTTAGGTGACTTTGTACATTCCTGCACCAATCTTGAGACGGAATAACATTATAATTCTCCTCGAACTTGAATATGCCGGTAATTGCATTACGAATCAGTGCAAGATAAATTTTATCGATCATCCAGTATTTAATTTCACGGATAATCCCTATCACGTTGAACAGTATATGAAGAAAACAATTGGCAATGCTTAAGGAAGATTCAAGAGAAATAAGCTTTAAAGCTTTAGAAAGATTTTTTTGCCATTTTTTTTTTAAATTTTACTCTTGACATTAAATTCTGAAATATCATTTTCAATAGCTTGATGAATCCTCAGCCTTGCCCATTTTTTCCTAATTGGTGAATCAACCAACGGATCAAAAATTGTTGAAGGCAGTGGTCACAATGTTTTAAATCCAATCGAAAGGAAAATAACATGAGAAATGACAAATTAAATAGGTAGTGAGTGCATTGATTTGAGGAGTAGTTTTTTGAGCAAAAAATTTCGAATTACTAAAAATGGAATTTAGTATAAAACAGATTTTTTTCGCTTTTTCTCTCTTTTTTTTGCTTTTCACTTTCATTTAAATGAATTAAACAAAAATTGCCTACATAAAAATAATCAAGAAATCAAAAATTTTGTTTTTTAAAATGCTTAAAGAAGTGATTTAAAAATCTCCCGATAACTAGATTTAAAATAAAAATTTTCCATATAAAATTAAAAGAGCATTTTATTTTCATTAGCACCGGCAATATTCGCATAAGAAATCTTGGCATATTCTTTTTAAGTACCATTTCTGCAACCAACGAATTCGTTGACTTTTATCGGTAACTCTTGAACCACACGGTACTTTTTTAGGCTATAAACCTAAAATTTGCTACTTATTTTTACGCATATTTTTAAAGTTCAAATTACGACATATTGCATTATACTGCGAAGTGATGACTTAAAAAATTTTATAAAAAATTCTTAAAAATTTCGTCTTTTGCAGATCACCAGTTTAGAAATCATAATCGCCAGACTTCTAAAAAAAGTTATAGTTTGTTTCTACATTTAGGCATAAGAGAGGATAACCGAGTATATCGCGGTTCAGGTCATTTCTCTTTCACTGAGAGAGAAGGAATCTTGCTCTTCTCTTTCCCCACTCCAGGAGTAAGCCTTTCATCAAAGAAAATCCAGGTGATGCTGATCAACCGTCTGTATTTCTATTGCCAAGTGAAAATGTTTTTATAAAAAATTTTAAAAAAGTATAATACCTGTTCTGCCTGTTGACTCCAGCAAAGGACTTCTCGAGTTCCTCATACGTTGAAAACTCCTGGCCGTACTAACAGCCGTGGAAAAAAGAAATTAGCTAACTATAAAGTGAGCGCTAACCACTTATTTTACATACTTGCTTATGTTTATATTTTTGGGCATAATTTTTTCATAATAAAATTTTTCTCATTACCATGATTTTATTTGAAGCAGTGTAAATTAAAAATGATGAGCCATCTTGATAGGCCATTCCGATAATATCTCGAGGAAGATTCGGAAAATAATTGCTAGCTATTCCGCTGAATGTTGGGAAGTTCCAATAGGCATCATAAGTTATGAATTTGTCACTCTGAAATAACGATACTTGGCAATTTAAAAACTTTTTTCGCAAAATGTGCGATACCATTTGGCTGTGGGCGTTTGATGAATCTAGAGGGAAACTGTTAACCCAAGGCTTTTAAGCGAACATCCGTTTGACCATACAGAAATACCTAGCCATACGAAGTTCAAAAATTACACACACAATATCACCACATCTGCACCTATATAAATTTAAAAATTACAAACTTAGGTATGCTTCAAATTTTAATACCTATTAGTTGAGATATTCCTGAGGTATAAAGCTAAAAAAATTTTTTTTGGAAAAATTTGTGGGCTAAAGAAGTTTGGGAAACTATGGCAAAAATTTCTGATACATGATAATGATTATTTTTTTATAAGAAATTTAGTTACTTTTTGGCCCTACGTTAAATTTCGCTTATGCATGATCGTTCGGATGTCACTGTATTAGTTAAAAGAGCTCACTGACATCCCATCTCTATCTTCCAATATGCTAAGATTTTCGTATGCGATGATTTCTGTGAATTGCCTAGCTCTTTTCATTAATTTACCTCCATAAGAATTTGATTACCATCGATCCATTGAAATCCAACTCGTGGCTGAAGTTGTGCGGATTCATGTAAAGGTTGCGGGCTTTTTCTTGCTATCTAAATCGCTAAAAATTATGAACGTCCGAAGAAAAATAAATCAGAAACTTCCGTTAAGGGATTTTTCTTGGCCATCTAAGCTTTGATGATAATTTTTTGCGATAAATAACAACAAATATAAATTTCAAATGAAACAGCGTCGCACTGTTCCATAATTTTTTTCTTCGAAGGCCTAAAAAAAACCTGGATGAATTTATAAGCACCAAAGTCTCACCATAAACCTTTTGGCCTTCCTATTCCATCGAAATCTATAAACAGTTGAATGCTCGATCAGAATAGTGACGCCACTTCGCAAATTTGTATATGCAACTGTGACCGTACGCGGACCATCAACAAATAGATCGTTGATATGATACGATGAACGTTGGTGAAGATTATCCTTTCTCCACACCTGATAGACTCGATCGCGGGAAAACAAATATGTTCGCCCATTATGTGCTAGAAATTAATAATGAATTTGAGAACTTATATAATTGGCAACTACGAGCCGAACAAAGAAAGCTGTTATTAACTGGATTTAAAACAAAATTTACAAAAATAATAAAAGAATTGCTCAAAAAATGTTGCTCTAGCAAAAAAAACCTCTAGTGACGGCATCAAAACGTTTTGGACACTCTGTTATTGGAAGTGCAAGTAAAGGTCCACGGAGCGGTTTTGTTGGTAGCGGTACCACCCTGCGCCACACAGGTTCCTTATTTAGATATCGCACTCTTCTTCTGACTATAAAACTTCATTCATTTGTGGAAAAGAATCGATTATGCCTTCATTTGTTTAAGCAATATACTAATGGGATAGCACAGGTTGTGGTAGAAGCATTTGGAGGCAGAATGGCTTAAAGGGCTATTGTTCAATTCGGAGCACCGATGCTGAGGTTCTATTCCCCGCAGGAATAAATCTGTGACTCACCAGCACTTCTATCGCCGGGACTTCCTAGCATATTTGTCTAGCACGACCAGCGGAGCGAGTTTATACAGTAATAGTGAGGGCTCTTTAAAAAAAAGAAGCATACCACACGGACAAAAATGGAATTGCAAAGAATCTTGAGAGCCATGTCAAAAAACTACCTTTCCGCGGATGTACAGTATACAAACGCTCTCGCGCTCGATCTTGTCCAGTTTTTAAAATTTTTGCGATCTTTTCTTCTCTACGCAACTTCGGTATTTTCATTGGCTGAACAATTTCCTCATAATCTTCAAAGGGCAGTTGTTCATCCTGCTCCCACGACGCACTTGATTCGGGTATATCCTAAAATAATCACCTTATTTGATGGAACTGCTTTAAAGCTCTGAAACCTACTTTATCTTTTTATAAAATTTTCGAATGTTCGTTACTGAAATAATTTTTTTTGTGCCTTTATTTTAGGATGAAGGATCATTATCAAGTTGCGAAATGAAAATTGTGGGATATACAGCGATTTATCATCAGCAACGATTTAAAACAAATAACTTCCTACATTTTTCTATAAGTAGAATCCTTTAAACTCAGAATATAAACCGTCGGATCACTTCATAGTTTCAAATTAATTAGTTAATTTATTAGTAATTAGTTTATTCGTTTATCAGTAGTTGCCCCGATTCTCTTCAGATCAAGGAAATTATGAATACAGTGACCTATCAATGGCAGTGATATTAAAATCAACAAATAATAAACTATCCTTTTAAAGCGAAGTCCACAGACCATATGGTTCACTACACTTTTCACTTTTAGCACAAAAATGATTGGATGATTAATTAATTTTATTTAACCTAACCTGAAGTGGAACCGTTAAGATCGGGAATCAACAACCATTACGGCCGAGAAGAATCACCATTCCGGGCACCTAATTCGAACAAGGATTGGCCAATCACTATCATTTTCCAGTTATTGTAAGAAAATCAACTTAAAGCAGTCGCTGATCGATCGAGAGAAGCCAATAATTTTGATCATAACAGGTAAAAATAGGTAAATTTTCGATCAATAAATAAGTTAAATTCATGATGTACCGGACATAAATAAGTGCAAATTCGAGAATTTAGCCCCTTCAAATCGCTTATCTTCTCGCTTGAACAACATATGAAAAGTGCTAAGTTGAGGACGAATTTAGTGGTTGGTCATTCGGGAAAAGTTGAATTATTGAAAACTTACTTTTATTAGTATCGGTTGTGCACGTAGAATCGTAGCAAGAAGAAAAATTAATAAAATAGTCAGATTTGCTAGATAATTAATTGTCATCTGAAAGAATGCATTATGTCGTCAAAGTAATTCAATAAAGTTGATGATTAAAGTACAACAGATGAATAAACAAATGACCAGTATGCCGAGAGAAGAGTATCGGACGATAATTCTTCATTCATTTAAGCAATACCGTTTCGGAAATCGTAGATTCGTTTAAATTTTGCGAAATAAATTTTACGTACAAAATAAATCGTACAATTTTTTCAATGACCACAAACAAAATTAGTTAATTGTCGTCGATTGCCACTGAAATTAATTCATTTGTTTCTCAAATTACCTCTCTCCTCCTCGAGTCTCGAGTTTTATCTTAAAGTTTGTTAAGAGCATATATTTATGTATATTTTCCCACTTGGAGTTGCTGTTACTATGTATTCTCCTTCTCCTAATTGCATATAGAATCACATTATTAATCAAGCAGTCTCTTGACTTACTTACCTTAGCTATCATTAAATTTTCATTTCGCTATTAAAAATGACGATGATCTTAATCAAACAAGCATCTTCACGAAGTAACTTGATTCATAAAATCTACTTCTTCATTAGTTGACTAAGTTAGTTTTATTTTCTTTACGATATTTATCGATTGTAGGAAAAATTATTGGCGACAAAACGAGTAACTATTGTTTCACTTTTCTTTCCTTAAAATTGGAATAGTAAAAATCGTTTCAGAAGTTTTATACAAACTAAAAGAATGGTAACTGAGCTAGAGCTGGCAAATAGCTATGAACAATTGCCCTCTTTTTGTTGAGCCGAAGTTGTAAAAACCTGGATTAAAAGCTAAATATGTCATAATACAATTAATTGTATTGTTAAGACGCCACATTTTATTTTTGTAAAATTAATATGCAATATATTTGCACTTCTTATCACTTCTGATGCTTCATGGTATTAGATAAATTTTATTTGAACAACTGTCTTTAGAAGATAAAAAAGAAAGAAGTGAAAAGCTTGATCATTTGGGAGATTCATTGCAAGTAATACGTCATTCACCACTAATGGAATTAAGGATGATCTCGTAAATCAGTAAAAAAAATTGTTCGTTATCTTTACGTCTTTATTTCTTATCACTGTCTAAGTTTTCAATGTATGGTCTTATCAGCTATTTATACTAACTACTTCCTTGTGACTCGTCAGAAAAGCTATTAATAATTATGAAACTGTGTTTTTGATCCATAAGTGATCTTAAACCAGCTTTCAGCCCAATTTATTTATCATTTAAATTCACAGCCTTTGATAATAAAATCGGAAAGAATGTAAGAGAGAGATAATGCAAAATTTTATCAGATGTGTGCCATAATATATAAGTATAATATAAGTGCCTTTCCGAAACAAAAAATTGTTGGGATTTATAAGCAAGCTAGATAAAAAAATTGGATTCAAATACTTTGGTTAAATAGTAAACAGTTGAATGAACAAAGAATAATCTAGAAAGTAGTTAATAGCAAATCAAGCAAATGATCTATGATTTATGCTAGCAATGACAAAAAAACTTGTAATTTGTTTAGCTGGACTCTTACAGTTGATCAAAAAAATATATATCTTTATTAAATAAGTATTTGGATTAATTAGTATGGATAGTATGAGGAAATCCAAGCCGCCCAACCTAGCCTCAATTCAATCAAAATTTCATTTAATGGTAATAAATGGAGAAAAGCCTTTATTGCTTCTATTGAACATGTTCAGTTTTAATTCTTTGAGTCGAAATATCACTTTATCAAAAGGCATAGAATCGAATTTATGTCGGCCGTTCTCAGGCCAAGTAAAATCCTATTCGATAATTCTGTACACTTTTGTTGACCTCATCGAATAATTGGTCTGAAAAATAGCGATAGAAGTATAGTAGGCGAGTCGCCAGCAGCATCCCGATTTTTTAGTGACAAGTTTACTCCTTTCCTCTCAACACTGTAGTCTGAGCCCTTAACCATTCTACCACTTTTGCCTTATAAAAAATCTAAAAAAATCTTTTGCTTTCTCTTTTTTGTCTGATTTGGTTGTATTTGTATACGCTCATGTGTTCTTAACAATATGCCGAAAATCAAATATAATGAAATACTCATAAAAAAATATTGCGGGTGCTATGTAAGCAATTGGTAAACTATAAAAATGTTATAATATTTCGATGGCTAAACTGATTAGAAATGGCAAAATATTAAAATATCCATTTATTTCAATGTTTTTTTAGAGTAAAAATTCTGTCAGTTATCTTTTGATTTTTTTCTATATTTTCATTTATTCATTTATTTATCGATTGTCTGATATCTTAAAAATCTACTAAATGAAGAATTAGACCAGACGGTTATCGGAATTCAAAATGTGTGAATTCCTCAATCTCCATTCCTTATGCACGATGCACCATTACTCACTAAATAAGTACAGTATTCCATTAGAAAATGCCGAAATACATAGACCAGATAATAAACACAAATATAATATGAGACTTTGAAACAGTAGGAACTTATTAGTATTTCCATAGTACTATCATTTCTGGAAGTTTAAAAAAACTTATGCTTGAATATATTTTTAAAATGCATCATCTTTCACGCAAAATATGGCTTATATTAAATATATATTTTCTCCTTAAATTTAGCTTTTGATAAAATACATCATTTTGTTTCTAAATTTTGCTTAAATATATAACCATTTAGCCCTGAAATACAAGTCATAATGCACCATCTTGACTGCAGTTGACAGATGATAGTTTTCTATTTATGTGGAACAATTATGACAGTTTTGAAATTGGAAACATAGAAAAGTCGCTTTCGTAATTTCCAACTTCACTGGTTTAAGTGAAGTTTTTTTCTAAATAGTGAGCCATACATGACTGATCAAATACAATAAAGATGCATGACATTTTCACTTTTATGTTAAATATACAAAAAGCTCTTTTTGCTCTAATATTCACCATAGTGATTAACTATAGCAAGTTCAACAAGTAGATCATCAATAACGATTATACGATGACAATCGAAAAAATACCAATTTCAGCAAAAGACGAAAGTACGCCATCGATATTTTTATATCGACGTGCTCCTAAAAATATGGGACAAGCGGACTGAAGAAATAAAACTTTATCTGAAAGGTTAACTCAAAAGCACTAATGGCTTCTGATTGCCAAATAATTTTAAACAATTTTGTGGAAATTAATGAAGAAGTTTCACACATTCATATTTAGCTGTGACATTTATTCTCATGAATACCGCCTTCACCTCATTTTACATTTGCTTTCTGAAAAATTATGTATAGACGCAATAATAAAAAAAAAATCTCCATCAAAAATAAAAAATCCATGATAAATCCAAATCTGATCTGGCTATGTGTTTGTGTTATATTCGGAATCTATTCCCAATGTAAATCTTTCTTAAAGAACATTTGTTGGATCGCAATATAAGCTATATTAATTATCAAATATAAGTAAAGCGATCAACGATCATCAATTCTGGTTAAGCTCTTTCCACTGTTGAAGGATGAGAAGCGTGGGCAGAAAGCCTCGTGGGTATAGAAAAATAAACATAAGGTCTCCAGCCTCATTCAAAATTTACGCACTAAAATAACCAATGAAAATTCGTAAGATGTTTTCATAAGCGCAGCTGAAAGTGAGCCAGGCCTCATTTTATTTCCACAGCCAACCATGATTAGATTTTATATAATATGTAAGAGCATTAAGAAAAAATTTTTGAGACAAAATCTTCAAAAATAAAAAAATAAAAAAATAGAATGAAGATACCGATAATTTAAATATTATAAAATTTTACAAGTAAAACACGATGTTAAGTATAATATTTAACGCTTTTATATATAAATACATAAAATGCCAAGTTTTATATACATATGGTAAAATTACTATAAAATTATAAAAAGCGTAAAGTGGTATTTCGAAACATTCAAGCGAATTCGAATCCGTTCAGATCATCAATAAAGATTACATGCGAAATAGCAATGAACGCCTAGGCGATATTATTTGTCGAACAATTTGTACGCCACAACTGAAATATTTATTTATAAAATTAATTTCAAAAGATTCGTAGTTTCCATAAAATTTTGCAAATTTTGCGGATATTTTAAATTTAAATTTTACGAATTTTGCAAATTTTTCATTTAATCATTACTCTATTGAATATGGAAGCTTTTTCAAAAATAATATTTGCTATCAGTTATAAAGGTTTCAACATAATGTAATAAAAATAATATAATAAAAGACATACCAAAAATTACCAAAAACTTCAATTCAATTAGGAATCAATTTTTTTCATTTTAACAGCAATATTATTGCGTTAAAATGTAAAAATATGGCAAAAATTCGAGAAACTTATGATTAAATTAACAGTAAATTATAAAAAATTATAAAAACTTTAAACAATTTTTTAGAATTAGGATTGGATCGCTCAGTGGTTTGTGTATCATTTGCTCGTATTATGGCTCTCGCTAGCACAGTGTATATTCATTTCATTCATTTATATTCATTTCCTCAGCAATGATAATCTAATTGAAACAAATTATTTACAATTCTTTAGTGAGTTTTTTTTTCGTATACTGACAAAATTTATGGCTTTTATTAAAAATCTTTACCAAAGCCTTATGGATACCAAATGATTTTGAATATTGACTCGTGAAATCTAAGGGCCTAGCTTCTCATTGATATAATGGAGTTCGCCTAAAAGCTAAATTAAACCAATTTTAAACCCACTTCATATTCATTATTTATCTCTTTCGAAGTTGAACTACTGATAACGATGATATCTCACGGAATACGAAATTTTCTCTTGCGCGTACTTCAGTTCCGAATTCTCGAACTTAAAGGAACATCATTTCCCAACAAATAATTTCACATTTTTGCACTGAAATTTTTTTCAAAGATATATAATTACGATTAGCTTTTATGAAAATAATCGAAAATGGAGAAATCGACAAATCTCCAAAATTATCTCTGCAACGTATAGCGTCAATGTTTCAATTTGCATAATCTTAAAATGAACTTAAATTTAAACTAAACGGATATGCTAAGAAAATAGCAGTAATTGAAGCATACGATGCGATATACTCAAAAAAGAACAAATCGCAACGATAGTTCTTATATTGCATTGACAAAGATGGGCATTTCAGATTGAGCGATTAATGTTGTTCGATATTTCATTTTAAAATAGCATAATCGCATTTCTTGACAAATAACCTAAAATACCATTTTTTGCGACCAACTTTAATTAATAATTTCTTTCATATTTCTCCTTATTTCATCGAGTAATTTGAAAATCCACAAATAAAACTGAATTAAGCAGGAGCCGCCGAATGGCGAAAAAGGCTGTAAATTTGAGCAAGTCATCGGGATTCCCGCCAATTTTAAATAAAATATAAGTTCCCAAAAGATCAATTTTGTGCTTCTATTAGGGGAAAACGAGTGAGGGAGTCGCTGAGTGATAGGCATTAAGATTTTATATTTGATTTTTTTACTGTATTATTTCTTTGTAGCAATTACTTCGCTTTATTTTCTGGTATATATTTGTGACTTTACTAATAAAAGTTTATATAAAAGTTATAAAATGAAAAGTTTAATTAATAAAGTTTAATAAAACTTTAATTACCCAAGTTTGAGGTTCGCGACGAGAAATGTAAGGAGTAGAATGCTGGCCGCAGAGTTTTAAAATAATGATAAGAAATAAAAGTCCCGCGTAGCAGGAAAGCTAAATCTATACAGAAAAAAGATAGTAGAGCGGATTCCCAAAAGGAATTGTTGTAAAGGTAGAATATTGGAGTGGGAATCGCCTTGCTCCCAATGAATTCCATACTGCTATAAAATCCTTTTCATGTATAATTGAGAAAAATGGAAGCAAAAATTTTCGCTGAGACGTCTAGTAGGTTTCCTCGATAATTCTCGCAATATGTCCTGTCACCTTTCTTGGAAATTGGGGCAGAATTGTTTTGCTCCAATCATCTGGTAATATTTCTTTCTTGCGTACCAGAAAATACATTTGGTGAGAGTGCGTTATGAAGGACGATGGACAACATTTGAAAAGCTCAGCCCGAAGACCATCTTCTCCCGGAGTCTTATTGGCCTTAAGCTTATGGATAACGGAAATTATTTCTTTTTCTGTTGGAGGCTCGCAATTGCAAACGTATGCTTCGGCAAACGTATCAGCTATATCAGGGGCAACAGATGGCGCTTCATGGTTAAGTTTGGCCTCAAAGAATTCTTTCCATCTTATGAGGCCGTCCTTAATACTTTTAATTAGTACGCCATTGCTGTCTCTTACTATTTTACTGATCGTTCCCCGAGTTATGGTTGCTTTATAAAGAAGGCGGAAGTAGTTTCCAATTATCGCCTGATCGAGTCGCCATCTCCATTCTCAAGGCCATATCATTCCAATAGTCATTTGGAAATAGTCTGAGATTTGTCAGCAGCTGCCTTCATCCACATATTTCGTAGGTTCTCAGCCAGGTGTGGTTCATCAACTATCCCAACTGATGGAAGGGAGCGTAGATTGGAAATTTATAACGCCACATGGGCCCTGGCAAGGAGGAGTTTATGAATGATCGATTGGTATAACGAAAATGGCAATGAAGAAAATGGTAGGCGGAAAATTGCTACATGAAGAAGAATTGAGAACGCTTTTAGTGGAAGTGGAAAACATTGTTTAGTTGAGACCATTAACATATGTCATGGAAGAACCCGGCGAAATTATCCTTATTGATTTGATTTGTCCAGGAATGCAGGGAATAAGAAATTATTTACTGCTGAATAAGGATAAGGATGAAGACTATGGCAGATCGGAAAGTTGTAGTGCTCTTAAAAGGATGGAAAGAATTTAAAAAATTACTCCAAAGATTTTGGGAAGTGTGGCGGCATGATTATATCAACCTACTTTGGGAAAATGCTAGCCGTCAGTATTGCAATCCCCGTTCAAATGTGAATAGAAGCCCAAAAGTAAATGAAGTCGTCGTTTTACTGTGTGAGGAGAACAAAAATAGAAGGATCTAGCAGTTGGCTAGAAACGTCGAAGTAAATGATGAGTTTCAGGGAGAAACTCTAAATCCTCATAAGATCGGTAAAAATTAGGTTCACCAATGGTAAAGAATTAATTAGACCAGTATCGGTCCTATACCCTCTAGAAATTGCGGAGGAAGAGGAAGCCATCTCTAAGGAATACTCTACACACCCAAACACACCATTAGGGTATCAGGTTGTGATGGTCATAAGGAACAGAGAGGTTCCCAGATGTGTTAAGTCCCATATAAACAAAAAACTCAACATGCAGTTGTGCAAAAGAGAGAACCTTCATTTAAACAAGTCAGATTCTTTATTCTTATTGTAGCGATCTTCCTTTGTGTCAACAGCGTGCATGGACAGGTTCTCAATTTTAATTTGTGATGATTTGATGGAAGATGCATATTTTAATAATAATAAAGAATTTATAAATGAATCAATTCTTAAGAATAATCGAGATCATTTTTATCTTATTAAGCCAAAATGGAAACTGATAGGGATGCTTGCTCATAGCAGTACTTATATGTATACCAGATTTTATCAGGTGTCGCCGAATGACGAAAAAAACTGTAAATTTGAGCAGGTCATCCGGATTCTCGCCTATCTTAAATTAAATATAAGCTCCCAAGAGATCAATTTTGGTCATTTTGTGGTTCTTTTAAGGGAAAACGAGTGGGAGAGCGGTCGGTGAATGATGGGCATTAAGATTTTATATTTGATTTTTTTTATTATTATTTATATTATTATATATTATATTATATACTATATTATTTCTTTGTAGTAAGGCAATTACTTCGCTTTATTTTCTTGTATATATTTGCATCTTTACTAATAAAGGTTTAATTACCCAAGTTTGAGGTTCGCAACGAGAAAAGCAAGAAGTAGAACGCTGGCCGCAGAGTTTTAGGATGAGTTAGGAGTTAGGATGTTAGAATGTTTTAATGCAATTTTATAATATTAATAAGAAATAAAAGTGGCAGGAAGGCTAAATCTATAAAGAAAAAAGATAGTGGAGCGGATTCCCAAAAGGAATTTTTGCAAAGGGAGAATATTGGAAGGAGAATCGCCGTATTCCCAACGCAAATTCGTAGTGGTATAAATCCTTTTTCTGTACAGCAGTTGAATTAAATTCTTTTATTTGACTGCATCATTTCAAATAAAATATAATTTCACTTGAAAAGCATATTGCTTTCAAAAATATTTCTTCCTTGACATGCATCGTATAATGAAAATACCACAGTCAACCATCACTAACTCCGAATTATGGCCGTGAACAACTCGAAATATGAGAGATCTTAATGCTTCGAATATCTGCAAGATCTCAGTTCCTCAGATTTAAAGGTTTCTCCGAAGGCTTATTTTAACTATTTCGTTCTCTGCCTGATGTTTATGCATGATTTCAACAAAGCCACAACGTTCCACTACAAAAAATGACGATCGCCCATCAAGAATTCAAATAGTATACTGAGAAACGAAATGACTCAGTGGTTTGTGAAAGTTTTATTTAAAATTACATTAAAACATCCTAACATCAATAACCAAAATTATACAAAATCGTTTATTGCAAAACAAACCACTCAACAAATTCCAATTTAGCAACCACTTGATTTGTTACGATTTACAAAAATAACTCAAAAAAATGAGAATTTAGAAACAAATGATTCTTATAAGAATAATGACGTTAAACAAGAAAGATCATTTCTGAAAGCAATAGAAAATAAGAACGGCCGAATTCAAGTAGAATTTCACCGTCTTTCGCCGTATAAATTTAATAAAACTTTCAACAACACATAATCTTCATGGGATCGCAGGCCAAAACAATGAATTTAAATAACTTAAACATCTTTTTTTTCTGGCCTGAGATCAAATTTCCGGAAAAAACTAGTATTCACGATTTTAATCGAGAACAAATATAATTTACTTCTAGCAACGACTTCATAATTAATGTTTCAATTCAATCTTTAGACAATAAGATCTGAGGAGTAGCGAATGAACCTGCAATGTAAATAATAATCACCAAAATAACAACAAAAATTAAGAAAAACTGATGATAAATTAAAGCAGGATTTCCCATGTCAACTGTTTTATAAGGAACCAAAAACGCGCCTGGCCTCACAAACAAATCCAAAATTAAAAATTTTGACAACAAGATGGTTTCAAAAATTAAACCATTGTTTTAGTTCCAAGCCACAAAAAAATTGGGAAATACTGAATTTTAAGAAGTACAACAACAATTTTTGGCGCTAAACTTTAATACCACAGAACTGAAAACAGATGAACGTAAAAAATACAATCTGTAAAATGAATAAAAATGTGTAAATGTGTCTTTCAAAATCACTGGCGAGAATACGTACAGCAAAACATAATTTTAAATTTAACTTATAGCTTATAAATTCAATGTGCTGCTAGATAAATGATCCACGACTATGATGACCTTGCTGATTACGACGTGCTTGTTCATCATTGATAACTTTTTCGATCATTAACCGACCGTTACGAATGGAATCTGCGCTGCCAGTTAAACTACAAAATATTTTTTAGAACATAAACAATTCATAACATTTTAGCCTTAAGCCATGAAAAGTACTGAAATATAAAGTATTAGAATTAGTATCATATTAAGATCTTTTTTCATAATAAGAAGGAAAATGCAACTCAATAAAATAAGCAAAAATTACATAAGTTTATCAAGGATAATTCGTTCAACTCAAATTGTGTCATCATGGTTAAAACAGATAAAATTTGGAAAGAATTCCATCAGAGAATAAATTTGCTGTATCATATTTAATACAAACACATAAGAAATATGTACCTTATTAAACGATTTCCTTGTCCAGCAACTGGTCCACGCTTATGGACTTCCACCTTACATCCACTCAAATGTTGTATTTCCGCCAAAGTTTTTGCTTTTGGACCCAAAACAGCACCTACTATGGCATCAGGAACCTTCAAAATATTTATAAAAAAACACAAATACTCGAAACAATAAAATCATAGCTACATAAGCAAGCAGTACTTCAAGTTCAACATGATCAGCATCCACAAGCTTTTCTTTTATTACAGTCGATGCGAAGTTAGGCCCACTCGGCGCTCCACCACCAACTTTACTTTGACTGAGGACATCGATAAGGACACCACCAACTCCGCTAAGAGACTGAAAAGGTATAAATTGAGAATAGACTTAAAATTTCATGCGACGCACCAATGCAGTAGTATAATTGAGCAAACCTCATACATAACGGGTGTTGATAACAACAGAAAGTATAAACATAAAATAAAGATAAAACCAAAATTTAATGGCTTCACAGCTAAAATGGATGGAAGAAATATTTGTGGCAAATAATATTGTGAATGAACCTGCATGACATTTTTAAAATCGTACACAGATGATGCAGAATCATATCAACAGGGCAATCTATTCCACAGCTGATGCTACGAATGAAACATTATGAGAAATCATGCTAGTTCTTAAATAAACAAGTTCCCATATCTTGAACCGATTATGCTGTTACTCAAATGTGAAAATAAAAACTGTACAGCCAACACCAACAGAGCCAAAGAGAACATTTCAAGGGTAAATCATATTACATTTAACCCTAATGAATTCGAACAACACAGTTTGAGCTTTGGAATAAAATCAATAAAAAATGCAGCTGCTGCTGAAGACCCATCGTTCTCTAAATGATTTTCTAAATGAAATGAATGATGATAAAATTGTCCCAACTCACTGGAATGCACAAAATGATGATTCAAATAACACTCGGTTGTTCTATTCCTTCTTACAACCTAAATTACAGGAAATCTCTTTACAGCAACTTCTCTAAACCAATGGAAGCTCAAATGGATTATTGAAAAAGCTTTTTACATTACCTATTTTAATGTGCAAAGATAACCACCCACAGAAAAATACGAATTTATGTGGAAAACTTGCAGCAAATAATGGAGTAATACGATTACTTCGCGCCGCATATAACTGGATAGAATTCCAAAAGAGCAAAAAAACGTTAATATGAATACATATTACATGTAACTCTTACTTTATATATAGATTAAGAATTATATGTATCACAACTTAAATTATTCGAATATTTAAACAATATTAAAATCAACAACTATAATATAAATTCGAAATAAATTTAAACAATTATAAACCAGAAACAAAATGATATCAAATAAAAAAAGAAAAGTTATTTCCTCATCGATTTCATAGCTACTTCAATTATTATTAGACAAAGAATCAAACGGAGTTTATGTACTCCTAATATTAATAAAACAACCTCTGCCTATGCCAAATCAAACTTTTCGAACAAGAAAGAAAGTAATGTTAATTAAGCTAGACAGTTCATTATTATTGATGTCCAATAAATCCGAGTCTCTGATCAAAATTTATTTAAAATTTAAGATTTAAATTAATAGCTTGGGCATAATTGAAATATTCCTTGCGCAATCCCCTGTCCAGTTCAATCTTCTTTTTGGTAAAATTTTTCCTCCAAAACACACTACTGACCATGCATGTCTATCAAATAAATACTGAAGTCGCATGGTATTTCCTTTCCAAACGAATTTTCAGCAGAATGATTAGAATCTCTACTCTAACCTTGTATATACATGATATATCTGATATCCACCTTAACACATCATCCAACATCTTCAAATAATTTTCTTTAACGGAGGGCTTTTAGACATAAAATAATATATTCATTTTAATTTACTAACATTCCTGGTTGTTTTTTTCCATCAATTAAGGGGTTACTACAGTTTTTTTTTAAACTGTCAAGAGACGTTAGTTGATATAAACCTTGCTCTAGTTTTTCATCGCTAGAATTTACAGTGTCTAGCTGGATCTCTCAATCTAAAGATCATATAAATTTTAATACTTCATGACCACTAAAAAATCTTCATGGCTTAAAAGTGACTTTGTCAAAATAACTATATTTTAATGGTTTTCTTCTAAATATTATGGAAAAGACCAGAAATGAAACGGCAAAAAAGATCTCAGATTAGTTACATTGTATTATTTTGAGTTACGACCACAGAAAATGTACGAAAAAAATGAAAAATGACGCTATAATGATGACCAATTTTCAGAAAAGCGATTAAATATTACTGAAGAATAAAATTTTATATATTGAATTTTCGAATAAATTTAGAAATAAATCTATTATAGATGGATTCAGTAAATGGAATAATCCCACCGCTCACAAAAAAATAAAATTTATAGATTACAAAATATAGATTCTTTTTTAGGAAATTCAATTTGTAGAACCCCAATACAATTTATACAAAATATTTTACTTTATTGACATCAGTGTGACTCCCAAAATGGCGATCTGAATTATCCACACCACTATTCTGTGTCGCAGATGAACCATCAAATCGCTGAGAAGGCATAATCGATGGCTGTACATTGGATGATTCACTTCCTCGCAATTGCGCCATAGCAGCAACACCAAGGCCAAGTCCTAGACCCATTATGTTATATTTTGCCAACACCTGCAAAAAATTGTAAAAGAATAACGGACAAACGAAAAAGATGAAAATAAAAAAACTTACTTGCATAGCTTGCATAACTTCAGAAACGCTAGTTTCGTTAAAACCAGAAGTGCGAAGTGTTGACTGCAAACTGTCCAAAAAAGCCAGTAGCTGAAATATATTTCAAAATTCTAATGTGCACCATACGACCAGCGAGTTTAAAAAATTCTCCATCTATATAATTCGCCCTGGAAAAAAAAACTCACGAAGCAGCGGTTATGTACAAGACTTTCGATTTCTTATGTTGGTACCATATCCAGTAATTAAACGAAGAATACAGTACACCAGTGGTTCTCAAAATGAAGAGTGGAGAACCATGCAGATCTCCGAAACTCTTCTAAGTACTCCTTAGGTGAAAAAATTTTTCACAATATTACAGTGCAATATATATAATATGCAATATATATATATATATATAATAAACGTATAACGCATTTTTTCCACAATAATATGTTTTCACAATAAGAAAACGCTGAACCTCTATGGTTTGTCTAAACTGAAATTGGTAAATGAAGATTTTATTCACAGACTTTTTGTGACATAACAAAAAAATATGGCAGAATGATAAGGCCCTTCGATCAAGCATCCATTTGTTTAATTCTTACCTCTGACAGGAAGCCTGTTGTTAAACTATTTCAACCAATTTTGCCTCATTGTAATTATATTTATTTTTGAATGAGAAAAACTCAACTGCAATCGACAAAATATATTATAGGATATAGAAGAGAGATGAACTCAGCACATAAGCACCAGCAAAATCTCTCATTTGTATTAACTAGACCCGGTAAACTGTTCTTTACCTATATTTAATGTTATTTAGAATGTTAAATCTGAAACATGTTCACTGCCACAATTCGTTGATTAAGCAAGAGATTTCGAATACCGTGACGATGACGAGCCGGTGTAATTGTAAGACCAGCGTTTTTAGGTTTATTCAAAAAGAAATTGAATAATTTTTAAAGGCAAGAAGGACCAGCTTTTAAAAGAAAAAACTAGTTTACTATAATTAGAATTTTTAAACTAAAGAAAGAGACTTATTGATGCTCATTAATAAGTGTGCTACATTGCACTGGTTGAGCAAGCGCACATAGTTAAGATTTTAATTACACCTTGAGCAGCTGGCACTGCTGAATGCTTCCTGGATAAAGTCAGTGAAGAAAAATAAAATATAAGGTCTACCATGTCATTTGTTTGGCTAACTTTAAAATTTATATATTTTTATATTTAAATATTTTTATAATTTAATCTACTGTCTCCCCGTTTCGGAGCATTGACACTATGGTTCTTCTCCTTGCAAAAGAAAATTTTCAAAAATTCGAATAAATTCGGATCAATATAAAGTCAGTTTGTCTTGCCATATTCTCTCCGTAATGTGGCTATCCGTATATAAATTTCCCATAGGAAAAATAAATGTTCTGCTTTTTTATTTTTCTTAAAATATTTCTATAATATGAAATGCAATTAAAGGCTTTCCTAAAGTCGATGAAGCATTGACTTCTTTCTGGTATCCTATAGCTTTTCAATTAAGTAGCATATATCAGCGATATTTCTTTCGATTTTTTCTAAAATGAGATTGGATACCTGGCATCTCTTTTTCGACTCAAACCTTTAATCTGTGATCCTAAATACAAATTTGTGCGAAACTCAGGATATTTCTATTAAGCCTTCTTTTCGACTGGAATGCGGATTGATCTCTTCCAGTCGATTGGTTACTGCTATCCTCCAAATTTCGCTGACATAACCTAACTGGAACTAACTGATTCTTCTCCTTTATACCTGCCAAATTTCACAGTTTAATCCATCAAATCCAATAGCTTTTCGACTTCGTAAAGACAGATGCAATCTCATCCTTTAATACTAGAAGTTCTAGCGAGTAAGCAGTACCATCTATTTCAATATCTATATTTATTTTCCTTCGATCTTTTTTGAACTCGAGGTTCGGATCTCCTTCGGGATCCAGAAAACTTGAAAGGCTTCTTATTTTTCCATGTTTTGCGCCATCTTAAACATCTTCAGAAATATAATTATGATATTGTTCTAGAATACTAGTTCCTTTCTGAGATCTTTCTTGGCTTCAATTTCTCTCATCTCATGTATTCCATAGTTTGTTTAGACATCTAGTTCGTTTCCTCCATTTTTAACAATCGCTTCCTATATCCATCCTTGGCAGCTTCTTTATTCCATTAATTCCTCTGGCTTTACGTAAAATTCAGGACTTCAAAGCGATTCCTGATTTTTCCTTAAAAATGGGAGTTCAAAACCATATCATGAGAATTTGATTCCATTTCTTTTAGCTTGATTTGGATTTTACGCATAAATAGTTCGTGAACTGCTTCACAAATCAACACAGGAGGACTATGTTTTCTATTTTAGCAATTTCATTTTTTTAATGAACATTTTAAGCTCTTAACTTTTAAAATAGTGTGAGCTTATAATTTTCAATCTTTTCAAAATATCTGTGTCCAAATTTGTGCTAAAGTATAATAAATTTTTTTTCTATTATTTTTAAATTTTGGTGGATACCTTTAAAATGTCTCTTTCAATTTTAAATGGAAAAATATTGAATATTAAATATTAAAAGTTTTAATATTAAATATTATATTAAAATGGATATTAAATATTATAATATTATAATATTGTTTAATATAAAATATTAAATATTAAAAATTTAAAAGAATCCGCGGATCAAAAAGCAAACTTGAGAACCACTGAAGTACCATCAAAGAAAAAAATTATATGAAACTTACCTCAGAATTCCCGACTCCTTGCATTGGATTGAACTTAAAGCCACTTTGCCCACTGTTATTACAGTACATATCTTTCGAAGAAGTTCCATAGGAAGCTTCTAGAAAACCTTAAGATTGAAAAGGAAGTATTTCGTCAATAAATGTCGATAAACAATTTCGTTCTAATAACTAAAAAAATTAAGAAATAAAAGTTAACTTAAATGTTTGTCAAAAATTTTCGATAAATCTGATAAATAATAAATGAAATAGATTATTGAGACGTCATTAATAAGACTACTGATAGAATAGCAATATATTTTACTGGTGACGAAAAATAAAAACAAGAAAGGATCCCCATTCGATAAGACACCATTCAACAACCGGAGACGACTGTTAACGCAAGAAAAACCTTTCGTCGAATAATGAATGACAGTTCACAATGAAATATTCGAAGACAAATTATTCCGATAACAGTAAGTCGTTCGATGAGACCACAATAAGACAATGTTTAAATACAGTGATCACGTGTAATATAAATGAAACGAAAAACAAATCCATGTTTATGTCTGTGTCTATCCTGAAGAAAATTTTTCAGACACAGGCTTGGAAGAAGACTAGATAGTTTAAAAAATTGGATTTTGCTTTGGTTCTGAACTGTTATCGATACAATAGAAGTGAAGAAGTATCTTCAATAAATGATAAAGTGATCCATGAAAAAAAAGAGAATATTTTTAAAAATAAAAAAATAAAATATAAACTGTAGAAATGTAGAGAAAAGTTAGAATTAATGATCTATAGATTTTTCCATCAAAAACAAGATGACAAGATCCAATAATCAGTTCAAATAAAATAAAATTTATAATTAGGACTTACTTCCAACAAGAACTTCGGAATCAACAAAATAAAAATTCCAAACAAATATGTAACTTTTGTTTCTCATTTGTTCGACGTTGGAAGATTTCCAGATTTCAAGATTTTTTTAATTAAATAATCAAATTACAAAAAAAAAGATTCATGATGATATTTCACAAAAATGAGACTTTCTGAATTAATGCGATTTCATGTTCTTAGTACATGACATTCTTTTTATATAAAATATAAAAAAAGTGAGAAGGCACCTGTGAAATGTTCATAAAATTTATACAAGAGAATTTCGGCCCTAATAAAGAAGGATTCCAGAACTCTAATTTTACAAATATGCAAAGAAAAAAAAATTTAAAAAAATAGAAAAGGGACAACCACAAACTTCTTTAAAATGTGATGACCGATAAGAACAAATCTGATCAAATGATACTGTCAAGCTAGGGGTCATTCTAGGCGAATGATTGATTATAAAAATCACTATTAAACAATATAAAAAGAACATAAAGAATACTGTACAAACATTTCTGACAATAAATAGGACAAAATATGAATGAAGACATAAGCAGAACCTAAAATATAAAGAAAATTAAGACAGTGAAAAGTTCGAAAAGTTAAAATAAGCATATCAATGAAACCATAGTATGCAATGACCTCAGAACGAAATAATACGCCATACTACTAAGATAATGTAATTTAGACAAAAAAGAACAAATGGAAAAACTTAGCATACTGAAAGTTCCTAGCGAAAAACAAAAACTTTTTCCGTTGGAAAAAAGCTCATAATATAAAAAATAGATGAAAATGATATGTAGAATTGTGACAAATTTCAAAGTCAAAGTATAATAATTCAATAAACAGATTCCAAC
This sequence comes from Dracunculus medinensis, assembly GCA_900625125.1. Lineage (NCBI taxonomy): Eukaryota > Metazoa > Nematoda > Chromadorea > Rhabditida > Dracunculidae > Dracunculus > Dracunculus medinensis. The sequence continues at coordinate 28,661 of UYYG01001154.1, forward strand.
TCAGCTCACCAATAGTATCTTCAGTTAAAACCTTATTTCAACTTCCTTTAGAACTTAAAAGTTCACAACCACAAAAAACGTAAAAAAATTTAACTATGTCCTCTAACTACAAAGAAAATAAGACGGCTGCTCACCTAAGGCTCTCTGCTGACTGGGCTGCCAGACTTGAGCCGAATTCATTTGTCCGAACTGTGACTGTTGAATACCACCGAACTGAGCGGCGCCGACTGGGCGCGAGTTAAAATCAAATGGCTGGACTGTCTGACCTTGAGCCGTATGTCCATGGAGAGCACCGAATGAATCATTTTCTTTAAAATCAATCGTAGTTGCATGCTGAGGATCGGCGGCTACTTTTTCCAAAACTCTCTCAATTGCATTCATAAGTACTTCGTTACTTTCAGCCGCGATCGTTATAACGCGTTCCTGACTAACCTTGGCCTCCTGACTACCAGCTTTGGGGTAAACTTGTATGTTCGCACCAGTTTGGTCACGAATTTCCTTAATTCTAGTACCACTTTTTCCAATCACCATACCAGCCGATGTATTGGGAACCAGAAGTTTCATCTGAACTCTACTTTTAGGTGTCACCTAATCGATCTTTTTAGCAGAAAGAAGATATATAAAAAAAAATCTTAGATTAGGTTTCCCATTTGTGAGATAATATAAAAAGACGATAACGGGTGACTTAATGCTACTTGCAAACTCATTCAAAATATGGCGACATAACTGCAACTGATGAGGGCAATAAGATTTTAAGGAATAATTTTTCCTATAAATTAGATAGAATTTCTAAAACTGCTATGATGAAAACACCATCTGAAATATCTGTCTGTAAAGAAGAAATTGAGAATTAACCAGAAAAAAAGGACTAATAAATTATAAATGGGAAGAATGTTGGAAAATGATGGCACAACTTTTCAGTGGCATAAAAACTTGTGGCAAGAAGGTTTGAAAGCACAGAAAGATATTCAGGGGACATAAAGTGAAAAGACCCTCGATGGTTCAAAAGATTAAATTAGGAAGAAATGAAGTTATTTTGGTTATTTTCGAAGTTTAAGATTAAGAATAAGTAAATTTGAAAGCCTTGATAACCATGATTGGATAGCTACAAAAAAGGAAGATCAAATGAGAAATTTGGAGAAAACCTGGTATAATTAATGAATACATGAAAAGGATGGATACAGACCACGATGTATTTAAATCTAACCTCTTTTGACCTCTCCACACCTTTGTGATCGTAAACATCTGAAGGTGTGCTTGAATCAACTTTCTCTCGAATCTTTTCCATAACGACACCGGCGACACGCATAACTGATGTAATTTTACCTTTCACTAAGCAAATACGCTCGTTAGTTCCTGAAATTTTATAAGTGAAATCAACAGTGGCGAGTTGGGTATTTATCTCAACGATATCATCAGCAAGAGCATAGTACTAACCATGATAAACTTCTTGATTTTTGCTCATTTGAAGCCTACAACCCGATTCATTTTTTAAATTCCTCATTGTTTCTCCACCTTTACCAATTAATGCACCAACCGCAGCTGATGGTATTAACATTTTTACCTGGACTGTTTCTGAAGTTTACAAATTTCATCACAAAAAATTCGAATTCCAAAGCCTAATCAAAAATGAAAAGTAATTTGCAGGTAAATATTACCTAACTCTACTTCAGAAAAAACGATTCGAATAATTTAATGATTTAATCTATGCATAGAAATTTTTTACAATTATGGGCTTTCCCATAAACCATAAATAAGTTAACCTTCACTATTATTGTTATTATCGACATGAGCTTTTTTGGAAACAGGACCTCCACGGTCCTCTCGCTGTCGTTTCTGTCCTGTTGAAACCGTGCCTGTCGACTGAATTAATGGATCAACTTCTAAAAAGAACACCAGCACAACTATCTAGACCAGAAGCCTCGCAAGTATACTTATCAAATCATAGAGAACATTTCAATCATTTTAGTCTTTTTTCGCAGATTAAAAAATGTTTAAAGTAATAATCCAAAATTATAAAAGTTATAAAAATTATAAAATTTTTAAAAAAGACGAAATTTTAATTGCGATGAAACCGATGTGAACTTATTAAAAAAACAAAAAAATTGACCTGTAACGTTATTCGTAACAACATGCTTTATGTCTTCATCAGCACAGTCGGAGACGGCCATTTCAGCGAAATCTGAATATTTCCTATATTTTAAAAATTTCTAAACAAATTTTGCGAAAAATCATACGCAATGAACAACATAACTTAAGAAAAAGCACAAAAAACAATAAACGCTGCATTCCCCAATTTTTTTTCCTTCTTATCTATTATTTAAATTTGAGCAATAAATGTGCAGCTTCGTTAACTATCACTAAAGTTATTTGAATTTACAAAAGAAAAAGCTCAATTTACATTAATAACGTGTGTATTAATATAAATTTTCATTTTTCGCTGCACATAAATTTCCCATTCTTTTAATTATTAGAACATATCATTCTAATATCATTTAATAGAAAGAATTTTTTAGAGGTAGTTCGATTAAAATTATACCTTGTCTCTCTTTTTGTAACCCCTTTGACGAATAGCCGTTGCATGGAATATATGGAATCTCGAACCGAATAAGAATATACTTTCTATTATCACTAAGAGGTTAAATTTTTCTCTGTACACAATCGGTTAATTAAATATTTCAAATTCATGCAATACCGAATTTTTTTCACCATCTAAAACTCTCCAAACTGCATTAATATTTTGAAAAAAAAATTCTTTTTCTTGTTTCTTTTAAAAATGATAAATTCTTCCCTCTTTTTTACATAATTTTTATCTAGAACCCAAATCAAACTTTTTTCTCCAAAAATTCGCCTCAAGGAACACACTTCGACATCTCTCACCTGCCAATTTACAACTTATTCCCACAAAGTCCCCACACCAATAAAGTCGATAACTGCTAAAATGGCCGCCATTACATTAGGAAGCTCTCGAAACGAAAATTTTCCATCAATTGCAGCTAAAAACCACCATTCAACCAACCATCCAATCAGAATTAAAAAACTTCTTTGCAGTAAACTTTACAAGTTATGAATGGAATCGTAATATTTGCGAACTATTCCGTATAATTCATAAACAATTTGGTAATGAACAAAAATACACTACGAAAATGTTTTTTACATACAGAACCGATTCACGTGAAAATTATAAAGAAGCACATGGAATTACAAATAACATATTTCACGAAAAAGAAACCTTCAGTCGAAAAAATTACCGGTATTTGTAAATAAAAAACCTATTAAATATCACCATTATGCGCTTTTAAACGTTCTGTGTATGGCTAATTTTTGTCCATTACGAAAGGAGCTGCAAACACGATGAAATCTGCAAACGTTACGAATTTACATTGGCAAGCGTGATAAAATTGAGAAAAAAACTCTGTATTAACCCGCAGAAATCCGTAGCTATTAACAAGTGGCTCACTATGTTTCCATTCTCATTATGTTTCATAGCCGTATAGTAGAATTTTACTAGTCAGGTAAACGTGAACTTTTGTTTTGAGGCTGGTTTCACGTCGATACAATCCGCAGGCTTGAATCTCGTTTGACCAAGATTTCCCTCCACGCGTTGCCATGACCCAGCAGAAAGAGAAGCAAAAATTTTCCAGAAATATCTAATAAATATCCAAATCATCGATAGTTGTCAAAGTGCGTGCGTCTTTTCTTGGGAAATGAGAGCACGATATTTGGTCTTCCCATACCAGTGAATATAACTTTTGTAAATGTATTGTGAAGGACGCTTTTTGGGTGGCATTTAAAGAATTCAGCTCATCATCTACTATCATCTACTCTGGAGATTCTATAAGCCTCAAGCTTGCGAAGGATTAATTCGTGCTCCTGTAGTAGTTCGCGATTGTAATTGTATGGCTCCAAATGCGCCCTTCTTCGGCATGCTATAGAATCCGTTGAGTTAAGCTTAGATTCAAAGATTTCTCTCCAGCAGGAAAAACGATCTTTGATGGTCTTAATGATGTCCAAATTTCGAACCATTTCACTGACCAATTCTCTGGCCTCGATTATTTTGTAAACGCCAAATAATTTCCGATTATCCTTACTCGAGCTGCTATCTCCATATTCAAGACCTTATCGTTCCATTATCGGCTTTGTTCCACATTCTCACGATCGTTATCTACGGAATGTACGTGGGTGGCTGCCGATAGTTAACATTTTCTGACACGCTGGGAGCACATTCAAGTAACTGGCCTGCTTCATTCCAGATCCTTCTTCCAGGTTTTGTCCCGTACCTTAGGATTTGGCAGACTTCTGAAAGCAAAATTCCAGATAGGACCAGAGTATGCCAACAACCCGTGAATTTTTTAACTTGAGATAGTTAAAAAATCTTGGAGAGCGTTATGTTTATGCTTTATCATTCAGATTCTAGGCTATAATTATAAAATGATCTTTCCGCTCAGCGATATAATCGACTATTAAGAGCAGAATTCTTCCACCGATGATTGACCAGATACTTTAAACCAATTAGAATATCGATTATCTGGCGAATTCCATGTTCCCTAGATGTCACTTCTGAAAGCATGTATTGACAGTGATCCACAATACTCGGCAGAGCGAAGATGCTTCCATTGGTATATGTAACACACAGTGACAAAGTGTCGACAACAGAAAATAGTGGGACATTTCGATTTATGAGCGCATTCCAATTATTCGTGACTAGATAACTTTTTAGGAAGAGATGCTGCTAGTAAGTTAAGCTCGGCATAGAATTTTTTATCCAAATAATTCGTGCACAGCACAAATGATGATGATCGAGATATTGTAAAATTTATCTCTGAAGCCAGTTAGGTGAACTGGTCAATAATAAGATTCCAGACGATTAGAGTCGGTCGTGCCTTTTCGAGAATTTCCCCCTGAGTTATCCGAAATAAGATATAGCCACTAGTTCTTATCCGAATTAGGGGTACAATCACTCCTCTGAACCCAGAATTAGACTTCTGACAAGCAAGCGATATCCATGCGATATTCGGATATGTGGATGGCCAACACTTGACTCGATATATCCATAAGCGTATTTCTAATATTCTATGCAGCTATAGCCAGGACTTCGCAGTGTGTATGCACAACCAGCTTGTTCGACTTCCTTAGCTGCATCAAGCTGCTGTTTACTCAATGAGAATGGCTCACTGGATTAATGTCCAATTCGGAGCGTAGATGCAGAGGTTCTACTCCCTGCAGGAGTAAACCTGTCCAAAAATCCTGGTGATGCTGGCGACTCATCTGTACGTCTATCGCCATAGGGAACTCGCTGACACATTTGTCCAATGCGACAAGCCAGCGGAGCGAGTTTAACCAGTAAAGGTAAGGATTCTTTAAAAAATGAGATTTATTCCTGTCGTCTAAACAAACAAAGAAATGATTTCGTAATTAATATAATTACGAAATTATCAAGGAAGAGATTCAGAAAAAAATTCGTTAGGAAATTTTATTTCATTAAAAATTAGTAATTAAAAACTAAAAAAGTTAAAAAATAAAAAATTAATAGGGTAGAATAGCCCTAAACTGACCAATATGGATCGATGCAATATTACTACTACATCAAAACAATGACTCAATTGCTCTTTACTAATGTGAGTATTAAAACCTGTTCAAATAAAGCAAAATCAAATTGAAAACATGGATTACGCTTCTGCATTTTTGAAATTTCCCAAATTGCACAAGCTTCCCAAATATTCGAAATAAATATGTTCGCCTCTAGTTTGTTTCTAATCATTTCCGGGATAATCAACAAGAAAAGTGTAAATTACGTTAAATCAAAAAATTAATAAAATCCTTCATATTTCTCATTAATATAACCTGTTAAACTCAAAAATTCTTTCAAATCTCTTCTAGAGTTTTTTGAGAAGCAATTGTTTCTTTTTCATCACAAAAAATCACAGCTCGGAAAACAGTTTTCCAGTCTGGATAATAAACATTGCGATTCCTTCGTTAAATCATCTGAATGAGAAGTAATGAGAAATTTTTGAAAAGGAAAACACAAGTAATGAATATGGAAAAAACTTATAATTATCTCATCACGGTTTACTTTGCAGAATAGTTGTTTCACAATGCTGTCGTCGGTTATAAAAGTATGGATTCATTATTCGCATTTTCCTTAATTCTTGCAATGTATAATGGATTTATTTCTGCAATTTTTTCCGCCAGATCAACAGCTTCACTAATGACCTCATCCGGTCGACAAACCTGTAGCAAATTTAATGCATTTCCTTCGCTATTCCTGAATATATGATTCAAAAAAAATAATTTTATTAAATTAAGCATTATTTGGTATGTTACTTCAATTATCAAATATTATCGTTCCATTTCTCTATTGATGAAAATAATTAAAAGTGAAGACCGAATGACCCCACCTATGCATCTATTCCTAAATGATTAAAAATGCTCCGCTGGCTTGATAAACAAATTTTGTGAGGGAGTTACTTGGCGATAGAAGTATAGATGAGTCATCAGTATCAAGATTTTTGGAGAATATGTTTAATGACCAGCATAGAACCTCAACATCAGTGCTTCAAACTGAGCAATAACCCATTGAGCCATTTTGTCCTCTTTTGCTTTCGCTGTTCAGCGACACTGCCATTCGACGGAGCATGGTGCGTCAGCCGGAATGCCAGTCACTTCTGATTTTTGGTAGCAATCAACTTGCCACAAAACCACAGGATACTGAACAGAACAATATTACCTTCGAAATAATTTTACGCTGCTTAGCTTCTAAAGCTGTCATTTCACGAGCGGTAAGGCAGAATTCCATGGCGAATGATTTTCCCGCAGTTCGAGAAAGTCTCTGAGTAGCACCAGCTCCTTAAAAAAACTGAGTGTGATTGAAAAGTTGCGAACGATATTCACATATATTGCTAAACACATTATATAATAAGAACAACTGGTCAGCATATTACTTTTGGGATTGAATAAATAGTATTTTTCTGGTCTACAAGGGATCTTTCTGTCTTTTTCCGTGCTCCCTTTATTTTCTTTTTCCTATATTTTTTCGTACATTTTCTCATACACCGCTGTATTATTTTCTTAACCCAACTATTTCCCTCTAATAATATCTATATCTATACTGTTATACCCTTTATAATTCATAATGGTTTTATCCATTTCGCGCCTAAAATCTTAAAACTCCTTAGAATGTCTTAACCCGTCAACCTACCATTTCGTCAGGAATAAATAATAGTTATTATCAATAAAACCTAAAATACCGCGCATACAAATATTATTTGTTACTCGCAATATGTAACTGGAATTTTTCCTATATGATTGGCATTTCATTTGAGTTATAATAATTATATACAATGAAATTCTTTCAAAATTCTTTTATGTTGCAATAATACCTGGTATACAACCAATTTTGATTTCAGGTTGAGCAAATCTGGCATTTTCACTAGCATAAATAATGTCACACATCATTGCCAGTTCAAAACCACCACCATAAGCAATTCCATTGACTGCTGCTATAATTGGTTTTCGAACTTGCAAAATATACATAAAATCATCAAAAGTTTTATCATAGCAAATATCTGGATATGATAAATGCAACAGTTCCATTATTGATGCACCACCTAAAACAAAATTTTTTACTTTAAATATATTTATTTCTTCAATAAGAATCAAATAGCAAGTCTGAGGTATTGATTGACTGTGGGCAGTAGTGCATACAGGCTGCTCAGCCCATATCAACTAATAGATGTTCAATATTATTATACTATTTACTATTTCTTATTTTTAATTTTTTTTCCTTAATTCTTCATTGTGTCTTGCTGGAGACCTACCTGTAACCAAAATGACCCACTCTATGGTGAATCAGAACTTTTTGACGTCCGCATCCCTCGATGCACATGATACTCTCAGTCCGACGATATATGGGATATGTCTTGGAATAACCCTTACGCTTAAAAATATGATGTGCTCGCGAGCCAGGATAATTGCTCGCAATCGGTGGAAAACTGTCGATAAACTATCCTATGGCCTTCTATACGTGCAGCTATGTGTTAGCTGTAGCAGCGTGGAATGTCAGAATGCTTATGGACGTTGCAAACAAGTGATTACTGTCCATATTCTTCCTAAAATAGGGTGGATATAGCCTGCTTGTCGAAGGTCCGTCTTCCTAACTTCGGATCTCATGCAATTACTGAAACTTGGACCCGAGCAAAAGTACTGGCTATATCATTATGGTATTTTGGATAATTTGGGACGAAATGGCTTAACGACTGTCATCTAAAAAAGCTCGATTCGCCCTAAGTGGAAGCCGGTAAACGACCGTATGGCCTATGCTCATTTTAAACGAAAGTTCCGCAATATTTCGGTTATTAGTGTATATGCTCTAATTTTATGCACAGATAACCACAATAAAGATGAATTCTATGTAAAACTTCAAATACAATAGTTGAGCAGTCATTAAGTTTAAGTTGAAGTCTCCATAAGGTGATAATGGGGGGAAATTGGAATGCTCGCGTAGGTCACGATACTACCACAATAAACTCAGTGTTCGGCAAATATGGCATAGGAGCCCGATACGCCTAGAGAACGCCGTTTCTTTGCCGAGCAGCACGAACTTTTTGTTACTAATACATGTTTACGACACCGTAGAAGACATCTAATCACGTGGAACTCCTGGATAATCAAAACTCCAACCGCACTGATTATATCTTAGTCATTCGTCATTCGAAGAGTTCCGTGTTAAATGGTTATTCCTATTGGGGCCTTGAAACGGGCAATCTTTATGGATCTGACCATGTTATGGCTCGAGTCATGATCAACTCGCAATTAACAAAATTGACAACTCGTAAGAAGTAGCATTCTCCTAGATCTAGACATCTCTGCGAAAATTTTTGCTTTCTTTATACTCAGTAGACTTATGGTAATACAAAACAGCAGGTTTATGTCCTAACCCAGCTGCATATAGACAGGGGAGTGGTTGTACTGACCAGATATTAACGCTAAAGGTGCTGGAACATCGTTTCAAATACCAGCAACCCATGTAATATGTTTCATCGATTTTTCTAGTTGTTTTCAACTGATAGAATAGCGCTTTGGAAGGTGATGGAATGTGACGGTGTTCCACAGATCATTCGATACATTTTATCAGTGCATATCGGCACAGGTTTACGTATATGAGAATTGACAAACTCGAAAAAAGAAACTGGCATCCAACTAAACGATAGAATGAATAATGGACATCGCTTACCGGGACTCAAAATATATGCAAATCAGTCCAGACGATAATATAACAGACCTTGAATACGCTGATAATGAAGCCCTTTTTGCTTAAGACGAAATGCAAATAATGCTAAACAATGTGTCAACAAGTGTAAGAGAATCAGGATCAGTTTAAATAAAACGAAAGCCTTTTCGTCTAATGTACCAAAAGCTGACAAAATATTTACTTTCATCAATTCATCGACAGTTGACGAAGTGCCAGTTTTAAATGTCTCGGACCCACTCTAATTCCAAATAGCCAAGCAAAAGAAATTACAACGGGGATAATGGTAACTAGAAATGTATTCTTTCAATTTGCTGTTAAGAAACTGTTAAGAAGCCGTCGCGAAATCACCACAAAAACCAAAGTTCGCGCATATATAGTTGCAAATCGCCCGATCTTGTTATACTGCTGCGAGATCTTGTCATGGCCAATGAGAATGGAGGATATTAATAAGTTATCTGCCTTTGACCACTTTTGTCTAAGGTACATTTTAAGGGACCGTCGAGCGGATAAAATATCACATCCACCTTCGTTCAAATACCACTTGCATAAATAATTTTATCACAGAGCGTCGCCTTCGCTGGTTAGGGCACGTTCTACCAAAGAAGTTGACGCATTTTTAGTTACTTTCTAAACCGTGTGATGGTTCGCGTCGAAAGCGAGGAGGGCTAATCAAGACCTGGATTGAAACGGTCAAAAAAGATTTTGAACGTATAGGCGGACCAGCAATATATGGACATAGACAATGGAAAAAGAAGTGGCCTTTATTACCGTTAGTGAGGGCATCAGATCGAACAGTTTGGAGATATCGTAGCCAACGGAGCTAGTTTAACCAGCAATGATGAGAGCTGTTAGAAGAAGAATAAGAATTTTTGCAATTCCGCAACAATAATGAGTAAATTAAATAAAAGCAGGTTGGCCAAATGATATTTTGCTTCTACAAGATCATGGGTTTAATTTCTGTGTCTTAACAGGAGAAAAATCTGTGAAAAACTGGTGAAACCTGTGCTCCGGGTGAATTCCGAGTGCTGAGCGGCCCGTCCTATCTTTATGTAACTCTCTGGCGAAGGAATCTCATTTTGGTAGTGATTACAGGTGTTCAAGCCGTAAAATATATATATATATATTATATATATACCGTAAAATATATATATATATGTGTTATAATAAAAAATGATAAAAGCAATACTTGAAAAAACCTTCGATGAACCTGTTAGAATTATTGCCGCAATACTGTTATCAACATCAAATCTTTTAAGAGTTGATTTCAGCTGTAATTTTTATATTTTTGAGTATTTAAAAGAATTTTATATTATATAAGTAATATTTGATATTCGAATTTGCCCATTTTAAATTTGAATTCTCAAGTTTCATAACAAATTTAATAGAAAATAAAATGTTGAATGATGAGAAAAAAAAAATTTACGTAACCACAGATTTTTACCTGTCATTTATTTCACATACCACTAATATGTTTCACTTTTTCATTAATTATACGAGCAACGGATGTTTTGCCCCGTTCGAATGTAAATTTATATGAGCCTCACATTAAAACCGATTATTAGTTGTGTAAAGCATAAAAGCAAAATTTAAAAATTATGTATCGAATAAAAATCGCAGATGAAATGTACAGAAAGGCTATTTTTAGAATCCAGCAACGACTTAACCAAATATTCTTTTTTATCGCCAACAACAGATAACACCTAAGGTATAATTTTATTTTCTTTATTCTATCCTATTTCTGATGTACAGCCGCAATTATTTACGAAATGTAAGACTTTAACATGCCTACCTGCTGTATTAATCGACTTGAAAGCGCATTGAACGTTCTTTTATCGTTTAAAGTGATAAGGCCAATATTTTCGTTGATTCCCTTGCGACCCGATAAAACAGAAGCATCCGAACGATCTAAATTACCTCTGCTATTAGCGTTTTAAGAGCAACATTATTCAAACCATCTTATATTATTATCTATAAAACGATGCGATCAAAATGACAAATTATGAATGCAGCCAGGTTAATTCTGCTCACAAATATATAAAAACGAAAGTTTAACTGCAAATGCACTCTAAATTTATAGAATCTGACAACTTAAGGTAATCTTAAGGTTGCACTCAGACTTCGCTCCACTAATTATAGATAGGGATATTATAAACAGACAGAAGTACAGGCAGATCACCTGGATTTTTTAATTAATTTTTTTGGCGAAACGGCGCCTTGGGGTTTCCATTTGCCCAACACCGATGCTCGTTTAAGCAACAATGCATTTGCGTAAAATACATAGTTTTTATATAAATTTATAAAACTTACAAGAAAATCTGCGAATAATTAAAGCGGAAGAACTGCTCCGGAGATTTCCACGTAAACCACAAATGAACATTCCTTTTTCGTTATACCTTATAGCAGCAAATTAAAAATGGAGAAGAAAAAGCGACAGAGCAACTCGTTCAAATAACAACGGCTCAAAGTTCATAGAACGAAATACACGCAACACAGTTTGCAAGTGTCTTCCAACGTGAACAAATTTCAACGCCAACCGATCCAAATGCCTAGTATAAGCGCGTTTTCTGTTGCGTGACGAGTCATGCAGCTGAATTAAATTCGTTACTATAAATCGGCCTCTGTCAATTTTATAATTTTTTGGGTAACTATAATAATTGAAATCAAATAATTGCTGAGGATGTTTTTTTTAAATAATTTTTTTAAGCATTTTGAAGCATTTTTTCTTAAAAAGGAAGTGAATCCACTAGATTTTCGCGATATTTTTTTTCCGCAGAAATTGGACCGTTGGGCTTACTTTTCGGTTATACGGACAGCAATGTTGTCAAGAAAACTGGTGCTGCTGATATCTGAGCAGAAGGGAGGAAAATTGAGAAAAACTGTGAAAGTAATATACCGGAGTGGAAGAAGATGAAAGAAATGGACGATGAATGAGTGATGAAATGATTACGATGACCTCTGACCCCTCCGACTTCCACTTCACATAAATAAATCTACAAACCTGTAATTTTTAAGTTAATGGTTTGTTAAAAATAATGCGGCAAATATTTAATCGTTTATCAAATTTAAAATCGTTTTTTCGATGGTCTTCAATAGCTGAGGCAAAAAAACCAAGGTCAAGCGTGTTTTTTGACATTTCAATTGGTGGCAAACCATCTGGGCGAATCGTTATACAGGTGATTTTCATTAAATGCCTTGCAGTACATTATATTATTTCATCATTTTTCCCGTCCAGGTAGTCATCAAGTTATTAGCATTCGTTGATGTCTGCCCTACATGAATTTTTCTTCCGAGCTATTTTCTTCTAGGGCATATTTGATATTTGTGCAATATCTTCCTCTTCTGAATTACTTGAAAAAAAAAGGGATGATTTTTTTAATTCCTTAAATAATTCTTTATTTTATCCTTTTCTACTGCTTTAAATTTTTACTTAATTTTATAAATAGTGAAAAATTTGGTTAAAGAATGTTTAATTTTTTGGTGCTTTTACAAAATCTTTCCATTTTTTACTCGTATGGTTCTTGGCGATGGGTTTTTTTTATTGATTCTTTTTATAATAAAACTCACAATTTTTCGCTTTGTTCGGCACCACTTACTGTTGAACTGAAAGCTCTTCGCCAGAACGCCACTTTGCACAGTAGAAATACTAGTGTATGCCGATTATTAGCCAGGTTGCTATTAGTAATAGCTTAATAACTTCCTAGCTTTTCAATGATATTGTGCCAAAAACAACGGAAAATTTCCGAGCGCTTTGTACTGGTGAAAAAGGAATCGGAAAATCTGGCAAAGCACTTCATTATAAAGGATCACATTTTCATAGAATTATTCCTGATTTTATGATTCAAGTATGATTTTTTTAAAATTATTTTTGCTCGTTTACTTTTTGAAATTTATAAAATTTGCATATTGTTTCTGAATGCTCTGTTTGAATGGATCTACTCAAATTCAGAATATGGAAGTGCAGGAATTCGTACTCCCCATTGCTGTGAATTTTTTCATCTTTGATGCATATGTTTTTCTTTGATTATCTGTAATTTATTTCATTTGTAGGGTGGTGATTTTACTAATGGCGATGGTCGCGGAGGTGAATCAATATATGGCAGGGAATTTGAGGATGAAAATTTCGATATGTCACATTTTGGAAAAGGTGCTGTAAGTATGGCAAATGCTGGACCAAATACGAATAGTTCTCAATTTTTCATTTGCACTACGAAGACCGAATGGTACAATTTTTTGTACTGTTCTTTTTATGTGTGCTTTTATCCATTTTATAAATAGATTAATGATTAGAAAGCGTGATTCAAAATTTCATTATTTTAAAAAAACTAAACCGAAAATTTTTGCTATTTTATCACGATTAGCCATTCCTAGTGAAAAATTTTCTTTAAGTGAATTCTGATCAAAAAAGGAATCTTTGTCATTCACACTGATGAAGATAATAAAATTTGTTAATTTTTTTTTTAAATAAAAATATAGTAGTTTCGAAAAGTATTATTACGAGTGACCAAAATATTTTTGTAATTAATCAATTAAACAAAAATTTATTATGCTATTATAAACATAAATTTTTTTATTAGCTTTTTATTGATTTATTGACTTGTTTAATAGTTAAATACTTTACACTGTGTCATATTATGAATTATCATATAGGTTCTGTAATTTTCATCTTATCGGATTTTCAGGCTTGATGGTAAACATGTTGTCTTCGGTAAAGTTACTGATGGTATGAATGTTGTCAAAGCAATAGAATATCAAGGATCAGCTAGTGGTAAACCTAAGCAGATTGTAGAAATTGTCGACTGTGGTGAAGTGCAGCAATCTAAGTGATCTTTGGCAATTGTAAATTCGATAATCCATCCTATAAAAAATTTTTTGCTTGTTTTATGAGACTTGTGAAGTTCTATTGCGTTTCGCTTCCTTTCCACTCGTTTATCAGACCACCTTGTTATTTTGTTTTTATCATTATTTCGTTTCCAAATTTTTGTTTTTTTTAAAAACATTGTTTGAAATTTTCTGGATTACTAATGCGAATGAATCGTTTCTTTTTCGTAATGGTCGTATTGCGGTAGCAGATTAATGTTACTGACTTGCAATTTGCAAGTTCTTAAATTATTTCGCCTTCTGATCTTTTTCTGATAGGTTTTTGATTTTTCATTTTCAACAAACCTTGGAAGAAAAATAAAGTGTGTTTTTTTAAAATATTGTTTTGGGTATTTTTATTGATAATATAAGTGACTTTGTCGAATATTTCATGGTGCAAGTTGATTTATCTAAATTTTGGTTTAGATTAGGTGATGCAAATTCAATTTTGTCCAGTATTTTACCGATTTTGCAGTTAGCAATATGGATTTAGTAAATCAACGACGATTAGCTGAAGCTGATGAATGCGTGAAACGAGCTGAAAATCAGTAAGTTTTTTTCTAACTTTTTTCTGCATTCACATTTCATTTGATGTAATCGCTATATTTTACAAGTTCTGTTGTTTGTTCATATTTTTGATTGTTTCAGTATTTCAAAAATTTGACTCGAGGAGTTATAGGTTTTGTCGCATTTTTTTTTTCAGCTTAAAAACTTCCATTATCAAAATGAAATTCAAACCCGATTATGATAGTGCCGCTATCGAATACGATAGAGCAGCTATTTGTTGCAGAAATGCTGGTGACCTAGCCCGCTGTCGTGATCTTTATTTAAAGGCTTCATCTATGCATTCTTCAAATGGCAATATTTTCCATGCAGCAAAGTTAGTTTCAGTTTTCTAGATTAGTAGCCTAATTATTTTCCAAAAGTTTATGTAGCATATTTATTATAAAAAAAAGACTGAGAAACGATGAATGTTGGTGAAAAATGTAATATTTTGTTAGGGGAGAAACTCTATTATTCTGAATATAATGCTTGTTTACTTCCTTGTTCTATCCAAAGGTATTAATTTGTGACAACTGATATTTTCGATGAATTTAGATGTCACGAAAATGCCGCAATGGTATGTAAAGAGCTATGTGATGGCGAAGGATCAATGAAATATATGGAATTAGCTGCTGATGGTTATGCTCAATCTGGAAGTATAGATACGGCAGCGATGGCCTTGGACAAAGCTGCCAAATTCCTTGAAAAGGCTGATCCTGAAAAAGCTGTCCGAGTACTTTCTTTTCAAATTATTTAATTCAGTTATTTTATTATTGTTTGTTGGTTTTCACTGTTTTCTTTTTTTCTGTTACTTTTTATCTGTTACTTTTTATCTGTTGAACGAATGTGCTTAGTAAAACACAATAAGAATTTAGATTTATCAAAAAGCTCTTAGTCTGGTGCAACAAACCGATCGATCTCGTATGGCTGGCGAATTTTTCAATCGTTTAACTAAACTTTATTTAAAACTTGAAAGGTTTTCGGAAGCCATCAGTAATATTGACAATGAAATCGACATGTATACGGATGTTCATGTAAGTTTCTCCAGTGAACTTAATCTATTTCATGAAACCGATTGCCGTCCGTTATTTATTTGGGTGTAAATTTATTTTTTTAAGTCCTGAACGAAAAAGAACAGAATACTTATATGATGTCTATATGTATGTATCCTTTGAAATATTAATATTGTTGTTTTTCAGGAATTTGGAAAAGTTGGGCAGTTGACCACTGCTATCGTCTTATTAGAACTCGTTGGAGGTGATTCTATCGCTGCATCTAAACGATTTCAAAAATCATTTAAGTAAGCTTTTAAACGCATCACGTAAGTTGTGGCATATATCCTTCCGGTTTTAGATTTTAGACGTCGAAAATTGGAAGATTTCTTTGTATATTATATTGTGTTGTTTTGTTCTTATTATTTCCCTCATAAATTAAATATTTTGCTGTATCCCTTCGGTTTAATATGTAAAAATTTAAGATGTGAAGGGTTTGAGTTCTCAGAGGATGCTCGTGCTTGTGCAGATTTAATTTCATCATATGAAGCTGGAGATAATGAGTGTTTTCAAGAAATTTTTCAAAGGCCGTTGTTGAAATCGATGGATAATGAGGTTTGTTTCATTTAACTACAAAAGTTATATCTACACTAAATTTGGAACTAAACTAATTAATTGTCGCAATTAACTTCATCTCTGAGCTATAGCCTTAAATATTTGGTTATTTAAAGACAAAATGAGTATCGATACAACACACCGAACATCTGAGCTAAAGTGTTCAATTATTATTTCATATGTTCAATTATTCAAAACCACATTTTGCTGATTTATTATTCGAAACAAAATTTATTATTTATTTGGCCCCAGATGATAAAAGATAATGAATTTTTATTCTCTGTTTAGTTTCTTCGCTTAATGAAGAGGCTAAATGCACCAGACTGCTGTGGAAATTCGCGTAATGCTGCACAGAATGAAGATAATAACGCTGATGATTTGAAATAATTTTGCAGTATATTTTAGCTTTTTCTTCTTATTTTTTAGTCTTATTTTTAGATTAACTTTTTATTCGAAATTATGAATTTAGTAGAGTTTAGGTGATAGTTTAACTTCATGTTTATTCATAATTTATTCCTTCCATATTCTGACTTTTTTTATTCGTTTTTATTTGTGAATTGGGGCAAAGGGCAATACGGCCTATTTGACTCATATCAAATTTTCTTATTCCTCTTTATCGATCGCGTCAAAAAATTGTTTCAATTTACAAAATTTTGCGGTTAGTTTATCAGTTTACTGCATTTTATTACCTATTTTGTAATTTTTCATTATTTATATTTTTATTGGAAAAAAGTTGTGCACTTTATTATTTTAGAGATTACAAGTAATAATGACAATTATTTTTAGACGATAAAAGAAAGGTTGATGAATGAAAACACATTGTTTTTCAAATTATTTATTTAAAAAATATATTATATATTTCTGTCTTTTTGTATATTTTTCACTTAAATAAAAATTTTCGCAACTACTTGAAAAATGGTAACAGGTTACCTTACCTTCAATTTAATTTTGGTATTTATTTAATAGGCAGTCATGTATACCCTTTTTTAAATTTTGTGAGTTTTAAAATCGTATTTTTGAGTTTTGAATTAATGTGTGTGGAAATTTACTCAATCACACTGATTCCATGCCCTGGAAAAAGGATAACTGAATTATGAATAAAATGGATATTTGCATGGTTACTTTATAAGCAAATTATTAAATGATCATTGAAAACAATGATCACGATATTTGACTCTTTCCCACGTCTTCATCATACTTTAGAATATTTCACTTTTCACCAAATACTTTGTCAAACAAATGAAATAAGAAACTTTATAAAAGAAGACTATTAGTAAGGCAAATAATGTTCGTGTAAGTACACAAAAAAATTCAAACACAACTGTTGGATGATGGAGATATTCGAGTTATGATACAGCAAATAAATGAATGAAATATTCGTTAGAATAACTTTTACAATTCTAGGACTTGACCAAGCATCTAACTTCATTAACTTTGTCTAAACTAAATTGGTAATTTGAAATTGCTAATTCAACCAACCAAATGTCTATAAAAATAAATGTTGAAACATTTAAGCTAATAATTTAGGCTAATAAGACCACAAATAAGAATCTTGGTCAATTCGACTCATAGGGGAATAGGGGATCCACCATTCAAATGGTTATTCGAGATTGGTTATTCTTTATTCATTACGTACAGATTTAGAAAAAAACATCAGAAAGTGAAGAAATATTGAGATACAAACAATATTCTGAGGTCAAATGGAATAATAATCAGTACATAGCCGATGATGACATGAATTGCTGAGGAAATTAAAAAATTTCATTAAGAGAAAAGTAGAAAGACACAACAACCAACTAACACAGAAATGTTGAGAGTATGGAAGATAGTTTGAAGGCACAAAAAGTGTAAATTGCCAGAGCTTCATAAATTTATCACATAGCAATTTAATTTACAGAAATGAGTAATAAAAAAACTTCCCCATTAGATCCGATCTGTTAACCCAGTTTCAGATTTGAACTAAATAATGAATCAAACCATGCAGATTTCTAAACGATTTCATAATACTATAGGACCAAAATCTTCGTATCAAAAAAAAATTTTAAAGAATCATTCTCCTATATTTTTGGTATTTTAACAATTATCGTTATGAAGATATTTCATGAGAAAAAATGGATAAACAAATAATGGTTAATGGTAAAGGTGAAAAAGTAAAAACAAAAAGATAAAGAAAATAAAAGTAAGCAAAAAATTCGTTTCTTCGTATCATAAATTTGCCTATTATGATAACAAAACATAACATAAACTAAAGAATGAAAATTTCTGTAAAATTTCTAGTACCCTTAATTTAAAATAAAAATCGCAGAATCCATAAAAACAAGCTCGAAGACATTTCAACCAAATTTGACAGATTAGAGAACATTGAATGAATTCTTTGCTTCATTTATTTTTGAAGTATTCTTGAAACTATGATGTGAGAATATTATTTCATATGTGAGAATAGAATCAGAAAAATATTGAATAAGAGGATGATGAACAGAAATAAGACAAACACAATTTATATTATCTATAAACTTCTTTAAATCCTAATTGCGAGAAAAGTGGAGAAGGCTGGGCGCAAAAGAATGGAGATAAAATTATGCTTAAATGAGCAATCATTAAGAACAATTTTCGAAGAGAAAACAGTAGCCCAGGAAAAAATGGCTATAATTTCTCAAGGAATCTAAAGAAATTATTAAAAATTTAAAATGAAAACTAAAACAGAAGATTAATGCTAAAAAATTTATGATTAAAAGGAAAACTTCAAATTATACTCGCAAAAACGCTTATCTCCAGTTCACATCCCACGATAATTGTCTTAATTCATCTTGCGAGTCGTTAGCAGCAAAATTCTTTATGGAATTCCATACACGCGTGAGTGAAGATAAACGAGTGGATGGAGAAGTGCTTATTTCGTCTTCCTTTTCTCTTCCTCTTTGCTTATTCATGTTTACTGCTTCGGCATCTAAATAAGCGAATTTATAGTTAGAAAGAAACTGCAAAAAGTAAAAATGGAACGGAACATGATATGGTCTTATATTTTTATTTCCCTTACTCTTTTAGGAATGCCAAGGAATGCCAATTTTTTTATAAAACAAATCATTTCCGATAAAATATTCCGAAATTATCACTCAATTTGATCGCCAAACACCACAAATAAGGTAGTAAAAAAAACCCATTACAACAGTTATAATATCACCAAAATATGACTATCGTAATATCGCAACAAAAAAATGAACCATAGAATCTTTAAAAAAGAATTTAATGAAGTGTAAAGATTATTTCAGGATTAAAATAAAAATTATTTCACCGATATATGATGTATAAGAATATAAAAAAAAACAAATATGAGGAATTTGTGAATTTTTATGGACATTCTTGAAAAAAATTTTACCTTCAATAATTCACCTCAATATTTTTTTATCATTCTGCCTAACATTTTATCTGGAAAAACAATAAATGACACCCTCATTCCATTCGCAAATTCATACCAGCAAGACTTTATAACGATGCCGAAGTCTTTTTGTATTTTTGCAAAAAAAATTTAATTCAAAAAATTCAATGTAATTTAAGGTAAAATATAATTTAAATGCTCCTTTAAGAAAAGACTCTAATAATAAGAATGATAGGAATGCCAATTTGTAATTTGACATCAATAATTCAACAAAGAAATCATATTACCCATAAAAATATGATTCTTCGAGTCTCTCTTGAACCTAAAGTTAAAAAAGATTGATAGTGAAAGAGGCAAATATGGGCAAAAAATTCGAAAATATGAAAATTACTTTTATTCAGTGCCATTTCCTCAGTAATTTCAATTCCATTCTCTACTCCAGATGATATTCTTTTCTCTCGCTCGTCAATGGTGTTTTGAAGCGCAACTGGAGTTAGCCATTCTTGAGGTAGACAACGTTCTAGGAATGGGATCGATCTTGAAAATGAAGCTAACCGGTTAACCCAAGACGGTATGTCACGACCAGTCAGAGTCTAAAAAACTGATAACCTGATAATAGAAAACTTTAGATAATAGATAAACTTTTTAAAATCAAAACAAAAAAATTTCTTCTGAATCGATAATTCAATAAAAAAAATCAAAATAAACAATCGAAAGAAGAGATGACGGATGAACTTTTACGATCTTTTTTTTCTCTTTTTCTACGGCTGCCTAATAAATCGAAGAAAAACCGACCTTCGCTAATGATGCAGTAAAATGATTGCAGTTCTTTGAAATCAAATGATATTTATCACCTTGAAATTCATCACCTAACATTTCAATCAAATTTTTCACATCCTCTGGAGCAAAATCTGTTTCTCCTAATAATATGCTTTCCCTAAAACGATTTAAATCTACACTTTTTAATTAAATGTTTACTGCCCAGCAATTTCAGTATCATTAGCATCATTTCTTCTATTTGGAAATATACCTAAACTTGAAATTTTCTCCCAATTCCTCTGCATCTTGCGGTGTGTTCTCAAATATTCCAGAAAAATGGTACGGATGACCACCATAGGCATATTCTGAAATACCACTTCTAAACCAAATTATATCGAAAAGCAAAAAAATTTGAAAAGAATAGCTTCAAAAAAAATCTTCCAGAACAATAAGCACCGACTAGTAAGAAATTAAAATGAAAAAAAATTTAACAGAAACTAATAAAAACGAACCTAAGCCATAAACCTCAATACCGCTGTGGTAAACACCGAAACCAATTACTGATGCATAGTCATTTAACCAATACTGAAATTTCAACTAGTTCTAATAAAAATGCACATCACTGGTTCAAAAAAATAAATTTTGAAATTTAAGAAGTATGATAAAATACAAAAAAAATCAGAAATATCAGAAGCGTCTGAATTAATCGGTCGGAATGAAATTATAGATCAGTGAGCCTAACAGTTTTGTGATAAAAACCTGTATATTCTTAGAATATATTGTATATGACCAGGTTAGCATAGTGCATAATAACTCATTTATCATGTTGAAAAACAAGGGTTCAGAAGGGTTCATCTCCTACTGCCTTCCCCACAGAAGAAGAAAACAAGGTGATCCACCAATACTTCTGGCTGAGCTACTCCCTAGTAAAAACTTCTAACTGTGTTAACAGCCAGCAGAAGTAGTCGACCCAAAAATGACTAGCGGTAACCACTTGTATTAATTATTAGTCATAAGAGAAAACAGATTCGTAACCTTCACTGGAATGTCTAGAAAACAGGCTACTGCCTATAGTTTAAGGAAATCCTACCATATCATATACATTGAGACGAACTGGAGCTCGAGCCATGTCAAATAAGTCTCAAAGATCCGACCTTAAAGCAACTTCATGTTGATGAAGAAATATTACTATCAGTTGAATCAAATTTGAGCAAAATTTCATGCATACCATGATAGATACTGCTACAGCGATTTACGCCCCACTGAATTCTTTCGAATATCACGACGACAAATCTAAAAAATTCTTTGAAAAAAAATTTCGTATGTGAAATCGCTGCACAATAAATTTTCAACAATGAGAAATGTTTGCACAACTAATCCAACTGCTAATACTTTACACTTTCATAAAAAATTTTCAAAGCTAAAAGAGGAAGATAATCAACTTGAAAGAGGAACGAGAAAGTTTAATACAATTTAATTTAATTAATTTATACTGAAAAATCCGATTTAGAATGGAAATTTTAAAAAGGAACTAAAAAATTTTTCAAAATACGATTTTGCGATGATTCAACAAAAGTCATTCAACAGTTAAAAGTAATCATAAAGTGAAACAAATTAAACAAAAAATGCTGAGTTAAAATTTTTGTAAAAACTTTATTCTTATTTTAGACAGCATTTTTATTTCAAAATAATTTGTAACAAATTTAATAGAATTACTGCACTTTTTCCCATCAATACTGATTTCTTCTTAGATTTTAGTGACACTTCCCTAAAGTTTCCTTCACTTTCATCCAATTTCCAGCCTCCAACCTGAACAGAACCTTCCGAAAACCTCGACAATTAAACACGCAACCCTAGAAAACTTTGCAAAAAAATTCGATAAGCGACTTCCACCGGTATCTCACGCCAAAAGACGATCCACGTATAAGCGGCGAAAAGTTGGCCGCAGTCCCACCTGCTGCTGAATTTTCGCGGCCCATCGTGGGAAACGAAAAGTGAGTAAGTGGATAAATTGAGCAGTTTTCGGCAGTCTAAAATCGTATTTGTAAATATTATTATTGGCATTATTGTGGAAATATATTTGCACATTAATTAATAATTAACAATTATTATTACTTTCAAATATGCATATGAAATTTAATATTAATAAGTGAAAAAATCAAATGCAAAAACAATTGAAAGTTGATTAATTTAGTTAATATTTCAGCATATCTCTTTCTCAATTATCGAAAACAGCCAATTAGAAAATTTTGATTTGATTAAAATGATGGATAGAAGCTCTCTGTTTGCAAAAATGTCGTTTCTATTTGTAAAATAGGTAACAGGAAAATGGACTAGAAAAATCTGATATTCTTCTTTTAGTGAAACACAGTTGTTCGAGGCGTCAGAACCCGAACTGGTACCACTCGATTAGGAGTTGCCGGTACTCGTCTGTCTACGAAATTCAATACTAATAAGTGAAAAAAATTCTATGCAACAAATTGTTATTGCAACAACAAAGTTGGCTGGTCTTTCAAATTTAAAATTTCTCGTCGACGAATTTCTTCTTCGTGCGATTCAGTTTTATGTTCAGCTTGATTCACATTTCTAAGCGAGCAAGGAAACTGTTGGATCGACATTTGTCCAGTAGCAATGCATTTCTTTGGCGTCTTCCTCAGCAATTTATATATCTTGTTCGATGCTCTTAAATGTCGCTTCCTCGTTCACAAACAGTACCTTAAGCAGTAATTTGTTCATAAAAACTCATGGTTGCGTCAATCGTTCGGTACTACGGCGGTCATGTAACTTTCTTCGCTGCTAATTGCGGCCACCGAAATTGGCATTAAAACTCACCAAACGGCAAACCTTGCAGTGAATGTAGCTGAAGAAGTCCAATTAAGATCTGGAATGATATGGTATTTGGAATGCGACCTTACAACATATCGTATCTTTTCAGCCAGTTTAAGTTTTTCGAAGGGTCTTTGAGCCAACACCTCCACTAATCCGATAAAGTTGACCGTAAAGGAATGAACAAAGAGGGCGAACGATAAATGAACTTATTTAGAAGATTTAGATGATCATTTCCATCCGTTTGCCCTGTAGGTATATAAGCTAAGGATAGTATGGCAAAGCTATGGAAGATGGAAAAGTGGAGCTATCTATGAGGTTTAGAGAAAAAGTGAGGAATGCGAATATAAATATGGGTCATCGTGTTAGTTATGAATTATGTGTCAGAAAAATAAGACCTTTTTATTTCATTTGGACTACATCATTTGGACTACATCTGGACAATGTGGAGTGGAATCTCCATATTAGACTTCACCGACTTCGAATGTCAAGAGGCCGAACTTTGCGGTAGAAGCGAGAAGCCTAACCCTTGCCTCATCTGACATGGCCAGGAAAAAAATGGAAGCATACTAGAACGGATCTCTGTTGAGTGGAAGAGAAATTTGGGTCTACAAGGTGCGAAAAAAAAGTGGTGGTTCCTACTTATGAGGTTGTGCACTAGCTTGCCACCTAGCATCTGATCGTACAATAGTTATGTCTGCCACCCATCTTAAAAGTAGTAGTAACATTAAGATAATTTCCAAATTTTACTTATGTGTATGCATTAATTATCTTTTTTTTTGCATTATTTATGTTCATATTTTATTGTCCAAATTAATTTAATGTAATTTAAGCTTTATGGTACTAATTAGAGCAAATTTTGCATGATGATAACGGTAATAATCATAACAGCCCTATCCTCGTTAACATTATGATTAACACTAGTAATAACATTCAAAATTAGCACCGAAGATTAAAAGTTTTTTTACTGCAAAGAAATAAATTTATCAAATAATGAACAAATGTGTTTTCGTGAATTCAACTTTAATTTTAATTCGAAAGAATAGTTGGCATTTAAATTTATTCATTTAAATATTATCTTCCATCCAAAAAGACACAAAAATTTTTTTCATTAAATTCCAAATATTTTGAATGCTTTTTTGCCATAATTTTGAAAACTTTACTGAATTTTAAAATCTATAAAATTTTTCAGTCAAAAGAATAGTTGGCATCGATTTGTTCATAATGGGTCCCATATGAGAAAAAAACTACAGAAACCTCAGAAATGTGTTGACCTTCTTTACTTATCAAGAACGAATGACTTCAGAACGTCAGAAAGGATTTCACCTTCTTATCTCGAAATTATAATTAGGAATAAATCTGAAAAAAGCAATGTATTACAATGTGTAGACAAAAGCAATGTTTTACAGTTTTTTCCTATTCGGGATTTTCGCCTTTCGCATTTTGATTTTCGGGGTTTTGAGCTGCTTACGCTTATTCATAATGATGTTGATGTATGCTTATCTTCTGCAAGAATTCTTCTAGGTCTTTGCTAAATTTGCTGCTATTTGCGACAGATTTTCATGAAACAATTAGACTTGGAAAAAAGAAGAAAACGACAGATGAATAGGTGAAGCATACTATGCTTATCAGATGTCGCTTATCAGTTGAGTTCTTTATACAATTTTTTTATTATTAACAATTTAAATTTTAAACATTTCCCTCACACTCTCACAATTAAGTAAATATAAATTTTTTTCTAATAGAGTTTTTAGCAAAAAGGTTGCAATGTTTTCGATAATCTCATGCTGACATATGGCGAAAACCGTTTGAAACTAAAACTTCGCCAACCGTCGTTTGTGTATTCTTTTTGCATAGCACCGACCATTAAATGAATTTTTTACGATCAGTTAACTGATAACTGATGACTGATGTTTGTTTTAAAAACCTGAACACTATCGTGCTTCATGTTTCCTGATAAGCGAAAAAAATCAATGATCACTTATCATGTGCGTTACCCATAAAAAATTGATTTCACTCTTTCTGCCATTTTTTTCAAAGCATTCACATTTAACTTCAATTGAATTTGACCAGTTCTTTCCCAGAAAAGATTGTCATTGTCATTCATCCGAATTCATTCCAGAAATCTTGCAGATTATCCGCACTTATCGTTATAAGCTACCAGTTATCACAATTTTCTCAAAAAAAAGAACTTTAACAAACCTTTCTCAATGATATCTTATTTTTTTGCCGGATGTGTTGGAGGTATATATGTTAAAATTTTTTTTAAAGAGTCCTCACCATTATTGGTCAAACTCGCTCCGCTGGCTTGTCGCACTGGACAAATATGCCGGGGAGTACCTTGGCGATAGAAGTACAGGTAAGTCGCTAAAATCACCCGGATTTTTAGATAGTTTTACTCCTGTGGGCAATGGAACCTTAGTACTGGCTCTCCGATTTGAAAAAATGTTACAATTTAACTTTCACCAACTTTTTCTTATTTTCATGTAATTTACAAGGACTAAGATAGCTTAAATATAATTTCAATATAAGCGATGATGAAGAAATAATTTTGAATTTATTCAAATGGTTGATTTAAAAAATTGTATGATGTACATTCCAAATGGTTTTATCACTTAGGCCATGGCTTACTGATAAGAGCTTGTAAAATATATATATAAATATATAATGCCTTTGCCATTTAATCGATCGTTTAATCCAAAGTTTTTACAATAATAACAATAAGGAGCAGTAAAATAGTAGTAATAAAACAATGAATAAGGAGAAAACAAAAAAATCAGTATGCAGTAAATATAGGGCTTTGAAGGTGAAAGCGACAGCCATAATAATAACAACTTGCAGAAAACTATTTAAAAAGTCATTAGAGATAATCAAGCGATGTAGCCAAAAAGATAGAGAAGTATTCCATCTTCAGGTATAGCTGGCGTTTTAGCCGGTCATCCATTAGATACTGTGAAAGTGCAGCTTCAAACTCAAGCACCAGGTCAATACACCGGAACCATCCACTGTTTTCGTTCTATCATCAAAAATGAAGGAATTGCTGGGTTGTTTAAAGGTACTTTCTCTTTCATGCCAGGTTATATTATATTCACATTGGAGGAAATATCAAGGAATTGGTAATTTAAACATTGGTCTGAGGATAGATGCTTAATTTTTTTAAAGATAATTTCTTGGAATTTCCGTAGCAAATTCATATCCATCTTTTTCACAGTTTTTCTAAAGGAAATATTTTAGGAATATCAAGCCCTTTGGCTACTCTAAGTTTAACTAATGCTATAATATTTGGAATTTATGGACATATAGTGAGACAGTTTGAAGATCAGTGCAGCATCAAAACCCATTTTATTGCTGGCTTTACTGCCGGTTTAGCTCAGTCTCTTATTTCTTCACCTATGGAACTGCTAAAACTTCATGTCCAAATTCAGGTATTAATAATGGAGATATTGGATTCGCATTTTAGAAATTTTATAATCACAAGTTAATTCCTAAAATAATTTGTGAATCAATTGCATATCGTTCCACATCTCAAATCAATTAGTTTTTAGCATTTGTTATTTTCTTATTATTATTTTTGTTATTTTATTATTGTTATTATTAATCATTCTTATTACAATTATAATAATCATTATAACTATTATTATTGCTATTACAGTTGCTTTTATTTTTACCTAATTATTTACGAAATAAGCAAGCGGAGTAATGAATTCCATGTGCAAAAATTGAGAAAATTTAGAAACAAGTAAAAAATAGGATGAAAAAAAATGATAAGGGTAAATATCGAAATTGCACTAAGGACAGAAAGTACTAGAAGCACACCTTTGTTTAATCTATTCCAATAATCTGTTGCACGAATAAGGAAATTTTGGCTGATTAATTTAGTTGCACTGATAAATTATATCCACTACTTCTAGTTATTAAGATTTGAGCTGAAATCGCAATTTTCACTATAGACAAGATTAATACTGGTAGGGTTTGTCAATATATATATATATACTTGTATATTTCTTAATATTTGCTCATAGCTTTGTAGTACATTTGCAGGTAAATGAGGTTAGAAAAATAGAGATCTCTATCCAGAACAAATCATCTTTTCAAACCATCTTTATAGCTAATTTTTAATTTTTTAAATTATGAAATTAGCCGAAAATGTTACGAAGGTATGTGCAAATTATACGATAAACCCAGTAATATTTTATCTTAGATTTAAGATTTTTTTCTCTCCTAATTTTCAAACAGTATTTATGAATTCGAAATTATATTGTATTATAAATAATGCTAATAAAAAAGAAGTTTGAAAACTTGTTTGGTGCACAAATAAGGTTTAAAAAAAGCTTCTACAGATTCAAATTTTTGCCTTTATTTAGATCAATAAAATCAAACAAAATTTTTAGGATAATTTTAATAAAATCCTAATCTTCCTTATTCTTCCTTTAATAAATTTCAATCGTAGAAATCATACTCAGAAAATTACCTACTGAAAAATTTTTCTGAGGCTAATTTAAACGCATTGATCTATCAATTAAAATCAATTGTCAAATCATCAACAATTTATCGAAAAATAGAAAATAATGCTGGTTCTAATTTTCTCAATTCTAGAATGATTCGCTCGGTGTTAAGAAATATCGCTCGCCATATGACTGCTTACAAAAAGTTGTGAGCCAAAAAGGATACAAATATTTATTCAGGCAATATCTTTATTATTTTTGCACTATTCGAGCTTTATTTCCTTGTGATCCAAAGCATTTATGATTTTCACAAAAATCCTTTTCCTCAAAAATTTCAGCGAAATCTGGATATTTGAGGAAATAAAAACGATTTTCAAGGCGTATTCGATTGTAGTTTCTTTCTTTGCCACACATTTTTTTTTAGAGGTTTGTTAATAACTCAACTTCGCGACGCTCCTTCTTTTGGTATCTATTTTGCTTCATATGAACATATTGCTCGATTACTTAGCAAAGATGGTAATGTGGAATCTCTTACAACTTCACAGTTGCTTTTTGCTGGAGGTATTTTTCTAACAACAGAAGGCTTCTATTTTTCTAATACTTCTATTTTTTAATCCTGTTGCATTTTCTATGGATAATTTTCTTCTTCTTTGTTAGATCTGCCCAGTTCAGATCAAAGAAATCTGAATAAATGGTAGATGTTGTACAACCCTACAATACTAGTTTAAAATCCATATCTATTTATCCAGAAAGGAAATGCATATATTGGTAATGTTTTTCACTTTACTACAGGATTGGCTGGATTATCCTCATGGTTTTTTAATTATCCGACTGATGTGGTTAAAACAACGTTCCAAGCCAATTCTCAGCACTCCTCGTACGCTGAAGCAATGAAATATATTTACAAGACATATGGAATTCGCGGATTTTTTTCAGGACTGAATTCTACCTTACTAAGGTTGGTGAATGTTTAAGTTCGCTAGCTTTTGCACTCTGATATCAACTTTGAATTACTTAATGCTTTTAGCTGTATAACTGACAATTATTGTGGAATTATCTTTTTCCAGGCGTTTTACCTGATTCTATAGAAATTATAAAAAAGTGGTTGCCATGATTTACACATTTAGAAACCGTTATCTCTATAATAATAAAGCTGCAGTTAAATAGGTCAACTTAATTTTTAGGGCTTTTCCATGCAATGCTGCGACTTTTTTTACGGTTGAATGGAGTCATCGATTGTTGCAGTATATTAACAATGCTTTACAAAATTCGAACCAGCAAAGGTTTATTTTAAAAATTTGAATTTTAAGCATTTAAACGATTTTTTGCAAATAAGTAATTAGTAGAGCATATTCAGAGAACAAAGTACTCATCATTATAAAGAATATATTGTGTAATTGACGAAAATTCCGCAAAATTAAATGTATACATTAGTATATACAAAATATCTTAGGTTAACTCTTGGACCTGGACAACAAACGGTTTATGGCTTATGGGAGACTCATTATTCATTCATGGCGGAAGCAGGCTGCACTTTTATTGATCCTATGGTACATGGCAATCGATTTATCTGATTTACATCAAAAATATAAAAAAAAAGCAATACATAATGGTTCATCGAACTATTTATACCAAATAAAAATAATTTGCTTTATTTCCATGCAACGGTCATTCTACAGTAATAGATATGCATTATACATTAGCCGTCGTTAAAATATTTCTGGCTTTATTGTATAAGACAGCGCTTCAAAGTTGAGAAAGCCATTAAAAACTGGCTTCACTATTGAAGGTATGTTATACAAAATTGGTCAACTACTTCAATTTAGCAATTTGCTTTTTCGATTAAACGTCTAACACTTTGATAAATGAGGCTTTCTCTCATATGGGAAATGAAGGAATTAAATAAAATCTAAAATTGATGCTGCTAGAACCATTGTTTAAAACTATGGAAAACATCGACAAAACCATCAGCTAGCTGCAGTTATCAAGTAAACACTTTATTCAACTATACGACAAAGCATCTAGATATAAAGGCCTGGATATAACCTATTAGCTCGAGCTTCAAAAAATTATTTGTACAGACAATAAGCAATATGCTTATGCTTTATATGCTTGCTTGCTTATATGCTTTAAACAATAGCAGTTTTTGGACGTATATATTGTTTGCAACATCCACAAAATGAAATTTATAGAGATTATCAAACTGATTTTTTCATATGGTTCAAGCGAAGTTTTCTTACTTCGGTTCTAAGCATACGTTCCATTTCATAGCCAAACCGTATTTGGTTAGCAACAAATAATGCGAGTGTATTCCAAGTACATACATTTCTCGTTTCCCCCTAGAAAGTAATGAATAAAAAACAAGATTTTGGCAAAGAATTACTAACTGCAGTTAGGGTAAGCTAAATTATCAATTGACTTGAATAACTGTTAGAGATCAACTGATAGAGATTACTTGCAAACTTAGTTTTTTGGTGTGAGAAGCGTCTTCGACAACTGCAAGAGAAATACGTCTCACTCGGCCTAGAAAATTAACTAAGTAGAGGTTGTTTTTTATTTACTATTTTTACTATTATTATAATCATCAATATTTATTAGTACTATCATATTATTATTTTTATTATTATATTTCACGATCTCTTAACCTGAAAATGTGAATTACTTGTAGGTTCTCGGGTAACCTCGTAGATAACCGCAAAATTTTGATGGCCTCCAATTGAAATTCAGGATTTAATTCACTTACGAATTTAAGAAGTAACAAGTCACTTATTGGCAATATCTGTGACTCTGAATAGATAATTTCATATGGTATTCCTTTTCCACTCCACTATCCCTATTTGCTTCATATTTTGCATATTCAAAAATAATAATATTGCAAAACATACGATAATTGCCAAAAGAACTCACGGGACAACGCTAAGAACTTAAAATATCACCATATATTTATTTTGTCAGTTTTGTACAATTTTATTACATTTTTATGAATATTATTGCAAACCTGTTGTCGTTTGATTTTCTAAAAATTCATTAGCTGTAGAAGTGATCGCAACAGAAAGACGATCCCAGTAACTAAGCGGAATACGATTATTTTCTTGGCAACCATCATTACCTTCCATTTCCGCATAAGATGCGCCGAATTCCTGAAGTCGATCAGCAGCAACAATTGGCTCAAAAAGATTTCTAATACATTGCGACAAAGTATGCGTGAAGCGCTAAAAAAAAGATCATGGAGATTAAATTATCTTTTCTAATTGTTGCTTTTAGACATTTCTAAAACTTCTGGAAGTGTCGCGAAATGCGATCTTTGCGATCTTCCTATTTTTTAAATTTATTATTTATTATTATTTGTTATTAATTTATTATTATTTGTTATTTAAATTTATTATTTAATAGTGGCCCTGAGCCACCAAATGAAGCCTTTCAATTCATTCCTTATCTTCACATATGCCAATAAAGAATAGAAGTCAGTCCATAAGTCAGTCCATTTGATATAAAGGATATCCTTTTCAAGAAAACTGTTATTTTGTTGCATCAAGGGACCTGAGTATTTGGGTCCCAATATTTCAATATTCAATTTATTTTGTTATTTTACATGCTTTAATTCTTTAATTATTCCTTATTAGTTTTGCCATAGTTATCCTTTTAGTCTCCGAATTTAATTTGTATGAATATTGTTTTTTTAGATATTTTTTCTATATATTAATTGGTTTAATCGCAGAAGTTTGGGGTAATGGAATAAAGATTTTTAAAGATTTTTATTAATACGTTCGTTAATCAGTGTTTATTCTACTGTCCTGAGAAAGCAGTAGGATCAAAATTATTCTAATGTAACTAACGCGTGGCAGGCGAGCATCATCCCACTGTTTCCAATCATTAATTTTATTAATTTATTTTTTGCAGGAAGTATTCACCATTTTTGGCTTGGTTGTCATTAATTATTATTATATGATCTTCTCGCTAGGCATTATTCAAGTAACTATTACAGATGGGTTCCGAGCACCATCTCTGTCTCCAAAACAAGTTACTGATCTCTGAGCTCTGTATTATTTCGTCTATCGTAAAACCTTTGTTCACTATGAAAAGGTGTGGTGAAAAGTTGGTGCGTACCATGGAAAAATGATGAAACTAATTCTTGCAATTGATTATTGAAAAAAGATTAGAGTAGTAATTTCATTACAGTGGCGATGTAATTTATTTGTGTTTAATGAATAAAAATTTTTTCGAGAGATCTTTTTTTAAAAAATTTTATTCGCCTGAATATTTTAAACTTTTACTATTTTTAGTTTTACTATATTCTATATTTTTATAGTTTTTTCAAGTCTTTCATTTCGAAATGAATAAATTGGCTTTTGTGTCTTTTGTGACTAATTTAATCTTGCTGGTCGTAATCGATAATTTTGAGAATATGAATTTTTACAAATCTTCCTTTTTGTGCAAATGCAAATCTTCTAAGACTTAATGGAATGTAATTAAAATCTTTTAAAAAATGAGAGATAAAATATATGAAGCTATCGAAAGAGTGCTCAAAAATGGTTATCGATATTTATGAAAGGTGCAAAAATTGAACCTGTGAAGAAAACATTTATTTAAATTTATTATTTATTATTATTTATTTCACAGTGTTATGCCAATGGCGAGAACCTATCCGCTAACACATTATAAGCGCAGTGAAATACTGGTTATAGCTGCTTGGCATCGTCGGAACGCTTATGGATGCTGCAAGTCAACAGACCACTGTCCGCCTCTTTTCTAAATACCGCATGGATGTAGCTTGTTTGTCAGAAGTCCGTCTTCCTCATGTCAGTTCTCGAGTAATTATTAAACCTGGTTCTCAGCAAAGATATTGGCTATATCACAGTAGTGTCTCGAATAATTCGGGGCGAAATGGCGTAGCGATTGTCACGTCTGAAAAGGCTCGATCCGCTTTGATTGAATGGAAGCCAGTAAATGATCGTATGGCCTAAGCGTGTTTCAAGGGAAAGTTCTGCTCGTTCATCTATATGCTCCAAATTTACGCGCAGATGAAAGCGATAAGGATATGTTCTATGTGGAACTTCAACCGCTAATAAAGTCTCTACCGAAACATGACATGGTTATAATCGGGATAGACTGGAATACGCGTGTAGATAATGATGCCGTTACGATGAATTCGGTAATTGGCAAATTGGCATCGGGGTCCAGTGCAGCAATAGAGAACGTCTTCTTCGCTTTGCCGAACAGCTTGAACTCTTTGTTGCTACTAATATATGCTTTTGGCATCGGACTCACCTTCAACAAAATGTCTCTGGTATGGTAGAAAAAAAATATACCAGAAGACTGGAGCAAAACAATTCTGCTTCCAATTCCTAAGAAAGATAATAGGAAAAATTTTCGTTTCCTTTCTACTAAATACTCATGGCAACAGGAGATAGCGTCCTAACCAAGCTGGATTCAGACCAAGACGTGGTTGTGTTGACCTGATATTTAACTTAAGAAGGGTGCTGGAAGATCGTTTCAAATATCAGCAACCCACCGTCACTTGTTTTGTCGATTTTGCAACTGCCTTCGATTGATGGAATAGCGCTCTGGAAAGTGATGGAATATGACGGTGTCCCAGAAAAGATCATTCGGCTTATAAAGGCATTTTATCGGCATATCCTGGCACACGTCTGTGTATATAAGGAACTGACAGACTCCTTCGAAACTGGTGTCTGTCAAGGCTGCGTCCTTTCCTATACAATATTCAACTACGCGATAGATTGGATAATGGGCATCACTTGACTGCACTCAAGAGGCGTGCAAATCAGTTCAGAGCACATTGTCACAGACCATGAATATGCTGATGATCTAGTCCTTTTTGCAAACTTATAATGAATGCAAAATGATGTTAAACAGTGTGCCAACAACTCCAGCGAGAACTGGGCTCAAAATCAACGTAAATAAAACGAAATTCGTCTTATATATGCTGAAATGCCTTTTTTTACCAATTCATTAC
The DNA here is from genome assembly GCA_900625125.1 of Dracunculus medinensis. Classification (NCBI taxonomy): domain Eukaryota; kingdom Metazoa; phylum Nematoda; class Chromadorea; order Rhabditida; family Dracunculidae; genus Dracunculus; species Dracunculus medinensis. Next base: position 62,295 of record UYYG01001154.1, read on the forward strand.
CGGTTGAGGAATTGATGGACTTTAAATACATTGCATCCACTCTAGCCCCAAATAGCCAGGCAAAGGATGAAATTGTAAACCGGCTAACGATAGCTAGAAATGTTTTTCTGGTTGATGAAACCTCTAACGTCACGAAATCACCATGAAAGCGAAAACCCTCATTCATATAGCTACAATTCGCTCGATCTTGCTATATGGCCAATGAGAGTGGAAAATATTAAGAAGCTATTAGTCGTTGACCACTTATATCTACGATACATTTTACGGATCCGCCGAGCCGATAAAATATCATATCACATGATCGCATCCATCTTCGTTCAATACGACTTGCATAAATAATGTTATCAGAGAGCATCACCTTCGCTAGTTAGGGTACGTTCTCCGTCATCTACCAAAGAAGTTGACACATATTTCGTTACTTGCTAAACCGTGTGATGGTTGGCGTCGAAAGCGAGGAGGGCCAATTAAGACCTGGATTGATATAGTCAGGAAAGATTTTGAATGTATAGGAGGACCAGCGATATATAGACTTGGACGATGGACAAAGAAATGGTTTCTATCACTATCACAGATGGAATCAGATCATGTAGCTTGGAGACGTCTTATAGGAGTTATCGCAAAAAAATGTACAATAAAATAAATTCCTCAAATAAATGTTATGAATCACCTTACTAATATTGAATTCCATTTCCTTTTTTGTATACCCAAAAAAACTGATTTAGCATAAAAAATCTCAATCTATTAAGACATAATCAAATAACTATAGTTTTTGTAATATAAATCTGTTAATTATGTGCTGCATGCTATTCTTACTAAAAGGTTTTTTTGCAAATGAAAATAATATAAATATGCTTTTAGAATAGACTCAATTCAAAAATTTTTTAATTGTTAGAATTGTTTTTAAAATGTTTGATTTGTTTATGTGAGAGAAACTCCGTTTTTCTCTTATTTGTTTTTCTTTTGTATAAACCCTTTAATATTTATCTTAAACTTAATTGTTTATAATTTATGTTACAATAAAAATTCTTAGTCTGCTTGGGTACAAACGGCAACCATTAGAACAACAACTGAAAAACCGCATCCCTTCCGAGTGAAGTTTTGTCTATCCGACCGACCTCTTATACCTCTTATACTGAGCACCGTCAATTCATTCTCCCTCGAATCTCACTCCAACAGGAGTCAGCCTAACCAGTAATGGTGATAGTTGTAAAATGAGTATTGCTTCGCGGATTGTTGTTAGTACTGTGAAAAATTTTCGTCAGGAAATCATTTGGAGACAAAAATACATGCTCGCACCACCAACCAAATTTTATAATAATCAATTTACTTCTGCCTCAAACGTTGATGCTCTAGGCGATAATCTGTTTTGCTAATTTTGTAAATTGCTTAATCGCAATAAGAGGCATAATTTTTGGAATCCTTGTTGGAATTATTTTTCAGGTCGAAATTATTTAAATAATAGTTGCAAGAATTTTTTAAGCCACAAAACATTAAAATTTTAGACTAATTCATAATTTCATTCTTGGATTCCTTCCATAATTTTTGCATATTTTACGTTTTTGCAAACTACTGGAGATTTAACATACTTGTGCATGCATTCGAAAATTTACATGTTCTCGCCAATTTGTTGAATCTTTACGAATATCAAGACCAATAACTATAATCAGATTTGGATCTCTTTCAAAAATTGTTTCGAACACGCGTTTTCCGAGATTAAATACGAGGCTTCTGGGCAACTGGCGCCACATCGATGCAAGAACAGCTTTTTGTTGACAGCTCAAACCAGTAGTAGCGCAAATATCTGATTTTCGATGATCATCAGTGTTAACATTGGGATATCTACAAAATCATTATTATAAGTTCCTAAAAACCACAATAGATTTGATTAGTATTACACAGTTCACCGTGTATTAGCAGTTGATGTCGATCGAAAAGATTTGCTTTGATTTCTGTTGATTACAACCAATGGTGGTGAGTCGGAAATATCGTCTTTACGAAAACTTGAAAGTTTTCGAGAACTGTAAAATTTGCTAAATTAAAATTGTTTATTGATTTCTGATATTAGCGAATTCTCTAGAGTTTATTTATTTATATTATTCATTTAGATATATCTGATATATAACTAATATTTCGGTAATTTTATCATATCCAGAGAGCTTAAATAGACACGACTTAAGCAACATCTAATATTCATTCAAATGACGATTTCCGTCTTAAGTGGCTGTTTGACAGTGATAGTAAGCCCGGTTAGATTATTTAAAACTAAGCCGAACCCCTTTTTTGCTGTTTTATTTTATAATCTAGTGCTAAAGTCTTTGAACTAGATTTTTAATTCAATTTTCGAGCTATTTTGTCAATTCTCTAACTCATTCAATGAGAATTTTAGAAGGTTCCAGTAATATGTTCAGTAATAGCTATTCCACTGAAATCTTCAAGGAGTTTCGGCATAAATAAAGTTTTTAATCTGTGATTTCCTATTCAGAATTATTTTTTGAACTATTTATTTGCTACATTCGAACAATGAAGAAGTAGCATAAGTGAGTGCAATTGATCGTTGGTCGTGGGCATTCAAATTCAGTGTAATCTTAAGGCTTTCTAGATGTCTTCAACTACTTTATTACAAGAAAAGGAAGCGTCATGTTAAAACCAGTAGGAAAGCCTATCTTTCCCACATTGAGGAACTCATTTAGAAGAGTCGTTCTTGTTCACATTGATCGATGTTTCCAAGTCTTTGCCTCGGAAAAAAGTAAATTAAATTGTTATTTAAAAACCCAAATAATGTTTGGCGGCCATTTGCAATCCTTCTCTGACTGTTTGCTAAAAAGCGTAACCAGAAAGTGAAGCCAGAAAGTGCTGAGAGTAGCTAATATGTTCAATTGGAAGGTTGTTGTGTACAACAGTAATGGTCTGCCAATTTATTTCATTAACGCTGTCCAAATTCAATGGAATCTTATTGAACAATGTTTATTTCGACCAAAATTTACACATTTTACAAATATTCACTTTACGAATTACATTTTTTTTCGAATCGGCGAATATTTTAATTAGGACATAACCATTAATAAATTTAAAAATTATTATCAAGATTAATATAATGGTGTATGTTACAAATGATAGACGAACCTGCTTGTATGTGCAATTGATCCACTTCTAGTGCGCATGATGTTATTAATCTTACCTGGTGATGGAGACTGACTTCGCTTCGCTACTAATCGTTTTGATGAAGCGAGTGAGCTATTTGATTCTCGATTACCCATCCTATAAATAAAAGTTTAACAATATTCACCGATACGAGCTCAATACTTCGGCATTTCGCGTAAATGAAATACTATAGAAAATTTTAAATATCAGCCTTAAACTGAGTCGCCAAAAAACAGAAATAAGCATCAAGTTTATATGGCCAACTTTTATTATCATTGTGTTAGAAGTAAATGTGAGTTTATTCAAAAAAAGGCTGCAAATCCAAAAATTTCTGACGTCATTTACCGAATTTCGAACAGTTGGCTTTAAGTCTAATATTTTGTCAAGAATTGACAAATTTGAGAAATTCAGTTTTTAGAGAAAAATTAAGGTGTTAATTGGCGCGCTAAATACATTGGATACCATTTTTCTTCTAACACTGTCACTTTTTTTTAAGTGACTCGAAGTATTACAATAACTTTCTCACTACAAAACCACTTAGGAGCAAAAGTACTCTGCTGATGGGAAGACATGCAGCCACGCAAAATAGCATATCATTTCTTAATATCAAAATATACAGGCAAATGATTTGAGATTTGAGACACAAACAGTGGGGTCGTATTTAATCAATTTTTTCTTCCCTCATCTTCAACATTAGATAAGATTCCAAAATATATTAACTAAAATACTGATTGTTTTTTGCATAGATTTTTAAAAAATAAATAATTCTATGAATAATTCGTCAGATATGATATAGTGCACCTCAACCAGGTGGGTACAAATCAACTTGACATCACTATATTCATTAATATCATCGCCTCCAACTTTAATGACATCTATCAAGTGTCCATGTACCAATTAGTTATTCTCATTCGCCTTATTCACGGGTCTACTAATAAATCAAATTTATTCAGGCAATTCACTCCAGTATCAAAATTCATTTGTTTGAAACTCAATCTTCTCCTCAACTTAATTCTTCCTTCGGCTCCTTTGGTTGCACTGCGGCATAGAAAATTAATTTTGGTTTCTTGAAAATTTTTCATTTCGTTGCTATTGGAAGTAAGTAATTAATGGTTGCTACTTAGATTTTCAGGTTAACTTCAATATCTCTGGAAATATTTAACGAATGCCATACAGAAATAAGAATTAAGTGCCTAAAATATTAACTAATTTAGCCATGTTTTTCTTGAATCGATATTATTTAATTTCAATCTAAGGTATGACTTAAAGCACATGCTAGTAGCTAGTTTTATCAGTTCTATAATTCTTAGGCTTTTTATAAAAGGAAAAGAAAAAATAACAAAGGATTAATGGGAAATAATATTGTGGGACTTTGGTAAACAAAATTTTACATTTAAAATTTTAAAATTTTATAAAATAGATATTGAGAAGCATTTTTCTCCATTTGTTGTTGGATAAAATGATTATTCCAGCCTAATATCGCCAAATACAAGCGAAAAATGAAAAAGTTCAAATTTCGATAGATTCAAATTAAGTGTGGAATGGCGAATATAGCTTAAAACTAAATATTTAATTTATTATTTTTCATTTTCAGGATTAAATTGGTTTCATTTCCAAAAATTTTTTATCAACATGGCAAATAGTAAGCAATATAAAAGGAATGTGGTTAGAAGGTCTTAGAAGGTCTTTCGCACTTTTAATGGGCGCGGTTCATAACGATTTGTGAGTGAGTAGCTAATTTGGATTATTCGAATGACAAAAAGTTGACAAAGGAAAATGGTACAACATTAAGAAGCATGGAAAGCAAAGGTTGGCCTATGAAAAATTCAAGACTCATTAATCTTTCTCGAGGATAATAAGCCCTGAGAAGATGAAATCGAGATGAAATTAGATAAAACCATTGTCAATAAATCCTGATGAGATAAAATTTAAGCGCAATATTATCATGTTAGATAACCATATATTTTCGTTTGGCTAACTGACGACTAACTAGTATAAGACCCTTTCTTCAAAGAATCGTTTTTTTTCGAAATGGACTTACAATTACAATTGGATTCCCAACATCGTCCAGATTTCACTTTTAGTAACGGCATTTATTTATGAGAGAAAAAAAAAACTTTTGCCTAAGCATAATCGAAATAACGCTCCACCATCCTGTTTTAACTTTCAAAGTCACTCAAATGAAGCACAGAAAACTATTTGAGCTAACGGGAATCAAATTACTTACGATTTCCACAATAATCAATGCATTGAATGAATATGATTTTCGGTTTAACTCTGGATTAAATCTATGATATTTCACAGACATTGACTTTTTAAACAATTTTACAATGTCTTTAACAGTGGGCGGCTCAATATTATGGAACTTGAAATCATGAAAAAAATTTTGGTTAACTTTTATGGGATTAAAAAATCTTAGAAACCGTTAATCGTTAGAAAGGAAAAACAGCGATCAATCGACAATCAAATGATTTTTTTGTTGCGCAGTAACAATAATAAGACAAAATCAATGCAAATTGCTGGATAATCCTCAAATCCATTAAAAAATCTTGGGAAAACTGTCCATTCTCTAATAGACTGTAAGAAATAAGATTTCTTATCTGCTTGCTCAATTTTTTTTCATGCTAAAATAAATGAATAATTTTATACTAAATTAGTTCAGATTAGCAGCCAAGTTCTTACTTCAATTGCTGTCTTTCTTGGGATTTCACAAATTTCACAAATTTAAAACTGGCAATATTATTATTGCTATTCACCAAAACTTTTCTAAACTTAAAAAACTTAAGCGAAATATGGTGCTAAAATCAAATTAAATAACGAAAATTTTCTCGACACATGGAATTTGAGAAAGAATTGGTTACCAGAAAATTACTGTCAGTACGTAATATTTACAATCAGTTTTTAGAATTTCTTATCAAAAAAAACTTATCTTGATGCCAATAATTTAATATCCACCTCAGCATGGTTTTTGCAAGAAAAAATCTACTTCTTCACAAATACCGGCAAATTTTTTCCATTGGTCAGCCTCAACTTACAATGGAAGTTTTTCAAACAGTATCAGTTGTGTACCTAGATTTGGCCAAAGCTTTTGATACTGCTTCCCATAGCACTTTGTTGATCACTCATAACAGTTATGGCATTACAAGGGACCTGTATATCTGAGTGTCAGACTACATAAAAGATCGTCATCAGGCTATATGTGTCAACAATATTCTTTCTGACATGACACCTGATAAATCAGGCGTTCCTCAAAATAGTTGAATTGCGTCATTGCTTTTTTAATTATATATTAATGATATCACCAAAATGGTTTTTGACACTACCATTTATCTTTGGGCTGATAATTGTAAAATCATGGTAGGATCGGATAACCTGTCTCCACTAAAGGATGATCTCATTCCAATTGCTAATTGGCTGCATAACAGGCAAATCACCCTTTCTTTTCAAAAGCACAACGTTTTACATATAAATTTGGAAGGATTCGATCTTTCTAATCTTTTTATCAATGGCAATATAATCAGTTAATCAGATCATATTTCAGATCTTGGCATAATCATGGATGAAAATCTTGATTTTAATCTTCTCTACAGAACCATAGTAAAGAAATCCTCGAGATACTAAATTTTGTTAAATTTTGATAAATTTTGTTTTCGCTTGTTTAAGAACAGAATTTTCTTATCATTTTTTTTATCAAAATGAAGGTTTTCTTGTCAAAATGTACAGCCGTTTGGCCTTTTCTTAAGTGAAATACTACTTGCTACTCCCTGAGAATTGTGTAAAATAAATTGAAGGACTTCAGAAATATTTTATAAGTCGCCTCTCTCCTTATAAAAATCATATAACTACAAACTATAATAACTATACAACTATAAAATCTGGATTCCTTCTCAATCCGTCGAATTAGAATCAAGATTTAATTCATACTTATAAAATTTTATATGGTTATGTTAAATTAGATAGTTCCAAATGTTACAATTTTAGGTTAAATTTGATTTCAACAAGATTTGATGATCTAAAACTACTAAAACCTATATGCAAAACTAAACTAAATTAAGGACTCATTGCTTCTTTATTCGTACTATTAATTACTGGAAAATTTCCGAACGATGTAGTTTGTGTGTTCATCCTCAGCTATTTTTAAAAAAAGATTGGACAATATCATTTATGATTATTTAAATGATATTATTTATCGTAAATGATATCAAATATTATTTAAATAATATTATTTATCATAAATGATATTATTTGGAAAGTTCACATTATGCAAGAAGTTTGAAACCTTGATTTTTACCATTTGATTATATATAAATAATACATTCACTTCGAACTGTGCTATTTTGTAACTTCTCTTTGTTTCCTCTTTACATTGTTAGTTTTTGTCATATTTTCTTTTTTTTATCACTAATTTTCTTTATTTTATCTATTGTTATTAACATAGGCACAGGGCGCTTGCCATCCTGATTGGTTGGTTTTCAATTAAATAAATAAATATTTAGCCAGAAAATATAAATATATATATATATATATATTTATGTGCAAAAGTATACAAATATGAAAAATAACAAATACTCAAAAGAAGGACGAAATTCATTTATAAAAAGCGAGGAATTGTTTTTAAAAATTTAAGACGAGCAAAATAAAATCATTATGGCAATTTGGACTCGATGAAATTTCCAAATTATTAACTGATTCACTAAGTACTAAAAATAGAATCTGGAATAAATACTTGACAGTAGAAATTTCATAAATTTCATAATAATGTGGAAAGTGATAGCATCGGTACCACAGTTAGAAGCTTCGAAGTAATTGCAGTAACATTAAAGTAAGTGGGAAATCTGAAAAAGATTTTGAAGTTAAATGCCATTAGCCACATTCCTATTTTTGCAGAAACATGTAAAGCTCAATCAAAATAGTAGCACATAATGATAAATGGGGCTTCAAAAAAAAAGAACATACTTTTTCTAAATCTATTCTCAAGAAGGCTACAAATTATGAGTTTTCAAGCAAGCTTCCTGGATGTTAGCAAATTCTAAAACTTACCTATACTTTAACAACTATTTTTATGTGAAATAGTTAATTTATATTTCATTTTAAAAAAATTCTTATTAGCGATAGAAATAGTAGGAGAGAAAAGGAAAAAGCTATCGCTCCATTCGTCTAGGTAAATATTAAAAAAATATTTGCATTTCGGATTTAACGATGGCCATTTAGCCTTGTTTTGCTATAAAAAGTACCAAAAAAGTAAAGTAATTGAAAGTAACTCAATTTTTGAAAAAAATTAGCAATTTTCGAAGAAACCATTATCAATAATATTTGATTTGGTTCAAACAGTATAATTAAATTCGAATTTACAGTTCGAATTCGAATTGATTGTTTGCTTCAAATTAGAAATTTTTGATCAATATTCAATTTATTTTCGATATTGGCTGGATATTTACGATAATGGCTTTGGAAAACTTCAATAAATCTTTTAACCAGAGTCTCAGAAAAAAAGATTAAGCATTCATTTTTGTTCATTAGACAGTCTTTAATATGATAAGTTTTATAAGAGAGTCACTTAGAGGTAGACCAAACAGTGCCAAAATCCGGTATCGCGATGATAGACTTATCGTTCTCGAATATATGGTCCAAATAGTAACTACTAGGGCACATCGCCCCTAATCAGATCTATGCTAAATAACATACAAAATATAAAAAATTTTGATTTTAACTTAGTTTCATTCCTAAGTGATCAAGAAAGATGGAAACGATAAGTCAGCTCAAATCTTGACATTTTAGGTGAAGAAAGGAATTTACTAAATGAAAAAAAAAAATTAGAAAATTAGAAAAAATTATTTTATACGATGGTTCAACTTTCTTCGTATTTTATTTTAGGATTAGAAGTATCATTTACATAACGAAACTCTAATTTAAAGGTTTTCACTAGAAAAAAAAGTATAAATTATCATAACCACTATTTGTTTTCCTTTGTTTGTTTTTTTGTTTGAGATTAAGATTAAGCAGACTATGATCATTTTCTGCCATTCACCACACATTTTTCGCTGTAAAAACTTTAACTTTTTAGTTTTTTAATTTCATACTGGCCGCTTTCTATTAGAAATAACATCCATCAAGTTTGTTCGCTTCAACCAATTACTGAGGTGAGAACCCTTTCCTAGAAGCCTATTTGCGAATAAAAGTAGACGGATCTCCAGCAACAATCGAATTGTACTTTGTTGATAAGTTTATTTTCGTTGAGAGGTTTTAGCACACAATGTTCCATCTCAGTCCATACCACTTCACCATACGAATCCTACTTGCACCAATTTAACCATTTTTTACCATCTTAGTAGAATAGTAGCCATTCTGCAAACCAAACTTGTTTTTTTACATCATGAAATCAAGGTTATTTTTAATTGTAATATTTATATGCATAATTTCCCGACTCATTTGAACTAGGCAATTTTTCACGAAATGTTTGATAATATTTCCAATTCTTCTTCCTATTTCGCTTTTTTTCCTGATTTTTCTATTTGAGCCAAAAAATGACAGCAATTTGCATACATCTCATCGATATTTGCTTTGCCTTAAAAACTTAATACAACACTTGTTCTTTAATACACCTTTTTTTAAATTCCTAGTTATATAATTATTCGATAAGTTTCTCAATCAAAAATTCTCCAGAAAACTACTAATGAAATTTAAAAAAGTGAATTGCCTTTCATGTATAAACATTTCTACATCTATACTCTGACCGATGTCTTATTTAAAAGAAGTGTATTAATCGGGTTTTTTCTCTATAAATTTTTCATGCAAATTTGCCAACAGCTATTTTTGTCTGTTGAGAATTTGATATTCTATATTCGAACTGAAGCATCCACGCTTCCCACTGCATAAATATTTTTTAACTTATGCTTCATTTCTGCATTTAAAATATGATGAAATACTAGTAAAATTCAAAATTTAAAAATTCAAGCATGATTTATTTATTTATGCCTCTAAGATGTTAATAGTGACTGGAATTAAGAAATTTAGTTGGTGCTGATAACCCACTTCTAATGCTCTCCTCAAGTGGCCCTCTGCTAAAATTGTCTAATAGCCAATGTAACGAGTCTAAATTTTTCTTTAAACCACTAATATTCAGGCTTTGCACATTATCTGAGAGTTGCAATATGATAATGATAATGGATCAGAAACGATAATTAAAGAGTACTAAATAATGTGCTTAATTTAGTGAACTCAAATTTTAAAGTGATCTTAAGTGATGAATGTACATGATAATTAGAACTGATATATTATACGGTATCAAATAAACAAAAAAATCGCCAAAAATAAAAATTATTTTTAAAAAAATAAGATTATAATGCTTTCAAGGCTGTAAATGGCTACAAACTGCCTTTAAAAAGTGCGATTCAACTAAAATTCATTTTTTTTCGCATCGCTTATTGAAGTTCGTATAATTGAAGTTGATGTCGGTGAAAATTGCTGTTGATGCTAAGCTTCGATAAAGTAGTTAAGATTCGTGCCATTTTTGATTTCTTAAAAGCAAGAAGTAAATTATATTTTATCACTCTCTTCTTCTAATTGCTAAAAAAATAATTTTTTAAAAAATCTTCAGAAATGCAGTAAGTCGATCAAATGATTAAGGCACCGATAATAGAATTCTTAAAAAGTTGGATAATAAGAAAATTAGATAATTTGAAAAATTCATCGACATGAAAATCAATTTTCTTTCTTATCATGAAAAATTTAAATAGAAGACTCCATTCAATTTTAAAATACACTTATCCAATAAATGACTATGATGAAGCAGTTTAAATGAATTGCATCATCTTCATCAATTATTTTTTATGATATTTCGCACTAAATTTCCTCATTCGTCAAGAAATTTCTCTTACGAAATAAATTGTTGGAATCCAGGAAAAAAGCTGACATAACAAACAAAATTCGATATTTAATGAGCTCAATATTTATATCAGATGTATCAAAGAATATTTCGGCATTGTTCAGTCGAATAAACTTTATTTCATTTTTTTCAATTTTAATTCATACATTTTTCTAAACTAACTTTAATTTAATTTTAGAACAAATTTTATTTTATGAAAACTTCTTTTGCTTTCATTTCGGACCCTCCAAATTTTCTTCATTTCGGTGAAAGTGGTATGAATTTCATTGGATACATCATTCTATAGGCTAAACCTGGCTACTAATGTTTTTTATAATGATTGTTTTGTACTATTATACTATTATCTTAGACTTATTATATATCCTATGAATTATTTCTTGTTCAAAACGCAAGAGAAGCAAGTAAGCACAAAAACTGAATCGAAAAAAGTGAAATAGGATAATAAGTAACCAAAATTAACCCTTATGATTTCATAGGTTTTTGGAATTATTTTCTGAAAAATATTGCTTTTACTTTCGGAAAAAATTTTCTTAGAGATAGTTCTTTCGTTGGTTTTAAAAAATTTATATGATAGTTCAATTTAAAATATTAAAAAATCATAACGTTCATGCAGAATTTAGAACTTTTATTTTAGGAGATTTTAAATTCTCTGGCGAAGATGCCTCTATTAAGACGCACACAGTTTCTTCTTCTAATAGCGCTCACCAATTTTAGCTGCTAATAGGAGGAAGCACTTTCGGCGAGGGAATCATTTGGGGATAAAAGCATGAATCCATAGCACCATCTGCAATGACGACGCCAACTGATAAAAATTATTAATATGGGAATTTTCATATGCATTGTTTCTTAATATTATTAAATTATTTATTTCTGTTTATTTAATTTTATTTAGAAAATTTTCTCTTTCCTTTTTGCAAAATGTTTTTACCGAATTCAATTAATCTCGATTAATCGAGTTGAACCTTTTGCATTCGCTAAGTAAACAAATAATTAAATTCTCGATTTAGCTGGGCAAAAAAATTGATGTTTTCCAAATTATTTTTTGAAAAATAATTTTCTAAATAATAAATTCTAAATAATAATAAATTTCAAAACAGCGATGAACTTAGTTGCAAAAATTATTAAAGCTGTCTTAAAAATTTAATGAAGAAATGATCATATAGTGAAGAAACCAAAAGAAGTTTTTTGGCAACTAAAATTATCAAACAAATGAAACGAGGACAAAAAAGTGAAAAAAAGCAGTTGGGTATTTTACAGCTGAAAGGAGCGCCCATCAAAAATTAATGAAGAAAATAGTATATTTCTTGTTCTTTTTTTTTTAAATTTGCGATTAATTTGAGTTGGATAGTTTTATCGAATCACTTAGTTAGTTTAGCATTGACCTATGATTAGAAGACTTAATTCCGAACTTTAACGAGTTTTTAACTCCAACATAATTTTAAATGCCTCAAAACTTTGGAATTAAAGTACTTCCTACTAGGTTTCTATTTTTTAGCTGTTTTTAAAGTTGTCTGAGAATGACTTTTTTTGGAATCAATTAGATATTATTTATATATGAAGGAACGAATATCAGTTGTAAATGAACATGCAACTAATGTAGGAGCTATCAGGTCCCATTCTTCTTTCTTCTAATACTCATTATTGAGAATTTTTTCCACGGAGTCACTAGGGAATAGAAGTACAGATAGGTTCCTACATGGATTTGTTTCTGATAACATTCGCTTTAAATTTACTCCTACCAAAATTTTATATGAAAAAAAGTACAAAAAACAAAAGTATATATAAGTTATAATTTCTAGAAATTTTTGAGGCAAAAAAGTAATCCATTAAAAATGCAAATTACGAAGGCAAAAAAGAAATATCGATAAAAACTGCAAAAATAGAATTTTTCCAAAGAAAAATTTCTAATATATTTTCATTTTATTGTTTACATAACAAGAAATATGATTATAAAATTATGAAAATTGTAAATTTAAAAATTGTAAAAATTTTCATTGGAGATCAGAAGTTGTAAGCGGAAAGGATGAATCTAAAATCCAAGTAAATGTGCATTTCATGCTGAAATTAGAAAATCTTACTGTTCTTTTCACATCTATCAGAATTAGAGACTGTTTCTTCCATCCATCCAAGTTTTCATCCATTTCGAATTCGATATCGGAATGAACTAAATTAATGAAAATTGAATGAATTGAATGAATTGAATGAACTAAATTAATGAAAATACAGATTAAGCGAAGTTGGCATACTGGTAATTGTTGGCATACCGGCATAACTTCATTTTTTCAGTAAACTTACTAAAATGTTAAAACCACGACTTTCTTAAGTACCACAAGCCATGTGCTTTTCCTAGTAAATTTCGTCAAAAGGAATCAGTGCCAATGAATATTTCGATTAAATTTATAGGATACTTTTAAAACGGTCATATTTTTGTGGCTTACTCGACGGTTTCAAGAAGACAAGTAACAAGGAATGAATAATTGGTTTCATGCAATGAAAAATTAAGTCAAAAAATGAAAAAAATATTGAATTATTCTGCAACTACATCATTTATGGCATCATTTAAAGCTCTCTGCCTTTGTCCTTAAGAAAAAGCTTGAAGAAAGAGAATGTTTATCATGTATTACTATAATTTTATTGCTATTTTCGTAGATTGTTGATCGGTGACGTGAAATGAGGGTGAAGAATGATCAAAGAAAGCATAAGTGAAATGCTTAGGGTAGTGCACCAAATCTATTAAAATATCGTTCTATAAAATCATTAAATTTTTTGATTGCCATAAGATATTGGTTAAATATTATATTATATTATATTATTATACTTTTTAATGTTTTAATAGATTTTTAAATATCATAAATATTTTACTTCTACCTTCTGCTATAACATCAGCGATATATCGCTTGTATATATGCTTTTTACTTTACCAACTCGGCTCTTCTTTGCCGAAGTTAGTTGCTTCAACTATTCTTTCTCGTACCTCACATTTTCTCATAACTAAACAATTTCCAGGTTTAGAACTCAATGCCTTAATGAGTTCGAAATAAGTTTATTGTTAATAAAAATTTTCATCTTTTTCCGATTCATTATTCTGTTCAGAACTCCATCAGCATTGAAACTACGGGCGGCTCAAGTAACAAATGAGATAAAGAGGCATTTGCTGAAAGCTTTGTCAGATTCTTTAGAAATATTGACATAGTTATTTTATTACAGTTAGATTAGTAGATGTTCTGCAATATTTTAGACAACAAATCTCAAAAAATTTTCAAGAAATTCTCATAGTTTATTTCATAAGTCTCTCTAAATTAAAGAAATAGTGAATTTATTGCACGAAAAAAAAGAAATTCAAAAAATAAGCAATTTTAGATAAATGAGCAGATGAAGATTTTTAACTATTTTAGTCGCAAGGAGATACACTACTTTGAATAAATCTTTCACATACATTTTTGATTTAAAATGAATCTCCAAAGAAATACAACACCAATTAATCGCATCGAATTCGATTGATTCAAGGATAAAACAATAGTCTTCCATTTCTAAATTAATACAAACAAAAGCAAAATAAATACAAAAACAAAATATTTTCACCCTCTTCCTATTCATTAATCTATTCAGAACTTCAAAATTCTTAATAAAATGGGTGATTGTCGTTGAGAAAAAGCAAAATTTAGCATATAATTAAATTAAATTTAATTAAATTTAATATAATTAAATTTAGCATATAATTAAATTTATTCGCAGAACATTACAGATTTCGTGTATTATTTTAAAAAAGTGGATGAATAAAAGTGGATAAATAAGTTTATGAAAAAGTGGATGAAAAGTGGATGAATATTTAAGCCCATGATTTAACGCACTAATAAAAGGAAAATTCATCAAATGATCTTAGAAATTTTACATTTGCGACAAATCTTACTGAACAAATTAGCATTTTAATGTGGATGTGGCGGAGATAAACGATGCTGACAAGCTTAAATTTCTCGATTTCTTCGAGCTTTTCAGAATTATGAATATTATCATTATAGCCTGTGGTTCTCATATTTGATCAATCATTTCCTTTAACTGTGCTTCAGCCGACGGACTGTCATATTGTAAAATGACCGTTGAACGATTCATGACCATCCATAAAAAATAAAGTTTAATTGTTTCCTTAAGTTGTATCAAAGATAATTTCTAAAAGCATTCAATGGATTGAAACTTGTTTTAAATCCTCCTGCGATGCTTACAGAAAAAAAGCCGGAAAAATTCTAAATTATTTTAAATATCTCCACGAATTCTCACCATTTCATAATAATCGTACCCAAGATTCATCTGCCAAAAGGTTGCTTCAATGAAGCTTAAGGTTATTCATAAAAATTTGTTCTAGATTTGTTGCTACTCTGAGATGTGAGACTTTGACAGTAAAGAGATTATAAGAAATTTATATGGTGGTGAGCAAAAGTTTTTTGCATTCATACAACCTGTCATAAAGTCATTTATTATATAATAGAAAATTATATAATAGAAAACAGTGCAGGCAATTAGTGGATTTCTTCGCAAATGGTAAAGCAAATGCCTTGACTTGAACAAAAACTTTTTTACATATTTAATATATTTTTATATATTTATATTTAATATATTTTATATATTTAAGTTGGGAGAAAAATTACGAACTGATCTGAATTGATTTAATTAATTTTTTTTAAACTGAACCAATATTTTATTAAGAAAAATGATAGATATCGGATAGAAAAGTGAGTAAGAAGTGACTGCTGTTTGCAAGTCATAAAAAGAAAAATAGAGCTTTTGAAGGCTGTTGGTATTAATATCTCTTCATTTTTGAAATAATTCCCATGATAAACAAAATTTTTTTACATTGGCTCATTGGGTTGTTACGCAGTTCGGAGCGCCGATGCTGGGGTTCTATTCCCAGCAGAAGTAAACCTGTCCAAAAATCCGGCTGATGCTGGCGACTTATCTGTACTTCTATTACCAAGAGACTTCCTGGCATATTTGCACACTTCGACAAGCCAGCGGAGCGAGTTTAACCAGTAATGATCGCCATTATTGAGAACTCTTAAAAAAATTTCATTAGCGGTTTTCACAAATATTATGTTAAATGTTATGTGAGATAAATCATTTCTTGAATTATATTCCATAACAACTCTCAACTGGCACTATAAAAAAATTTCGATAAGCAAGTATTCATCACAATCTTAAATTTAAGTCAAAATTTTATCCGGAAATTGTTCTCAACTTATATTGTTTGTTTATTTGATTATTGTCGCTCAAATATGATTAATTTCCATTTCTGCTACCATTATTCATGCTAAAATTGATGAAATTCAGCTGTTTCATGATTTTTGTCTGGTAATTTATAATTTTTGTACTTTCATCGCATCAAATTACATTTATACTTTACTTAATCATATTTCATTCGCAATTCTAATTCCGCATAACTTCGATATTTTAATTAATAAATCAGGGAACAACTTGTTAAAAACCAAAACTTTCATAACTCATGAACATTATGCGTAATTTGTAATTTATAATGATTACAACGATAGCCATAAACAACGACAGCAGCACGGCGAGACAGAAATCGCTACTGGAGCGATGTGACCTTGAGAATGGAGTCGACGGCTCGGTCAGGTGATAATAGGAAACTATTTCGCCTTCTTCAGCAACTATAACTCGAGAAAGGGTGACTGATACGAGATATTAATGGGGCGCCTGTTAAGGCTATTAAGGATCGGGTCATAAAATGAAAAGAATTCTTTGAGGCCAAAACATGATATGCCATATGTTAACCCGGACATAGCCGATACGTTTGTCGCACCATATGTTTGCAATTCCGAACAGCCAATAGAAAGAGAAATATCTATAAACTTAAAGCCAATATGACCGAGAAGATAGGGTGAACTTCGGAGTGAACTTTTCAAATGTTGCCCATCATCGTTCATAATTCACCTTCAACAAATGTATTCTCTGGTATGGCAAAAGGAAATAATACAGAAGACTCGAGCAAAGCAATTCTGCTTCTAATTCCTAATAAAGGTGACAGGACGTACAATTACTGAGGGATCAGCCTACTGGTTATCTCCGGAAAAATTTTTGTTTCCTTTCGGTTAAATAGACTCATGGCAACATGGGATAGCTGAGTACATCCTAATCAAGCTGGATTCAGACCGGGACGCGATTGTGTTGTTAATTACGCTAAGAAAAGTGATGGAAAATCGTTTCAATGCGTCATTTTCCCTATTAAACTATGCGATAGACTGGATAATAGCTTGTCTGCACTCAAGAGGCGTACAAATTAATTTAGAGAACATTGTCACAGACCTTGAATATGCTGATGATGTAGTCCTTTTTGCTAACTTATAATAAATGCAAAATGATGTTAAACAGTGTGCCAACAACTCCAGCGAGAACTGGACTCAAAATCAACGTAAATAAAGTGAAATTCGTCTTATATACAAGATGCTGATAAAATGCCTTTTTTTACCAATTCATTACCGTTTGAGGAAGTGCTAGACTTTAAATACGTTGCATCCATTCTAGTTCCAAATAGCCAGGCAAAGGATGAAATTGTAAACCGGATAACGACAGTTGAAAATATGTTCCGGTTGATGAAACCTATATAGAACCGTCGCAAAATCACCATTTTTCACCAAATCTTCACCAAATCACCAAATCTTTTTATATTGCTGCGAAACATGGCCAATAAGAGTGGAAGATATTATGAAGCTTCAACCTTTGACCACATTTTACGAGTCGGTCGAGCGGAAAAAATTGCACATGATTGTATCCATATTCATTCAAATACCACTTGCATTAACAGTACCATAACAGAGAGTGACCTTTGCTGAATAGGGTACATTCTCCATGGTCCACCACAGGAGTTGATGTAAGTAACGAAGTAACGAAGTTACTTGTTAAACCCTGTGATGGTTGGCATCAAAAACGAGGAGAGCCAATCAAGACCTGGACTGATACAGTCAGAAAAGATTTTGAAAACCAGCGATATATGGATTTAGTCGATGGAAAAAGGAATGGCTTTTATCACTGTCGACGATGGCATCAGATTATTCAGCTTGGAAATGCCCTTAACTGGCCAGTATTAGCCAGCGAAGCCAGCTTAACCAGTAATGGTGAGAGGAGAAGATAAATGATGTGAAATTTTAAATTAATGATGTGAAATGTGGAATTAGTGGAATTTTTATTGGATTGGCAATTGTTAACCAACTTCGAGGGCCATCGACTCTTGAAGAAACTTTGGAAACTGAAGTTTTTATGTTTAAGATACAACAATAATTTTTAATAATAAATTCCAAAATAGCCCTCATGGCAAAAAGTTTAAGAACGACTGATCTATTGCGACATTTTAAATGATCGATTATAAAATTTATTGAAATACCTGTTAAGCCAGCACAGCTGCCGAGTCACATTCGGCTTATTCTTCATTCCTAACTCATTTAATTCCTTTTCGTTTCTTCAAATAAGGTAAATAAGCAAAAATAGCAACCGTTCAAAAACCTCAGCTTAGTTTTTGATGCTAAAACATCTCAAAAAAGGAGTTTAAAAAGTTTATAGCGTAATTATGTGTTATTAAAAATTTGATTTGAATGGTAATTATATGGTTTTAGTGATATTTACCCTCTGCTAGAATTGAAGATATGTCTTTTTAATTAAAATGGTGAGAGAATGATTTTATGGCTATTATGGTTTTATGCTGTAATTGATTATCATGCAAGAATGGTTCTCAAAGATATTTGGAGTATGACATGATGAACAAAGTCAAACATCTGTGGACAATCAATCCAATAAAAATAATAAAGCACTCATATTTCATTTCTTTGATTAGTTGAGAGTGGTGGTGGACTAAAATCTCCTTAAGCCAAAAAGTTTTGCAGCGCTCATTGTCTAGTAAACTTTGAGAATTTTTTGCTTTGCAGATATTCCATGAGTCAGAGATAAACAATGATAAAGTGTGGATTAGAAAAGACCTTTAAAAATGCAATTTAATGGCTTCTTTTTTCTTGCACGAAAAAATAAATTCCTTTCTACTTGCGTTTAGCTAAGATACAATGACATCAGTTGAAATGGCTTCAAATGGCATCAGTTCAATTTCTGCTTGTTGACAAGAGAAATTTTGCCACTGCAAGTGAAATTTGCTCGGTACTGCAAATCTAAGCCTTTCATGGTTTAAGATAAGAGGAGTATAACTGCAACCTTGGAAAGATTCAAGTTAATTAGCAGATCCATTACTTGACGACCTATATTTTTCATTTAGCTATTTCAGCATTATTGGTTATTTTTTTATAATTCGTAGAAAATTTTTTAAAATTTTATGTTAAATTTTTTCGATGATCTTATTAAGGATAACTGTTTTAAAAAGTCGGCTATTAGCTATTTTGCCTCAGATTCAAAGACTATGCCATACATTTCCTTATTTCCTTAGAATTCGCCAGCAGCAACATGATTTGGAACTAGATTTCATACCAAAGCTGCCAGGCCTCCCTAATTTTTAAAAAAAAATTGAAATATTAGCATGAAGTTGAAGGTGAGCAAAAGTATGAAGTGAATTTTCTACGAGTATTTTGAACCAGTTTTCGTATAAAAATAGCCACTCTTTGCCATCGGCTATAAAAATTCTTTCCTGCAGTTTCATACAAGGCAAATAAATTGAATGAATGAATTTTATTTATCGAATTTGGTTTTTTTTTTTAAAATCTAATTCTTCGGATATTTATGAAATTAAAATGTTATGTTTCTTACTTTAGATCTTCGATTTTTTAAATTTTTGTTTAAATTTTTGGATTTTCATTCTTTAAAATTCCATTCAGTATTTTTTTCCAAACGTCATTTGGCATTTTTCATGGGCTTTTGACAATAAAAATCAATGATCTGAGATTTTTCTCCTAAGAGAGGAACGGATAGAAATTAGTTGGTATGATATCTGCTCAACTGCTACTGCCACATTTTTATAACAAGCATCGAAATTTTCTTCGTTATTTTATTTGAGGTTTTCCAGCGATATTCTTTTTAAAATTAAATATGTTTACCTTGACATAAATGACAAATCGCCTTTCGCCTTTTCGCCCTCAAACTGTGCTTTTCTTCTATAATATCTTTCGAACTGCTCATTTTTCAGTCGTGCAAAAAAAAGCGTTTACGCTGATAAATTTACCTTCTTTACCAATTTATCTTTTTTTTCGCCCATTAATAAACTGTTTTTTCACATCGCTCCGCTCACACCAATCATTGCTATATAATATAATATGAAAACTGCAAATTTTTTCTGTTTACTTTGGTTGCTTTACCTTTCATGTTTTTCGAAGTAACCTCCAATTCTTTGAATAAAATAATTGAGAATCCACAGAATGATTATTTGAATAGAAATGAAATATAATTATATGAGTAGTATATTGGAGGCGATCTGGCTGAAGGTTCATTGCTTATAATATTAGTGCAAGCACTATGGTTCGCTCCATGGCAAGAGTAAACCTTGTCATTAATCAGTCAAATTCAAGTGACGCTCGGACCTCTATCTACTTCTATCTCTAGGTCAAGAGGCTTTATCCTAATATTCAGTGGGATTAACCGAATCAAAAATGATGCAGTAGGGAAAAAAATTTTATAAAATATATGATTAGAAATGCTCTGCTCAATTTTTTTATAGGGCAAATGTTCTTTCAAAATTATGGTTTATTCAATATTTCGGTCGATAACGTGATGAAATTTTGTGAAAAGATTTTTCCTCTGGCAAATTTCAAAGCGTCTTACAAATTTAGCCAACATAACTATGTTTTCTTAGCTTTGACACTTCTTGATGTCTGCCATTGTGAATCTTAAATCATCTTAGCTCTCAAACTCTTTAACTCTTATTATATTTGTTATCTATGTATAAAATGTATAATCACATATAAATATAATATCATTTGTTATTTATGCATAAAATGTATTTCATTATAAATATTATTTTTTAATTGAGTCTTTTCTTCACTCCAAAAATGAAAATTTTTTTGAAATGATTTTATTATCGATTCCAAATGGAACAAATTTTATTCAGATTGCATGAAAGTCCAACTTTTTTATTCTCAAAGGTAGTTAAGATAAGATCAAGGCTATCTCATGGATGCATGATGGTCATGATACGGAGAAAAATAGGTTTGCTTTCGCTAATGTTATTTGAAAATGAATCGATAAAGAAAAAAGTTCTCATCAGAATCATTCATTTACAATCTAGAATTTTTCTTTTTTGTTGTTTATAAAAAGAGGTTTCCATGGTATAGAATTACTTTTGGTCGAAATTATTTGAGACAGAGGTGAAAAAGTACAAAAATAGATCGTAGATTCATTTTTTCACGGTTCTTTGGTTATAGCCTTATTATACTAAAATTATAAAATGATGAACTACTGTGGACAAAAATTGTAGAAAAACTTAAGAAATTCCATCCGTTAGCTTCGTCTGATTTTTAAACAAAAAGTATTAATGTAAGTACCAAGGTTGCTTGAAAACGTTGTTTGAGCACAGCAAAAAGTTCGACTTTTGAACCCAATCACTCCATTCACAAGTGAAACTTATCTAGTAGAAACGATAGTTTAGTAAAAAAAATTGTCCTTAAATCAGAAACAACAATCAGGTGAATAAGTCGATTAATTTTGGAATCCGATAAATTCTAATTAATTAACTGATTGCTCGTGATTTCATATGTTAATTTAGTAATCTAATTTTCTGCTTTCTTTCTAGTTAAATTCGAATTAAAGCTATCCACAGACTGCTCCACTAAACACTTTTTCCAGATTTACATTTATCGATTCCAGGCGAAGGAAATGATGCACCATATTGACTTTTTCGTATAGCAGTGTCCTTTAGCCATAAAGTCGTTTTATTCTTCACTTAAATCTTTTGAAAATGATTTTCTTCTTTCGAAAGTACGATTTTGGCAGGACGACGTATAATGTGACATAAAAATTTTTGAAAATTTTCACGCACAGGTCTACTATGCATTGCAGTATAGAAATTATATGAGAAAATTGCACAATGTCGATCAATGAGCAACAAAAGAAAAATCATAGGAGAGATGAAAGGTTAAATACCGAAATTTTAGTTGTTCAAGAAGGTTGAGATTATTTCTCAATGAACGGCTCAAATTAATTTTTTCATGAAATCTTCAACACACATCATTTTTGCTTAAGTTTGTGGGTAGAGCACCTGTGCTCGGATTTATTCTACTTCCGATGCTACTAAACCTGTCTTTCAAAAATGCGGGTGTTCGTGACTTGGACTTACTTAGGCTTCTATCGCCAAATAAGCCTCTGGCAAAATTTATCTGACCAGCCGAGCGAGTCTAATAAAAAATTTTTACTAGACCGACGATTTTTATGCTTCATATTCCTTTGGCATTCTGCTGAAGCCTACAAATTCCTTTGAATTTGTAAAAATGAAACATGAAAACATCAGTGGTTTTTGTTGGTGGTACAGCTAATCTATGATCTATAAACATGATTGTTTCAGTTAAAGAAAATGATAAAATTCTCAATTATAATGGCCAAAACGAAGTTGCAAATTTTTTTCTATTCAAATTTATAGGTGCCTATGCTGCAGATTTCTAGAAGGTTATATTTTTTCGATCGCATTATTCACTATAACGAAACCATTCCCAGTTGAACCACACATAACCATATGTCCATAAATGTGCAGTTATAAAATCTCTGAGATATTTATTTACCTTTGCCATCACTATTTTATCACATAAATATAGAATAAATATATGAATCATTTTGTAAATGAATAGCAGTTCAAAGCTCAAAAAGTGATAAGGGTACTGATAATAATAAAGCAGATAAGGTGATAGATGGACTAAATTATATCATTTAGCGAGCTAAAGCTTCAATCTGCCCAGCTTAAAAGTATATTGCTTAGTATTAATATAAGCTTTTTTTTACTTTGCTATCATTCCTCTTATTTACCAGCGATCTAATCTGTTTCGAACCGGAATTTGCTTCATTAGGGTCAAGCCATCACAAATTCTACCTCTTTGGAAGTAAATTTGTCATTAAAATTAAAATAGGCTTACTTGCTTATCATCAAGTGGCCATGTGACGAATAGGACTAATCCTAATAACTCGTGAAACCAACCAAAGCGGAAATGCTCTAGAGGAATAAAAAAATCAATATATCAATATAATCAATATAAAACATAAAAGATTCCTAAAAAATCAAGGTCCAAGTTGATTTCAAAAACTTTAAAGTTGCAAGATTTTAAAGTTGCTCGGGAAGTAAGCAGACGTTATATGATAATATACATATATATATATATATATATATGTATATGTATATATGGATTTTGTCCTGTACCAATAAAGTATAAAAGTGAAATAATGAAAGAAATGATTAAATGATTAAATGATCAGATCGATCTCTAAATGTATATCTTTGGCGGTCTCATTTTAATAATGACTGCTCCCAAGTCAGAAATTATAAGAAGAAGATCTGAAAGCGTAAAAAATTAAAAATTTAAATTGGAAAGAATATCTTATAAAAATTTAAACTAATTGCACTTCTAATTTTTTCAGTAAAAACCAGTTTATAACCCATTTTAAGGGTCATATTTGTCCCATGACAAAGGTCACTCAAGCTCCAAGTGTAAATTCAAACATATGCCGTTTATAGAACTTTCTCAGCTTACCTTTCTAAAACTTTTCAAAAACTTGCCGAGATATTAAAGCTGCTCTGGAGGTAGGCAGTCGTTATAGATTGATCAAATAGGTAATCAATTTCAAGCCTCATCCATTTCTTATCTCTTCGTGAAAATATGCATTTGCATTTCTGATTATGAATTATCATCCTTCATTCCGGATTGCGAAAATATCGAATTAAAAAAGTATGAAAGATCTCAGTAATTGCTTATTCATCTGCGTCAAATAACCTTGATATTTATAGACCTTTCGATCTTTAGTACTATTAAAATTCTTTCCTATAATTCCCTATAAAAGTCCATAAAAAGGGAATTGTAGAACGTTAAGATTTTAAGTTTACGCAGACCATATCTCCCGGCTTTAAAATTCAATGACAAATAAAGGCAAATATATTTGTCAGAATAAAATTTCTTGGTCAAGCTGCAAATTAATTTTGGCTTCAGTATTTTCAGTATTCTTCATTTAATTTATCCAATTGATCAACATGTTGCGATTAGCACCAATTATTTCCTAATCTTTTGATTTTTAAAATTTTCGAAACTTTCAGGCAAACTGCCTGAAATTGAACTTCGAGTATTTTATGGTGTAATGAAAAATAATAGAAATGAGAGAATCAGGTATAGGTGTTGTTAATAAGGAAAAAATGAAGTATTCATTGTTACTTAACAATGTAATGATAATTATATTATTATATCATTATAATTATCATTATATTGTTGAAATTATTGTTTTTATCATTTTCACTCTGCAGTTAAAAAGAGATGAATTAAAGTATATGAATCTTTTGCCGTAATTTTATCTTTTAAGGGAAGATTCTTTTCGCTAGAAAATAAATTAATTGTTCAATAATAGTTGATAACATTCATTAACAATTGCCTTAAGCGGCCGTTTATGTTTAAAAATTGTATTCTTTTCTGTAATCTAGTTCAATGTCTTTCATTAATTTTGCATTATTACTGTATTTTGTTGAAATTATGGCTTCATAAAACTGCTTACGATTAGTTCAGATTTGATTAAGGCGATTCCAAGATTCCTCACCATTACTGGTTAAACTCCGATGGCTATTTGCACTAAACAAATATGCCAGGAAATCCCTTCGCGATAGAAATATAGGTATAAATATAAAATATAGAAACATGTAAGTCGCCAGCATCACCGGGATTTTCGGACAGATAATTAATAATAATATTATAATAATAATAATAATAATAATAATAATAATAATAATAATAATAATAATAATAAAATAATAATAATAATAATAATAATAATAATAATTAATAATAATAATAATAAATAATAATAATAATAATGATGATAACAATGATAATAATAATAATAAAATATTAATAATAATAATAATAAAATATTAATAATAATAATAATAATAAAATATTAATAATAATAATAATAAAATATTAATAATAATAATAATAATAATAATAAAATATTAATAATAATAATAAAATATTAATAATAATAAAATAATAATAATAAAATAATAATAATAATAATTAATAATAATAATTAATAATAATAATAATTAATAATTAATAATAATAATTAATAATAATAATAATAAATAATAATGATAATAAAATAATAATAATAATTAATAATAATAAATAATAATAATTAATAATAATAATAGTGATAATAATAATAATAAATAATAATAAAAAATAATAATAAATAACAAATAATAATAATAAATAATAATAATAAAATGATAATAATATTAATAATAATAAATAGCAATAGTAGTAATAGTGATAATAATCAATCTTTTAACTCTAGAGAGTGTATAAAAGAATATTTTGAAAGATTATCTCCAAGCTATTAAAAATATCATCAAGGCTGCAAACGTGAATGAATCCTCCATCAACAATATTTATCGATATGGTAGATTCTTTTCTCTAGAAATTAAATTAATTGTTCAGTGATAGTTGTTCAATGATAATATTCATGAACATTCATCTTAAACAGTCGTATATTAATAAGGGTTGAAAAGGTTCGTCTACGCCACGAGCAGTGAAAAGAGATTATGTAATACGTACGCAGTGACCTCAGTTCTATAATGGATGGGCACAGTGGGCAAATATTCCGAGAGAGTAACTGGAACTGGATAGCAAGCAAGTTCATTCGAAATGAGCAAGTCAATCCTAAAAAGTGTTTATTCAGAAGTTATGCTTACTGTTTCGTAAAAATCTTTTATTTAATTTCAGCACCATTAACAGTGGATCTTTCGCACAGATTTTAAACCAAGTCGGTAAAGTTCTTTTAACCACGATTGAACTTATCTTTCGATCTGTTTTTTTAAAATGTTAATAGCATTAAAAGTGAATTTTTCAAACTAAAATTCTAATTAACTGAATATGTTAATATAATTTATCTCTTGTTTCAAAATCCTGACTAGAAAATTTGGTAAGAAATAAAGGATTGTAATTTTCTGCTTTCAATGTAATTAAGAAAGATAATTAGTAGTCATAATGTTGTGAAAGTTGGTGAAGGTGGCAGATTGCTTATCTATATACCTTTACAGTTTAAATATGTGATTATTAATGATTGTTTTTTAGAATCTCCTTTGAATCTTTAACCATTAAAATTAAATTTATTCTTAAGAAATTCACCATTATTTATTATTAAATATTTACATATATCCCCTTTCTTAGTTCTTGTGGATGATATAGGCTCTCTACCAGAAGCCTGAGAGCTTGAGCTTGAGGGAGCGCGTTATTTTAATAATGCTTATTCTGGAAAGAGAACTTGTTGTTATTCCTGGAACCTGTTGAAAAAATTCTTCCAGTTCAGAGTTCACAGCCCTTAGTGGTCTTGTCACCAATGCTAACACTTTGGCCTTGCTATCTTGCTACCTTCTACCTTCTAATATTACCATCACTTTCCACATCTTCTCTACATTCTCTTTCATCTTCTGATATTTCTCTACCTTCTCACATCCTTTCTTCTTGTCACTTGCTCTATCCATCACCAATGCTAATTTTTGATTCCTATCGAATACCACGATGCCTGATTGACTGTTAAGCACTTATTTGCTTTATGAATAGAGAATTCAGGATCTTCCTTATTATTCTCCATGATTTTTTGGAGAATCTCCCATATGGTTTTGGGAGAGTTTAAGTTATATACTGATCAGACATTCCTGTAGATGGCAGCTACTTGGTTATACCTGCATCTTACTTCTTGGCATTATGTTGTATAATTTCTGATGCTTTTTTGTGCAGTTTGCATCTTGAGTCCTGTCTGATGTCATAGATCGCTCCTTTGATAGATCTGGTGCTACTACCCGCTGTTATGCTACTACATAAATGCCTTAATACTGTCTTTTAATCTTTTAACCCAGCTTTTTCTAACCACTGGTAGGATTGGTCAATGTCAGCCATCTCAGCAATCTATTGATGGGACATTCCACATTTTTTATTTTGTCATAGTACTTCATTTTCTTGGTCATTTTCCAATGTATGCTGATGCTTTAGGTATTTCCCAGCAACTCATCCTTTGGTGCTATCTTGCTAATATATTCCTTGATACTTGATGTTCAATTGAAGACAGTGGCTTTCCTCACCAAGCTCCATCCGATTTCCTTCCAGCTGGTGTACAGTTTTTGGCTGTTAGGGTTAGGATGAAAATTTGCATTATGAATTTCCTGGTTTTTACATCAGCAGCCTCCATGCTTTTCTTTATCCATCTTACAATGGCAGCTACTTGATGACTGGCAGGGCGTACATATTTATGGCATAGATTTTGTTCTTCCCATTGAACTGGTTTTTCAGGATTTGTCTTGTCTTGTACTTAGATATTGCTACTTTTATTGCACCCTTATCGTGGTTTTCGAGTGAATATGAGGTAGCATATTTGTAGTTAATACGTCTATTATATGCCCTGCACCACCTCATCGGTTTTAACTACTTTCTTTTTCTTTACTACCATCTGGCCACACTTCTCCAGTTTGAATGAAGTTCCAGTGTCCTGTAGATTCGTGTTAGGTGACTGAAGAAATGTCTCGTCCGCATTTACCATATAATTTGATGACATTCAAGATGGCCAACAGTAGCTCCGCTCTCGAACATATATCCACCTCCTGTGGTTATCTGAATAGGTTCTTCAGACCTATGTAGGAGAATAGTGGGTATAATGCATCGCTTTGATATATGCCTCACTTGATATCTCGTATATAGTCTACTACATATTTATGCGCCAATATATATTAAATATGTCTCTCCCTCCACAAACCAGCTTTAAATTCACTTTAGATTTTGGTGACTTATTACACCGTTTGAAATTATCTAATTCTGAATTTATGATAGATTTTGTTGAAGAGTAGTCGGTTCGAGAATGGCTTTTTGAATTATTATTATTGGGTTGGATTAAATCAATATATATTAATACATTTTACATTTACATTTTAGTACCTAATCTCTCTTATCACTCTTATCAATTCTCTTAATTTAATTCAATCTATTCAAAAAATTAGATTTTTGAGAGATAGAATGGCTCAATGGATTATTGTTATGGAGCACGCATATTTTACTCCCTGCAAGAATAAAATTTTAAAAATTTGGGTACTGTTGATAGCCTATTTTATATCCCAAAGCTGCTTCCTGGTAAAATCCGAACCCGAGAAGATAACTGAGTAAGCTCAACAGCATCATTCATATTTTTTTGAGAATTAAAAACGATGTGATTTCTTCTTCTTTTTCTAACAGCTCTCACCATCACTGGTTAGGCTGGCTCCAACGGCTACAAGGGTAAGACACTTCCAAGCAACGCGGTCTGATGCCATCGTCGACAGTAATAAAAGCCATTCCTTTTTCCATCGTCTAAGTTCATATATTGCTGGTCTACCTATACGTTCAAAACCTTTCCTGACCCTACCAGTCCAGGTCTTGATTAGCCCTCCTCGCTTTCGATGCCAACCATCACATGGTTTAGTAAGTAACGAAATATGCGTCAACTTCTTTGGTAGAACGTGCCCTAACCAGCGAAGGCGACGCTCTGTGATAAAATTATTTATGCAAGTGGTATTTGAACGAAGGTGGATGTGATATCTTATCCGCTCGACAGATCCGTAAAATGTGCGAGAGTGGTCAAAGTCAGATAACTTCTTAATATCCTCCTCTCTCATTGGCCATGTCTCAGAGCCATGTAACAAGATCGAAGGAATCACGGCTATATAGATGCGGACTTTCGTTTTTATAGTGATTTCACGACGGCTCCATAAAGATTCCGACAGCTGGAAGAATGCA
Organism: Dracunculus medinensis; assembly: GCA_900625125.1. Lineage (NCBI taxonomy): Eukaryota > Metazoa > Nematoda > Chromadorea > Rhabditida > Dracunculidae > Dracunculus > Dracunculus medinensis. The sequence continues at coordinate 91,263 of UYYG01001154.1, forward strand.
TTTCTCGCTGCCGCAATAAGGATTGTAATGTCATCTTTTGCCTGGCCATTTGGTATTAGAATGGACCCAAGTATTTAAAATCGAGCACTTCTTCAACCTGCAATGAATTTATAAAAAGAGGCATTTTATCAGCTTTTTGCACATAAGACGAAAATTCTTTCGTTTTATTTACATTGTCCCTGAGCCCGATTCTCGCTGCAGTCGCTGACACGTTATTTAGCATTATGGAAGGACGCAGCCCTGACGGACACCAGTTCTTATTTTGAAGGAGTCTGTCAATTCCCCATATACACAGTCCTGCTTTGACGTATGCTCATAAAATGCTTTTATGAGTCGAATGATCTTCTCTGGAACACCGTCGCGTTCCATCACCCTTCAAAGCGCCTCTCTATCAATGGCAGCCTCAAAGTTGATGAAAATGTGACATTGGGTTGAAAATATTGAAGGATGTTCCAACACCATTCTTAGCGTAATTATCTGGCCAGCACAACCGCGCCCCGGTCTGAATCCAGCTTGATAAGGGACATCCTGCTGTCCCATACCGTCAAAAATCTATTAAGTAAAAGGGAGGCAAAAATTTTCGCTGAAACGTCTACTAGGCTGATTCTTCGATAATTGTCGCAGCATGTCCTATCACCTTTTTGAGAATTGGGAGCAGAATTGCTTTGCTGCAATCATCTGGTAATATTTTTTTTCCATACTGGAGAATATATTTGTTGAAGGTTCGTTATGGAGGACGATGGACAACATTTGAAGAGCCCATCCCGAAGACCGTCTTCTCCCGGAGTCTGATTGGCGTTAAGCTTATGGATAATTATTTTATTTGTTATTTCTGTTGGAGGCTCGCAGTTGCAAACTTATGGTTAAGTTTGGCTTTAAAGAATTCCTTTATCTTATGAGGCGATCCTTAATATTCTTGATCGGCACACCATTGCTTTCCCCTATTCCTTACCATTTCACTGATCGTTCCCCGAGTCATAGTTGCTTTATGAAGAAGGTGGAATAGTTTCCTATTATTGCCTAAATGGAGTCACCGTCTCCATTCTCAAGGCCATGTTACTGCAATAGTGATTTCTACACAGCCTCTCTGCTTTCGTTGCAAATCTTCGAAGCACCCGGTAGTCAGGATGAATTGACATTTGTGCTTTGGCAGCTTTTTCAAACAGTTGGATAGTTGCTTCCGATACCCAACTGCCCTAGTGGAAGTGGCTGACTTTCGGAGACATCCCTTTAGTTTGGACCAGTATTCATTTGCCGTTCTAGAAAATTCATTAATATTTGTATCATTGAGATGCTTCAATAATTCGATACTGAAATGCGCTTGCTATCTCTGAATTTTGAGACAGTCTTGGGGGATGCTGTTTTCTGCGATTTGTCAATTTTGTGCGGATCTTGGCTCGAACCATAACACGGTCAAATCCATGAAGGTTGCGCGTGATAGGAATGACTATCTAGTATGGAACTCTTCCAACAGCGACTGACTAAAACATAATCAATCTGGTTGAAGTGTTGGTTGTCCGGGGAGTCCCACGTTTTTTAGATGTTTTTTACGATACCAGAAGCAAGAATTAGTATCAAAAAGTTCATGCTCTTCGACATAACGAAGAAAGAGTTCCCCATTGGTGCGTCGGTCTCCGATGCCATATTTGAAATTGTTGAGGCATCGCAGTAGCATTATGAACTACGCGAGTATTCCAGTCTCCCCCGATTATGACCATGTCATGTGTCGATAGAGACTTTGTTAGCCGTTGAAGTTCCGCATAGAACTTATCTTTATCACGTTCATTTGCAGACAGAGTTGGAGCATAGACACTGATGACCGAGATATTGCAGAACTTACCTTTAAAATGTGCACAGGCCATACGATTGCTTACTGGTTTTCACTCAATTAAAGCGGAGTGAGCTTTTTCACATAACGCTATTCCATTTCGCCCCAAGTTATCTGAAGCACCACAGTGATATAGGCAGTACCTCTGCTCAGAGCCAGAATTATTAATTACTAGAGACTCGAAGTGAGGAAAACGGACATCCGACAAGCCAGCTATATCCACACGATATTTAGAAAGGGTTCGGACAGTGGTCGCTTGACTTGCAACGTCCATAAGCGTTCTGACGTTTCACGCTGATACTAATACCTCTCCGCGCGTGCGGAAAGTTGTTCCCCTTGGTAGGTTTTAAGGAATTAATTGGCTTATGAGCATATTTTATTTATCAGCCTTGGGATCGCTTTACGCCCGGATGCTTATCGTATGTACCACCGGGAGTGTCATGCGCGTTGGAAGACGTGGACAACTTATCAAGAATATCTGATCCTTTCACCATAGTCACTTGGGAAAAGAGTTATAGGTGGGTCCTAGCAACCACTCGGATTTTTGGCATGACAGGTTTACTCCTATCAATGATAGACATAATTATTTTATAATGTTATTATAAATTATGTATATATATGTTTGTTTATTTATTTATTAATTTCAATTCTTTGTTTTTAAATTTAGAAGAAAAAAGTTAGTTTTTAAATTTAGAAGAAAAAAGATAGTATTATAAAAATTCTAAAAACATGTTCCGAAAAAAAATTAGCGGAATAGCAATACAATCGCTCAAGATCAAAATATTAAATAAATTTTTTGATAAGCCTCATCTGGCTGTACAGCTAGAAATTTTTGTTAAAGAGTCATTTGGGGGTGGGAATATAGATTCACCGCTAATACTGCGTAGAGATTTAATGAAATGTTCATTTAAATTCATAAATTGATAAATTCATACGTTTAAGAGATTATTTCAGAACGTCTCTTAAATTTTCTTCCGCTTTTTTTATGTTAACGGCTATGAGAGATGTAATTAATTGTAATGAAAAGGATTGATTGGTGTTCTCTAGTAATTTTAAACTCCACTATCACGAAGTCTGGAGATTTAAGAAATTCTTCTGATAAAGTCTTGGAAGCCTTCAAGATGCTAAGATATGCGATAAAACATTGGTGAATAATTAAAATGCAATATTGGTACCACTCGAAAAGGCTTTTAAGGTTACGCATTAAGATAAATTTATGATAAATAAATTGATTTAAAAGTCCAGATTTATAAGGTTAAAATAGCACCTAAGGCTCCGTTTCTCACTTTCGTTTTATGGTAACTATCCTTCAAGAAACTTTTAAATTTTACTTATTGCTTATTTCAGCTTTTGAGCAACAGTTATCAAAAATGCGATTTTAATGTCATAATTAATAAGATATTTGCGACATATTTTCGCTGCCTTATGCATATAATAATTTTCTTACTGAACCATGATGGCAACTTTTTATAAGTGACTTTTTTTCCGAAAATGTTTTAAAAGTTTTTTGCAAGTATATATTTTATATTTTACAAATTTATAAGTTAGCTGATCATATTTTTGGAATTCAAAAGCGTTTTGAAAATGTCTTATTATTTCGACTGAAGGCCGAACGAAAATTAACTCAAAAATGAGTAAACCGTCAAAAAACTTAAAAATAAGCACATTACCAAAAAAACAAAAAATTTGAATTAAATAAATTAAATTTCAAATTAATATTGAAAAAGTTTAATTTTTATATGAAATGAACATCTTAAGGAATGCAGTTCATCCACAAAACAATCGGAGGGACGACGTGATGAGACACTTTTTAAAACGAATTGATTAATGAGAATTTGGTTCGCTTGATCGCCAAAAATCTATCTATCATTTTTTGAATTCAGTGAAGATCCATCATAATTGAAATTGTACAAATGAAGAGAAGCGATAGAATATAACAAATACGATCCAAATCTCTAGAAAATCGAAGAATAACTATGAATAGCCAGAAAAAATTTAAATATAGAATATAAAATAAAATGTGCACGAAATTAAAAATAAAATTTCAATTTATAATTTCAATTAAAATTTCAATAACTTTATAATTTATTGAAATGATTAGCTCAAGCTCAAGCTAGGCGAACAGGTGACAGTAATTTGATGGGTGATTTGATTTCACCAACTTCTTTTGAGATATAAATTTATTTAACGAATTTATGCATACTAAGAAACCACTGAGTCTGCAATCTTCCAAGCCTTTAAAATTCAATGCGGATTAAGTGCAGTTGAGGATTTTTGTAAATAGTATTTTCAAACATATGCTTATTTCATTCCTGAAAATTGCTTTACTTATTTTTCTGTTCTTTACTATTATCTTTACTATTATCATTTACAAATATCATCAATAAATTGACTGGATCTATTAGCATTAAGCTAAGAATTCTTCGCCGGAGAAGCATAGATAGAAGCACATTTGTGTGCACTATTCGGATTCCATTTTTAATGGCAGGTTTACTCATGTCAAAAAGCAAAAGTCGAGGCAGAAGTCCGGCCCATTATGCTCAACATCAGTAAAAATAATATACCACTATCCTGTGTGGAAATATTTAATTGTACAATTTCTTTGCGGTTTAGAAAATTCGAAAATATTCATTTATAGCAATTATATGGATAGGATGATTCATAGAGGCTATAAAAACGGGGAATTTTTTCATCGACCAGAAGGTTTTGCCTAAGCCGACATACCGACAAAGATTGTGTTTGAAAAGATTGCACAAAGCAAAGCAAATTATATATAAGCCATCAATTAGAGTTGCTCACTCTTCCAGAAACAATTGCGTATTATTTATTATTTTTAATGAGTTTGTAAGAATTCTTCAAAATCTATCCTGATCGTGTCAGTCCTTGATTGGCTCTTTCTCCTCGCTTTTGAAGCTACACATAATAGGATTTGGCAAGTAGTGAGATGTGTGTCAATATCTGCGATAAACACCGAAGAATAGCATCGTAGGTTCTGTGAATCGTTAAGAACATTAACCTGAAACACACTTCGAATTGCCAGAGTTTACATTACCCACATTTTTCCAGCATTTATGGGAAATTTTTAATTTTAATAGATTCGCAAATTCATGAACGACTGTTTTTAGTCAAATAGAATAGAATAACTAGAGTTTTATATTATAAAATAATTGATGTTGAAGAAATCTCAAAAAAAATACCATTTCTTTATCTGCAATTGGTTGCTTAATTGTTTCTACGCTTTTATTTTCGAAAGCAAGCCAGTTTTCAAAAACACAGGTATTGGCAACTCACCAGTACTTCTGCCGTCAAGTGACTCCTTGAAAATTGGCCTGGCCCGACTCAGCCAGCGGAATTAACCTAACTAGAAGTGGTGAACACCATTTAAAAAGAATATTGACTGAATTATTTATAGCTTGATCCCTCAATATTTTTTTGATAATTCAACTATAATGAGTTACCAATTAATCTCATCAATTCATAAATATTATTTTTGGAAAGATAATCGAGTATTCCGACTCCAAATATTTCTCCGATTTAGGTTCGATTCTGTTCTTTGAGTAATCTTTCAATTAAAAGTGAACTCAGCTTGGGGATTTATCCGTAGTATATAATATTATTAGTCAGTGCGTAAACCTACCTAAACCAATTGTGATAAATGCTACTAGAAAAAAAGGAATTGGTTATTTTCGTTGCTACGTTGGAATACGTGAGAAAAGTGAAATTTTCACGAGAGTTTTCGCATTACAAATGGAACAAAGTGGACTTATTTTTATTGTGCCAATTTGAATTAATAAGTTTCACCGATTTTTGGTATACTGATAAATTATATGAAATCCTTGAAAAAAAAGAACAAAGAAATCTTAGGATTTTTTCATTTAATGCTTTTATTTCATCTCGACGGTTAAATAATATTTAAACACCTCTTTTAGGAAATGACGAAATATCATAAAAATATCATTTGATAATAGCAGTTCAAAATCTTGAGAAACTAGGTTAAGGTGTCACGTACAACACTGCGAAGAATTTAGCGCGGATAAAACTTCTTCCTTTGGACGCCCCATCATAATCAACAAATCGCATGAGTATTTCTGATTTGAAAAAAAATTTAGATAAAGAAAATCGGTCAACAACCATTAGCAAATTTTAGATTCGAATAATATGAAATGTCAGGAATAAATAAATAAATTGATTTGGGACTCGTGCATGGAAACTAATGAAACAGATGGCTATTAGCATGGTTGAATGGCTTCGAAACCAAATAGATCCTTGCATAAATATGTATGTAAGGAATGCCATCTCCCTTTTTTGAATTTTTGAATATTGTTGCGACGAATGATTAGATAAATAATGTGGATGGAATAATTAATAAAGAAAGGAATCAATAAAAATATAAGAGGAAAAATAGCAGAAATTGTTGGTTAACGCAAGCTGAATGTACTATTTTCATGAACGGCTCTATTTATTCTATTCGAAATATTGTGAACTAATTGAAATATAAAGCATGGCCTATTAACCAAATGAGTTCAGTCTCTGAGTTTAATTTCTAAGTATTTTATAACATTATACAAAAATCTTTGTACGAAGAAGAAATCAGAGATAACATAACTGATAGCTAATTATGGGTGACTTAAAATTATTGATAATAGTAATCTAATAAACTTTCTTCAGATTTTCTTGGCATAATGGCTAGAAAAATTAAAAAGGTGCTACAAAATATGAAAAAATTGGATAAAAAATCAATTAATGATAGTTTTTTTTGAATAGGTAAAAGGAAAAATTTTTGGAATTTCATTTTGCATATATTTCTAATCCTGATTTAATTATAAGAAGCCTATTTAATTCATTGTTAACCTTTCGCATTTATAGTCCATTTCGCTTGAATTCTTGGGAATTTAAGGACAAGTGGATTGGAGGTTTAGAAGCAGCCTGCCTTGTTGGCTGGAGAGATTTGTCAAGGTAGATAGAAATAATGCAGACTGCTAAAAGAAGATTTGTTATCTGTAAAAATTTATCCTCTATTCATAACGATTTTTTATTAGACCAAGAGAAGCGAAGCGAGTTTTTTATCTTTATCTTTTTTTTTTTATCTTTGTCCTTTATCTTTTATCCTTTAAATAATATGGCGAATGACTAATTAAAAATGAAATTAGTAATATAGAATTCTGTATAAATATAAATACAATGGATAATTAGCAATTTCTCACGAGACAAAAAATAAGCGGTGCGTATAAGAGTCGTTCGTATATTTATCTTGCAAAGGTCAGTGGTGCGCTTTCTCGTTTCTATCTCAAAGGTCAGTAGCTGGCCGACATTTTATCTGAATTACGCTTGCACTTTGACCTTATTTTTTCATACGATTATTGTTTTCTTTTGGAAATTTAGAGAGAATTTTTCAATATTTATACGAATTTCACATTTGTTCAAATTCTTCGCCATTATTCAATCATTTAAAGACGGCACAATCGATTAGTATATTTTGAAATGATGGATATATGTGGAAGGACCAAAGGAAACAATTGATTGATGATAGGTTTCGAATTTTTAGGGCATCGCTCATCCACATTGATACTGCACCATTGCGAGAGAATATACTATAACGTAAAGCCGAACGCAAAAGCAACAGCTGTAACAGTTCCAATTAGTTACGGCAAGGAACAATGGATTTGCCGAACGATAAATAAATTATTATTTATTCGGACTTAATATGAAAATAATCTTTTTTCTTGCTTCAATTTGCTTAACTCAAATTTTTTTGTAATTTTGTAATTGTAATTTAAAAAAGATCAACTGAGGGATATTTTTTATTTTTTCAGATGAAATGTGGATGCCAAAAAATGAAAACGCAACTTTTTTCTGATAAGATTTTAAAGTTTTTCAAAATTTTTTAGTACTTTATAACAATTGAATGAGATCTTTTACCAGCGAGTCACTTGAGGATAGAGGTACCGTTTGGCTCCCACCCAAGTTGTTTCAATTTTAGTAATAGGTTTATTTCCATCAAGAATCGAACCTGTTATGGCCTTACGTTAGTGGAAGCGAAATTTCATTCGAATGCTTAATCTTAAGAGAGGATCTCTTTTTGAAATGTCCATTTGTCCATTTGTTATGAATTTGGTGCAATATGCATACTGATAGAGTGGGAACAACTGTCATTTAAAGATAATTCATATTCATAACGATCTCTACGCACTGTTTGTAGAAAGAAATAATTATAAATTATTTTTTCATAGATCTTCAGTAGAAAACATCTCTTGATTAATTTCTAATTTATGGATTTATATTTTACGTTATTCTATTTTTCCATTGTGAAACGTTTGAAAAAAAATTAACTTAATGAACTGATAAGAATGCCATAAAATATCGAATTCAAACTTTAATTTAAGAAGAAACGAGTAACGATATGAAAGATTATTTGTTATAGCGAAATGCCACCAAAAAGCAACAAATTATTTTTATAAACTGCTCATTTTTTTTTTTTTTTTACTGCACCTATCATTTCTGATTTGATTGATTCCACTGGTGATAAGATTCCTCATCCAGAAGTCATTTGGAAATAGAAGTGAGTCCCCAGTTCACTAATGATTAACATCACTTCGACCAAACGACCAGAATCGAACTGTTGATTGTTGAATACAGTCAAATCACCACTCAACCAACCTATTTTTTGTTTTCTATATATTCGTTTTAAAATAACTTAAACTTGATCACTATTTCTTTCATATCGAACATATAAAAAAATTATATCTTCTAAATTTTCTATAATTACAATGCAAATTGATGCATTTTCACTGCTAAATTAACAGTTAACAACTAAAACTAAACTGAAAACTTTTTTTTTCCACAGTTTGTATGTCTTTAGATTTTTTGGATTTATTCAATAATAGAAAGTTATCTCTTGTGGTTATATGAATTTTTTATTATTGAATAAGTTTTTAAGGGTAGAATAGCCGAGGGTATTGTAAATCAATCAAATTATCAAATCGTTGCGAAAGAAGGACTCCTGCCCCAAACAAAAGTAAACGTTTAAAAAAATCCAGTTGTGCTGACGACCCACATCTGCTTCTGTCGCTAGATGAGCTTCAAACGAAATTTTTTCTAGTTCTACTGAGAACCAACATTGCCAGCCTAATTAGAAATGGTGAGCGCCAACCATTTATTTTGCTCACTACGGTGTGGATATTCGATTTAAACGTATTGGAAACGAATAGTATATATTTTTGCATTTATTTTTACTTCTTTTTATTTAATAATTTCAGTCATGCATGAGAATTTCGAATTTTTGTGAAAGTTTTTCATTCATTCAATTCGTATTTATTTAAAAAATTTCCGCAAAATTTCAAATATAAAAAATTGTGGAAAAAGTCATAAAGTATAGAAATTAAATTGAAATTAAAAGCCGAGTTTGTCTGTTTTTGTCTGTCTATCGTCGATTTCTCCGAATCACCATTTGCAACATAAATTTAAATAAGAAATTTAAAATTGATAAATATCCTTGATAAAAATCTTACGAAAACCTTGAAAAAATTTGATTAAAAAGTTCATAATATTCAACGCGCATTTGATAAGTAAAATTATTCTGTCAATCATCTGTCAAAATTCTTACTTTTCTTATTTTTAATTAAATTTGTTAAATTGATATGTATATTTTTGTAAATAATCTATTTGGACTTAGATTTTCATTCATGGAAAATCAATATCAATATTTGCAAAAAATGTTTGTGATAAATAAGGATGAGGACAAATGCTATTGAGCATATGGAATAAACCATATGAAAGGATTTGATCTATTTCTGCAGTGTGGAAATTTAAAATGGTGTAATCTAAGGGAGGAAATTAATTATTTGCGACGGTTGCAATAAAATTTAGTTATGAAATTTTCTTTTAAATAAAATTCGTAATAAAATAATGAATTTATTCGCAGTTCAGTTATCCTTTCAGTTATCCCAGTTATCCTTTCGTTTTACATATTGTCCTGTCATATTGTCATACGAATTGAAGAAGAACACTTCATTATCCTATTAAGATTTGTAAAGATGACGTGGTGATGATGGTAATAATGGGAACTCTGATCCTCTTCGCGACTTGAGAAATTATACGCCTCTATTAAGAGCGAAAAATTTTTTTAAATAAGGGAGATCCATGGAGAATATCTTAATAAAATTTTTTAGAATAATATTTGGCTAAAATAGAATTTCTGCATCTTTTTCATTCTTCATTTTATTTAACAGTTATTATAGTTATTATTTTATTTAGTTATTTTTTTATTTGGCCATATATGTTTTCTGTTAGTGATTATCACTATGAAAATAAGAATGCTTTTGTTTTTTTGTTTTATGTTGGTGGAGCATTGGTATTGACTATGTTTAATAATAATACTAAAAGTGATAATAGTGATACATCGTAGTGATAATCACCTGATGCAAAGTACAGTTTTATTAGTTTATTTTGTACGATCATGCTAGACTTATATTATAGTAGGTTGATAGTTCCAATTACTAAGTAATTAAAGTTGAATTGTGAAAAAATCAATTTCTGTTTCTTTTCCTTTTTGATTGGATTTTGTGTTAGGGATCGGTGATATGGTTGCTCCGAATTGCAACATTATAGGTTCAATTCTCTGGCAGGATTATTCCTGCCATAAAAAATTAAGTCCATTGGGTGACACCATCTGTAATTATACTTATACACACATATGAGAAATGAAGAACCAGCCAAACTATTGATAGTGAGTTGCTGTACCACGAGAATTTGGAAAACTGCCTCAAGCATTATTTCTGTAAATGGTAGTAAATCACTTCAGTTTTAACCATTTAAGGTAAAAATTATACATTTTTATTATAATTTTGCAATAAAATTCAAATGTTTATTTTTTTCATTATATTAATACAAAATGATTGATTTAATGTGCTAGTGAATCCTTTGCTTCACTGTGAAACATAACTGAAAAAGTATATGATTTCGCTGAACATTTCATTTCATTTCTGAAAAAGTGGGCTGAAAGCTTGTTTCGAAATCTTTTGCCGAGGATTGGACCATTCGAATTGTTAGGGCGGTCGTGACGGCAACCCAAGCTGTCTGATGCCTAGTTCACTAAGTATGTACAAAAAGGGTGGAGCACAAATATTCTCTACTAATATTTCTGGTGATTCAGTTAACCAATTTGCTAAATTTTGAGTAGCATTTTGAGCAATGAACGAAGTTTGGTGAAAGTTTGAGTTTTGGGCCCTAAAATCTGGTTATATTATTTAGGACAAATGTTGATTTGGTTCTCACAAGATGGGCCCGCATAAAAAATTGCTTGAGCTAATTTATTTTTTTAAATAAATATTTTAAATATTTTTTTAAATATTCGGATTGCTCCATGGTGATTTATCCATTCAGCCTATCACCATGAGGTCCAGAGAACGCGCTTGATTCAAGAATACTTCACAGCTAAGCTACCGCTACTTCTACTGGATTAGCTGTTGCTTGAACTCAAGTTCTTCTCTTTACTTCATTTTTTTAAAAAACATTTGATGTTATTTGATGCTATTATGCATAGAAAATTGCAAATTGCAAAAATTAATCTTTCCGAATTTTTATTACACTGAATTCCACAACTTATAAATTATTTTATGAGATAATTGAAAAGCAATACTTTACTAAGAATATTTTAATATTACTTTTTTAAAATTTTATTAAAAAGTACCATAAATTTCTTGAGCCTGAAGAACTTAAGCCATTCATTACATTTTGCTAAATCAGATTCGGATTTGAATTTATATCTTGACGAGAAAGATCGTTAGTGCATGCTTTTTGCTTTCTCTTTCTTCTGCTCATTTCATTATTGGCCTGGCCAGGTCAGGCTTGCATCATTTCTGGTTCCACTGATTGCTAGATTAAAGTTCTTCGCATTGAGAACATTTGGAGGATAATTAACATTAAAGAATTAGCATTAGCATTTGTAGCGTTTAGTTTTAAAAACAAACTATAAAACCATCTCGCGGTTTTAAAAATTTTTCTCTTGATATGAACTTTTATTTGGCAATTTGAGCAACTTTTATTAATTAGTAAACTAAGTAATAACAATGTCTTATCACCTGTTTGTATAAATTTTGTGTAATATTGGTGGTATTTATTTATATTTGTTCTCCCCTTATTCTTCCATTATTGATTGAGCTGGCTCCGCTGGCTACAAAGATAAGACGTTACGTTTTCAAGCCATCCAATGCCATAGCTGAACCGTAACATTTTCCATCATCTAAACCCATATTTCGCTGGTTCACCTTTAAAAATCTTTCCTGTCAGAATCCAAGTCCTTCTTGATTGGTCCTCCTCTCTTTTGATGTCATCAATCACAAGGTATATTTAATGCATTTTTTTGCAGTCTTGCATAGTAAAGTGCGTTGAGGCTTATAGACTGTATTATATAGGTACCACTAAGTCTCATTTATTTTTTGTTTAATGCTATTTCTTCAATTTTTTTTTTTATTTTTTAAATTTTTAGTCTCCCATTCATACAATTATCGAAGTTTATTATCATTTCACGACACGATAATTCTAATACCGAGTGATAAACAAAATGTGAAATCTTGAAAATCCAATGAGTCCATCCATTTAAAAGTTCAAAATGGCTTTAATATTTTCTCTCTCCCTTATATTTTTGGTTGCTAATAATAAAGCCTAAAAATGGTAAAATTTTTGATATAAACTAATCTTAGGCACTTTTAATTCAGAAAATTTCATACGAGGTCTGATAATATTTATCCAAGAATGCTAAAAAGGACCTTTGCATGAAATTATTTTTGTTATTTCTCTAAAATTTGTAAAATTTTTAGTTTAAATCGATTGCATCCTCATATATTTAATAATATTTATTTAACGCATTTGCCTTATTTTAGAAATACCTTTCTTGCGAAAGTTTTTCCATGTCTTGTGGCTTTTTTAATGGTGGAAACTTTTATTTTTTGAATTCAAGATTTCTCCATCGTTTATCATTTTGATAAATTTTATCGCTTTAGTCATGAAATATTGTAAGCATTGGCGATAATTTTTCACATGTTTTTCACACATTCAATACATGAAAACGGTCTGCAGAAGGTGGAATAGTGGTGGTGTGTTGATTTAACTCAAACTATTATAGGTTCCTTGTCAGCAAGTGAACCTATAACTGTCCGAGTTATGATGGTTCTAGTTCTATTAATAAGTGACTCTGGCAAAATTTAATTCCGAAAGTTAGTAGAGGAATCCAAACCAGAAAGGGTACCATTAGAAGAACCATGGTTTACGCAGTCATTCAGTTTAACACAAATGTTTGAAATTTGTTCATTGTCGCATTTTTTGCAAATATTTGTCCATTTTTTAATGTCTAAAAAGAATTTCATATGAATAATTGCTTCGACGACATTTCACCACTGCAATTTTTAGCATTGCACGAATTGTAATTAGCGTAATTTTTTCAGGAAAATTTGAATCAATCTGTGACCTTGGATCTGTCTCAGGTGCCGGCCACTCAATTATCACGGAGTGTCCTCAGACTATTCCATCATCAAGTATTTAAAATTTGTTAAACAGCGGTCAAACTGAAGGTCAGATCTTTATGATAAATGAATTTGAAAATTTTTGCAAATTTTAAACTATTGATAGCGGGAATTTATCATAACAAATGTGTTTACTTATGTGTATCCATATGATTCCAATAAGTTTGTGTAATATCCATTCCTCGATTTTGTTTATTCTGTTCAGTGAAATCACTTCAATTATTTCAAATTTAGCTGGAGATTTAGAGAGATATTTATTTGTTTTTGCGTTTTTATAAATTCGATGCCTTTTTTGACTACAAATGGTTAGCAATCATTTCGTTTAGTTTGCTCTACTGGCTATTGGTATAAAACGATTTAGCCACAAAGTCATTTGAGAACCTTCAGCATTGCTCGGATTTTTTATTGATAGTTTTACTTTTACGAGGAGCAAATACAGAACATTATGCGCTCTTTGGTTTAAAAGTTAGAAAGTGAACACAGCATAAAAACTTCTCGAAATTGTCGATTTTTATAGCCTTAGATTTAAAATAGTCATATAAAATAAATTTGAAAAAAAAAATGAAACGTGGTATCTGAAACGACGAATGTCTTCCTAATAAATATAAATGGTTTGCTAGAATAAATAATTTGTTAACTGTCGTTTAAACCTCAGTTTCGCATTGATTGAATCGCCTATTCGAATCAAAAAATCCAGTTTTTGCTACTGATTAGATTCTAGACAATAGTCCGAATTGATTAATGGCCGACTTGATGAGCCGACAATCCTGGCGTTCAAAAATGAGCTTTTAATCCATTCGAAAAAAGAAACCATTATCCTTTTTAATTTTCGCAAATCATTTCTTGGCAATAAACCAATATTCAGAAATTTTGCTTATTGATTATGGCTATTTTGGCTATTATTTATAGAAAAAACAAAAAATGGATGACTTTGTTTTGCTCATTGTATTGTTTCTACATAAAGGTGACTGTCCAAATAAGAGCATTAAATGATAGAATTAGAATAAATCAGAAAATTAGGTCTTCTTAATCCCCTAACCTACATATCTGTTCGATCTGTTCAAATTTGTCTTTAAATTCACAAAAGTCTATATTGTCACAAAGCTTATCTTATTTTGCGGCTGGTGTTCTATTTGAATGATTATGTTTAACCAAAAATAACGACCACGAACAGCGACGACCTTGACATAGATTTTTTCTTATTCATGGCCTATTCAGGGTCAGTTAAGAGTACACTTGAATGTGATCAAGAAACCGGAAAATATTTGAAAATTTTTATGTTCGCCGATAAAGCGATTTATTTCTCCCCAGTTCAAAACTACTAAGAGATATAACTGTTCCAGGATATAACCGTTTTAAACCCAAAAAGTTAAAGCAAATTATTTATTTTATAAATAATATATATATATATATATATAAATTGTATTTTCAAAATAATTTATTTGAAAGTGCATTTAATGTAAAGAAAAATGAATCTCTTCTTACCATGCCTGTGGCTTTTCCTAATTTAAGGCAAAAATTTTGAGAATTTACATCTGAGACGTTTTTTTATTTATAGTAGATTCAGGCATATTTTATATTCAGTATATTTGACAAAAATTTTTAGAGAGCTTACAAAATACACTGTACAAATAAATTAACGGAATAAATTGGCTGTTTTTTGTACTTTTTAGTGAAATATAAAATTTGCAGGCAAAATCTGTTTAAATTTTGGCGTAAAAATTTTAGTGCAAGCAAAAATAGATTTTATATAGATATTAAATATTATTAATTTCGGCCGATCTAGTGCCAGAGCAACTAATTCAAGGGAATGCTTTTCAGTTTAGATGCAGGAAACATCAAAATACTAATAACTAAGAAAAGTGTAATTATTTAGCAATAAAATTCGGATTAGATGCGAAAAATGACTGGAAGATAAAAAATATTATTATCGTTAGTACAACACCCATTGCTTTTATGAACTAAACTGTGCTTGGCAGATTGGGCTATCATTCAACTGGTCAAAATGGCTCTGGAATACGGACAATTCTTTCATGGGTTCAAGACGATTTGCTTCATATTTAGTGCAAGCTCTTCTTCCAAAGTCCTTTCATAAGTTAAAAAAAAGAATGGCCGATTCTTTGTCAAAGTTTGTATCATAGTTTATAGCCAAGATTGATGAAAATTTTCCTTGTATGAAATTTTTCAGGTTTTTCTGGCTTTATCATGAATTATTTTCGATAAAAAATCGAGCTGGACCGGTTGTTCTGCAATAATTGTTACAATAATGTACAATGGTCTTTTCGAATCTAGCGGTTTAAAATCTGAATCTGAAAAATTTAATTAAAATTTTAGCATATTCAATGAGCCAATGTTATACCTAAAAACGCAATATTTTAAGCAGTTTTTTGTAGTAAAAATGAGATCTGCCGAAGATAATACGGAATCGACTAAAAATCCTGCAGTTAGCAATATTCAATTTTAAATTTTTTTTATAAAAATCAATGCAAAATAATGAAAATAATAAAAGTGAATTTAAGTATAGAGAATTGTTCACCTTGGTACATCAAAATTGTTTAATTTGCTTTTAATGTTCCGAATCATTATCTTGGTTCTCCGAAATTTTCACTTTTTCTCAAACTACTCTCATTTTAATCTTTCAGTATGCTTCTAACAAGTAATTCCTATCAATATTATTGTTTATTGATATCGTTTGGGTTGCTTTCTTTTAAAGTATATACCATTTAATTTGCATAAGATTTTAAAATAGTATATCATCTAGAAAAGAACAAATATGAGATAGAACAAATAAGGATGGTTTATTTCGAGCATTTATTATATGATTTTTCTCTAACTCATGATGAAGATGTTTTTTTTTGACAGTATGATGGAATTTCAAAGGTACTGTAAAACTTTTGCTAGATTTCGATCGAGTATTTCAAAAGAAAGAAGATGCTTAATTTTCTAAATGCGCGAAAGCGAGCTAGTAATATGGCGTTAAACTTTATGAAATTATATGAAAATATATAATAATTGCAACTGCAACTCATAAGCAAATTTGAAAACCGGTTTTAAGTTTCCATTTTCAGTGCTTTTTTCATCAACATTCAGTTTGCATAGAGATCTGAGACCAGATAATTTACATTTGAATGAGAACGGAACTTCGAAATTAATAGATTTCAATTTACTTAACGATTTGTTAAAAGTTAGAGCACCAAAAACTAAGATTCGAAGGATCTGTCATTAGTACATTAAATTTTTTCCTAATGTTCTTGCATCAATCTTCTTCAAATACCACTTACACTAACAATACCATCATCAGAGCCTTTATTAGTTTAGAGCGCGTTCTTCGTCGCCCACTGAAGGAGTTGATACATATTTCGTTACTTGCTAAACCCTGTGATGGTGGCATCAAAAGAGAGATGGGCCAACCAAGACCTGGACTGACACGGTCAAGAAAAATTTTGAACATATGTGGACAGGTGGACCATCTTCATCTTCCTGTAAACAACTCCTGTATCTTCCTGTAAACAACTCCTTATGTAGATATTAACAGCCAATGGAGCGAGTCAAACCAGAAATGGTATAAGAGAAGGCAGTTAGGGAAGAAATCAAGGCCTGGACTGATAGAGCCAGGAAAGATTTTGAACATGTAGAAGGACCAGCGATATATGGACATAGACGATGGAAAAAGAAGTGGCTTTTATTATTGTCAACTATGACATCAGATCGCGGAGCTTGGAAACGTCTTACCCTTGCAGCCAGTGAAGCCAGCCTAACCAGTAATTATAAGAATTCTTAGAAGAAGAAGAATGTCTTTAGTACTTCCATGATGTTTCATTATTTTTATTGATCAGGATGTAATAACATCATTTTTTCCAAATAAAAATTAAATAATCATTTCCAGGAATTGGACTTAAGGAGTTATAAAATAGCAGATAACAAATACACTTGAAAAACACTCCGACTAAGGCTTCCGATGTTTTTGCACTGGTGCCTTACTGATTGATCACAAATTAAGATCACCGAGTAATGAGAAATGAGAAACAACTAAGAAACACTGTCACAATTACCTGTAAAAATTGCTTTTTGGAAAAGGAAAATGAATGAATGTGAAATAAATAAGGTGCAATAAAACCACCTTATTCCCTTTGATAAAATATTTTTGAATTTGCATGTTGCTGTTTCGTACACCATGCGTGAAGGACAAGAAATATCAGCATATAGATTACAACTACTTCAGTGGTATTTTGGTTCAAAGCTTTGTAAAAATTTGAAAAATTTTAAAGATTGGTTTGCAAATGAGAACGAATAGAACCATTCGTTTACTTTTTCTTTTTGCTTCCTTTTGCTTCATAACTGTACTATATACTATTTTTCATGGTCGCATTATTAAAAAGCAATTTGCAGTTGAATAAATGATTCTTTTTCAGATGTCGACGCTACGTAATTTGATATGTTGATATCTCAAAAAAGATTTAGTAAAAAGACCAACTACTGAAGAACTTGTCAGTATTCTTAGTTTAGTTTTTTATATCACTGAATGCGAACAATTATTCACCAATAGAAATGTACGTTTCTCAGTTTTTTCAATGTTTTTATTATTTCAGCTCTCAAGTTTCTATTTGTCGTGCTTAGTTTTATACCGGAATGGATCTTCATGTACTTGGCATATTTATAATTGTTGTAGAATGATTTCTTGTTTAATATAAATTTCTTCCAGAATTTTTTCAAATTCAGGTATTCACAAAAATTTTCACTTTCATGAGTATCTGACCTGCTAAATGATGCATTTTCAGAAGTGGAAATTCAAGCTATTCTAACAAAAATTGGTATTGGTATTGGTATCGTGGAAGGAATTTTTGATCTATTTTTGACCATTTAAATTCCATTAGGTGAAATTCCAACGTATACTGGACTTCTTAGATTTTCATCACATCTAAAAGCAGATTTGAAAGATTTGCGCAGTATTTTCACTTTTGGCGATTTTGGAGAAATTTGTTTGCTTATTAGGTATTTTTCTATAATAATGTAAAGTTTTCAATTTTGGATTTAGTTAAATGCTGCTAGAGGCAGATAAATATCAATTTTAATCCACCTTCACCAATGCATTAATTTTATTTAATTCTTTTTCTTGATAGAATTCTTAATTCTTTGGTTGGTGCTATGATAAGAAATTTTCGTTAGGTGGCGCTTGGAGAATAGAAGCAGAAGTAATTCATCAACATCACTTAGCAAAAAATTCTGTTTTGTTTATTATTCCTTTTTCTAAATCATTTTTATATTTATTAAAAATTTTCAATTTTTCGCTCTGCATTTGTTTCACTGGTTCTATAATTTTTATTTAGTAATTTATATATCCATTTTGTGAAAATGTTTTTGATGAAATATGAAATTGCAACCAACTATTACGATTATTTAGCTGACGATAGCCAGAGAGAATATGGGATTGCTGGTGAACTGATGAACACGTTTAATAGCAGTCCAGTTTCATCAAAAAAGAAAAGGAGCTCAAGGTAGGTACTTTCGGTGGGAATGGAAGGCTTTTATATATTTCTACTCGCTTTACTCATTCACGTAATTGAAATTCTTCTACTGGTCAGTTATTCAAGAATTAATCAACTTTTGTTGCTAGCATACTGAGCTAAAATAAGCAATTAAATGACGACAAATTCAGCACTGTTTTAGGTCTTGTAGATTGTTATAAAGTTATAATAAGTCTGCAAAAACTGGCAAACTGGTAAACAAGAAAATGATCTGAGACAAAGCATTCTACCATTCGACAATGATGGCACTACAATATTTTAAAGACATTCCGGGTGATGCTGGCGATCACCTGTACTTCTATCGCCAGGGCATTCCCTGGCATATTTGTCCAGTGCGGCAAGTCAGTGGAACGAGTTTAACCAGTAATGGTGAAGATTCTTAGAAAAAAAATTTTAAATACATTAGAAGATATCCAAATTACACCGTATAGTCGTCGGTTCAATCTTCCAAACCCTACTCTGAAGATGGAAAAAAAGATTTCGGAAAAATTTGATTGAAAAATTGGCACTGAACCCACAATTATGTTTTTTTTGAAACGGCGTGTCTGTTCATTCAACCGCTGCTTATTTGATTCTCAAATTTTCTACTTATTCACCTAAAAATTTTTCTCAGGAAATTTCAACGCAGTCTTTCATTAATAGTATCAAAAGAGGAACTGCATGACTACACTCAGTCTATGAAATCCAGTTGGTCTATGGGAGCTGCGATACACGAGTCAAAATCTGGAACCAATGTACTGTTTTGTTTGTTATGAAGTTATTATTTCTTTATGCAATTTTAGCATTTCTGCTATCGATTTTGGGTGTAGAAAGGATTATATGATAACCATATTGCATCAATTTTTTATATCTAATTTTGAGGTATGAAACATCTCAACTCACGCCTAATTATAATTGCATGTTTTAGAGCAAATCTCAGAATTACGAAGAAGTTATGGTAGTTGTTAAGAATGATGACAAAGAAAACATACCTCTTTCAGTGAATCAAAAACAGCATTTTTTAAATGAAAAGCAGCAGCCAAGTAATTTCGTCATGTTAGTTTAGTTTCGTTATTTTTTGGTGCTAAAATTCAGGACATCATCAGGAAGATATTTCGAATAAATTTACTTATAATATCGGTGCAAAGTTTTTTCTTAGACCCATTCAAAGAAAATCACCTCAGCAACTTCACGATTTGGTAAATGAAGACATAGATGTCACAATCACTCCTCAAAAGGAGTTGCTATGCTTAGCGGAACCAGGAATAGCAGGATGTGCATTGGCAAATTTTGGAGGAAGCGATGCAAATAAGGAACTAAAAATAGCCATTTCGCCAACAAGAAAAAGAAAAAAATCGGTTCTCTTCCAATAAATGAATAATTTTTCCTTTGAATGAACTTTTTAAAGAATTTTTTTATAACTTTCGTTTTCATTAGCTTCTCTTATTTCATTTCTGCTAGTTTAAATAGGAAATTATCATAATGGATGCCAAACAAGCCACCATTTTTATGGAATATTTAGTCAAAACAGCTATTTATTTTGCAGAATTTAAAATTTTTTCTTGCATTTGCATTTTTTTCGAAATTTTTATTAGAATTATGTACAGATCTTATCAATTTTTTCTAATAATTTTTCCATTTTAAAGTATGACATTGTGGATTTATCGCAAAATTTAATCGAATTAGATGTTGAAGAAAATAAAGGACTAAAAAGAAACAATACTTCGACATGCTTCGCTGATTTTCGCGAATACAGTGAAACGAATCCGTCGGTTAATTTTTTTTCGCTACGGTTGTTTTATCTAATATTACTGTAAGTGCAACTTTGTTAGCGATTGCAAATAATTGCACGATTCGCTTGCAAATTTCCGCAAGCACATAAATGAATTGCCTAATTTCCCAATTTTCTAGCACTCCGACACGAATTGTCCAACTCTTTTTAAGTTGCTTCTTTTTCATATGTTGCACTTTTATTTTAAATTATTGATGATTAATTATTTATTGTTTATAGCATCAAAAATATTCGCTAATGAAAAAATTTCTGGTTTAAAATTTTAAAAAAAATTTGAAAAAAATTTTAAAGTTAAGAAAATTTTTAAAAAAGCTTAAAATAATTCCGCTGATGATACATGGAAATTTCTTGCAAATATCTTCGCAGAAAAACATTTCTCCGTAAATTTGTAAAATAAAATTATTAATTTGTAAAAATAGCAGCTAATTGAGAAAAATATTTGATTTGTGGAGGACATCCACTATAAATTCATAAATAAGATCAAACATGATTTTTTTTTATAGGTTTCCTATTATTCGGAATCTTTCTTTCCTCATATAAATGGTTTTCAAGGCATTAATGTCGATAAACTTTGTCAGTTAATGGAATCTGTAAAATCAAAAGATTGTATTTTAGTGGATTGTAGATATCCATATGAATATAATGGTGGCCATATAAAAGTGAGCATTCTTATTCTTATCAAGCAACAAGGAAAAGCTCGTCTTTCAAAAAACTCTATGGTCAAAGGAAAGGCTAACCGGAAAGATATCAAGATATCTTTATTTAAGATATCTTTATTTTATTTGTTTAGGGCTCGGTTAACATTTACGATCCGACAACCGTACAGGAATTCTTTTTTCCAGAATGCCCAAATCGTTTCATGGATATATCATCCAAATTTCCAATACTCTACTGTGAACACTCCAAAATCAGAAGTCCGCGAATGTGAGTTAAATTTGCGTAATTTTTAGTAAATGGAGCAATAAAATTTAGAAATCAAGTCTATAATCTAACAGAAAATCATATAATCCTTATAAAAAAGCGAAGTAAATACGAGAACTTTATTTAGAGACAAGGTGCTTGAGTGGTATATTGCTTTGAATAAAGTCAAGCTATCTTACAAAGAGTTACTGACGAGAATAAACCAATCATTGACAGAGAATGATAGGGTGGGAATATAATTGTATTTCTGCTCCAAAGAGCCTCCCAGGAGAAGCAACTCATCCTAATAGAAATGTTTTCCATGCTAGAATTTGCCAATTTCTCTGTAATATTATTCTATATTGCAAACCCGATAATCTTTGCATTTATAAAACATGTTTTAATCTTGAAATCACCATTCGATCCCATCTCATTTAAATTTATTTTACTTATTTCAAAAAAAGAACAACTTATCTTGAATAATGCACCTCTTATCAATAAAATAACATAGCTATAACTAAATAACTTAGATTGATTTTAATAATTCATTAAATTAAAAACGTTTTTAGCGCAATGAAAATCCGATATTTGGATCGATTACTTTCAAAGAAACACGATGAACTCGTTTATAGTGAAATTGGTCTATTACAGGAAGGATATCGAGCGTTTTTTAAATATAAAAAGGTGTTTCGATTTTTCGATTTTTGTTTGTTTCAGAAAATTTTGAAAGATCAAAATTTATCGATGAATGGGTAAATAGTTAAATTGTCACCGAAAATTTATAAAATCGGATAGTATCGAAATACGAGAAGAATGGCGAATGGTGTGTTGCTTCGACCAAGTTGAAGCATCATGAGTCCATTCTTTTGTCTTGTTAAAATCGAAATTCGGACGATATTGGGTACAAGCCTTTACTAGTATCTCTAAGTGAGCCCATGATCTCATACTGTTGGTCAGTGGAACACCAAATTAGAAATAAGTACTAAAAGAAGTGCAAAAATATGCTGATAAAGAGTTTTCTCTTTGATGTATTGTCGCAGAAGAAATATAATTTTCAGCAATACTGTGAACCTCAAGGATATGTTCCAATGTCTGGCAAGAAGAGCTTTTCTGATTTTCCGATAATGCCTATAACTCATCTTTTACGCAATATGAACTGCAAATGTTTTCCGGATAATGAGAAGCATGAATTATCTGAACATCCTCTTGACTGCCCGAGAAGAAGGCAATTACGTAGAAGTAGAACGGCCCCCACAGAAACGGCTTCGAATCCTTTTTTGTCATTGAAAACTCCACCACAGAAACGAGCCATGACTGATTTATTCCATTAAATATTATATGCAGTGCTTTTAAAAAAGTTAGATCGTTATAACTCTGCAATTTATTTTTAGTTAAAAGAATTAGCATCAAACTAAAACTAATCCAAATTCAATCAGAGGTCGAAGTTTTTACTGACATAAAAGTGACAAATCATTCAACTTATTATCATCATAGGATAGGAGTTTCTAAAAAATTAGGGAATCATAAATATTTGTATGCAAATATTGTTCTCTGTACTATATAGTTTGAATGTATATGTATCCTTTTACTATTACATTGTTATTTGCTTATTTAACGCATTTGAATTCAAAAAGAATCGTTGTTCGCCTTTGTGCAACAAACGATAGCTGCATTCTGGCTGTCATATATGCGCAAATATCATTTTTATTCATATTTGGAAGCCTTCAGTGGATTATGCAAGTTATCTGCGAAAATCTTTCGTTAGATAAAAGCAATGCATAAAGACTACGAATGAGTTAAAGGCTGTCACCAGCTTTGAAGTCCTTATGGCCGCTAATTGCAATTGCAATTTTTTATCCGTTTTATCCATTTATTCGTAAATTTTAAGCCATCGTTAATCTAAAAATCTTGTCATTTTTTTTGTTCTTAATATTATAGAAAATTTTCTCATCGTTGTCTTTAAAAAATTCTTAAAAAATTATTTCAGTTGGGTATTGGATGTTTCTTCCTTTACATGAATTAATTGTCCTTTGATTAGCTTCTAAAAAAATTTCATCTAAATGTTCGTTTTTTAGCGAATAGCGAAAAATTTTACTTACAATCATTAATTTTTCAATAAAACAAACTAAGTTTTATCAATTAAAAATATATTTTTTATAGCGAGAATAAATAGTGTTAATTTAATTAATTTTTGCTATAAGTATTGCTATACTTACGGCGTCATAAAAAAAAATTTCGCGACATTTTACAATTTTTTCCATAAGCTGCATCCAATAATTTAAATAGCTTTTTTTTCTTCTAACAGCTGTCACTGGTTAGGCTGTCTTCGCTGGCTACAACAGTAAGACGTCTCCAAGCTGCTCTGTCTGACGTCATCGCTAACAATAGCAGCCATTTCTTTTGCCATCATCTAAGTCCATATATCGCTGGTCCTCCTGTACGTTCAAAATCTTTCCTGATTGCATCACTCCAGATCTTGACTGGCCCTCCTCGCCTTTGACGCCAACCATCACGGGGTTTAGCAAATAATGAAACATGCGCCAACTCTTGTAGTGGACGACGGAGAATGTGCCCTAGCCAGCGAAGGCTACGCTCGTGATAACATTATTAATACAGGTGCTATTTGAGCAAAGGTGGATATAATCATATGCGATTTTATCCGCTCGACGGATCCGTAAAATGTATCTTAGATTATAAGTGATCAAAGGCTGATAGCTTAATATTTTCCACTCTAATTGGCTATATTTCGCAGCCATATAGCAAGATCGAGCGAATTGCAACTATATGGGCGCGAATTTTCGTCTTTATGGTGATTTTGCAGCGGTTTCATGAAGGTTTCATCAACCGTATATTTCCAGCTGTCGTTATCTGGATTGCAATTTCATTCTTTGCATGGCCATTTAGGATTAGAGTGGATCCAAGATAAATTTAAATTTAAAATGGGCCAATGAAGTTGGGCACTTCCTTAACCGGTAATGAACTGATAAAAATAGGTACTTTACCATATTCTTGCAAGAAAACTTTCGTTTTGTTTACATTGATCCTGAGTCCAATTTTCGTTGCAGTTGTTGACACAATTTTTAATATTTACATTTCATTATTTATTTATTTATTGAAAACCAGCCAAGCACATGGCGACAAACGCCATGTGCTTGTATTAATAACAATATGTAAAATAACAAATAATAATTAATGATAAAAAAAAGAAAAAATATATGATAAAGGTTGACAATTTAAAGAGGAAATAAAAATGAAATTAGAAAATAATATAACAGTACAAATAACTGTATTATATACAATCGGATGGTAAAAATCGAGATTTCACACTTCCTGCATGATATGAACTTTTAAATAACATCATAAATGTCATTCTTCAATTTTTTTTATAAAAAGATAGCTAAGGATGACACACTATCGTTATATCGTTCGGTAATTTATTCCAGTAATTAATAGTACGAATAAAGAAGTCATGAGTTCTTAGTTTAATTTTATACAAGTAAAGTTTTTAGTAATTTTAGTTCTCGTTCAATTCAAATTTATCCTAAAATTATAATAAATTCTTGAACAATCTAGTTTAACATAATATAGCCATATATAATCTTGTAAGTATAAATTAAATCTTGTTTAATTCGACGAATTGAAAGGGAATCTAGGTTGTATTGTAGAATTTTTCTTTTATAATTAAAAGTGCTATTAGGAGAGAGGCATCGTGTAAAATATTTTTGGAGTCTTTCAATTATTTTACTTGATTTACGATATCTCGGGAGTAACATGTACTATAGACAAGAAGTGGCCGAACGAACGCTTTGTACATTTTGATAAGAAAACCTACAATTCTGTTCTTAAACAAACGAAAAACAAAATTTAGTATCTTCGAGGATTTCTTTACCATGGTTCTGTAGATAAGATTAAAATCAAGGTTTTCATCCATGATTATGCCAGGATCTGAAATATGATAAAAAAATTATCTGATTATATTGCCATTAATAAAAAGATTAGAAAGATCGAATCCTTCCAAATTTATATGTAAAACGTTGTACTTTTGAAATGAAAGGGTGATTTGCCTGTTATGCAGCCAATTAGCAATTGAAATGAGGCTATCCTGTAGTGAAGACAAGTTATCCGATTCTACTATGAGAATAATAAATTTTACAATCATCAGCCTGAAGATAAATGGTAGTGTCAAAAACCATTTTGGTGATATCATTAATATATAATAAAAAAAGCAATGACGCAATACAACTATTTTGAGGAATGCCTGATTTATCAGGTGACATGTCAGAAAGAATATTGTTGACACATACAGCCTGATGACGATCTTTTATGTAGTCTGACACTCAGATATACAGGTCCCTTGTAATGCCATAACTATTATGAGTGATCAACAAAGTGCTATGGGAAGCAGTATTAAAAGCTTTGGCCAAATCTAGGTACACAACTGATACTGTTTGAAAAACTTCCATTGCCAATTGATGCTGACCAATGGAAAAGATTTGCCGATATTTATAAAGAAGTTGATTTTTTCTTACAAAAACCATGCTGATAGGTGGATATTAAATTATTGGCATCAAGATAAGCAAACAATTTGTTGCAAATCAACGTTTCCAGTACTTTGCCAACAACGCATGTTAGGCTAATAGACCTGTAATTAAAAGGATCACATGTGCTTCCTTTTTTATGAGTGGGAATTATGTGAGATAATTTCCAAATTCTGGGATTTGGGCCAAACTTCATAATATCCTTATAAATTAGAAATAAGCAAAGAGAGGCTCAGGGAGACTTCACATTTTTTATAAATTATTTGTCCGAAGACTATCTTTTCTCGGAGTCTTATTGGCTTTAAGCTTATGGATAACAGAGATTATTTCTCCTACTGTTGGCGATTTGCAACTGCAAACATATGTTGTGGCAAACGTATCAGCTATGTCAACAGATGGTGCATCATGGTTAAGTTTGGCCTCAAAGAATTCTTTCCATCTTATGAGGCGGTCCTTAATATTCTTGATCGGCACACCATTGCTGTCCCCTACCCCTTACCATTTCACTGATCGTTTCCCAATCATAATTGCTTTGAAGAAAGTGGAATAGTTTCCTATTATCGCCTAACCGAGCCGCCGTCTCCATTCTCAAGGCCATATCGTTCCAACAGCGATTTCTGTCTCGCCGTGCTGCTGTCATTGTAATTCTTCGAAGCACCAGATAATCAGGATCTGATCTCCTGACATTCTAGCTTCGGTAGCTTTTTCAGACAGTTGGAAAGTTTCTTCCGGCACCCAAATAGCGCATTTCCTATTAGTATATCCTAGTGTGGAAGTGACTGACTTTTGTAAGCATGTTAGCTGGAAGCAGTATTCATCTGCTGTTCCAGAGATGTCACTGACATTCATTTCACTGAGGTGTTTCTTTAATACGGTTTGAAATGCGCTTATTGTCTCCGGATCTTTTAATTTGAGATAATTAAAAGATCTTGTGATACATTCTTACAACTTAGTTTTGCATCAAACCATAGCATGGTCTAATCCATGACGGTTACCAGTTTCGATAAGAACGACTATCAAGTACATAACTCTTCCAGCGGTGATTGACCAATATATAGTCAATCTGATTGGAATATTGGTTATCCGGAGAATTCCACGCGACTAAATGTCTAGATAAAGAAGGGGTTCTCTGTTGTTGCATTGAACCCCGAATGCCATATTTACCAATTACCGAATTCATCGTAACGGCAGCATGACTTACGAGCGCGATTATGACCATGTTATGTTTCGGTTGAGACTTTGTCAGTTGAAGCTCCGCATAGAATTTATCTTTATCTTTATGGCAGTCATTTGCCGACAGAGTTGGAGCATAGACACTGATGACCGAGATGTTGAACTTACCTTTAAAGTGGACATAGGTCGTACGATCATTTCCCATTCAATCAAAGTGGAATGGATCTTTTCAGACATGATAATCGTTACTATTTCGCTCCGAGCTATCCGAAGTAATCCGAAGTAACACAGTGATATAACCAATATCTTTGCTGGGAACTAGGTTTAATAATTATTTGAGAGTCGACATGAAGAAGACGAACCTCCGAAAAATAAGCCATATCTATGCGGTATTTAGAAACGATTTGGGCATTGTTCGCTTGGCTTGCGACGTCCATAAGCGTTCTGGCGTTCCAAGCATCTCGCCCCGCTAACAAAGCGTTGATAAATAGGTTCTCGTTTTTCTTGAGGGATTCTGAGTAATTATCCCTATCCGCGAGCATATCCTATGCTCAAGCCTTGGAATTACTTTATTATTATCATTGTTATTATTATTAATTATTATACTCAAATCTTATATTTATTGTATGTAACACTGGGTTAGAAGTCTTAATTGCTTCGGAAAACGCGCCACGTCAAAGGGACCACATAGATAGCTTATAGCAAATGAAACGATTATTTACTACAAATTTAATTCATATTTTTTGTCAACATTTTTGAATACCATCAAATTAAATATTAAATAGCAAATTGTTGGGATTCAAGGATTTAACTTTTGCCCTTCCCGAGAGACAAGGATAAACCCGTAATTAGAAAGTGTTGACAAACTATCTATACCTCAAATGAATCCTTGGCAAAAATTTCTAATTTTACTAACCCGTGGATTGAACTTAAGAAAAAATGGTGAGTATTAACCACTGTTTACTGTTAAATATTAAAGCGGCTTTTTTAATATTTATATTTTAATATTTAATAAAATAACAGCTTTTATTTTCTTTTCGTTATCGGTCACAGAAGATTTATTTCTTCGAAAATAGCGTTATTTTTCGAAATTGTATGTTATTAGTCGATTAATTCCGAAGGCGGTATTCGATTGATTTTCACTAAATACTTTATTTAAAAATAATGAATGTACATTTTCCATAAAATCGGTTCCGTGTTGCATTGGCAAGTTATATATATATGTATATTAATAAATATTTCTTAAATTTCTTTGAATTGTCTTTTTTTTTGATTAATTTTCGAGATTCTGGAATCTTTTCCTGCATTTTATGATTTCAGAGGTTTCAATCCGAGACGATTTTCGCGGAAGTTTTTCTCTCCAACTTACATAGATTTTCAAAAATTGCAGTTAGTTTAATAGCCGTTAAAATGCATTAAAAACAAATTTCGATTCAGTCTGAAATATAAAATCTTATAATTCATTTTTTTTCGAAAATTTTCAAGAGTTCAGCATTACTGGTTGAACTCACTCCACTGGCTTGTCACACCGGACAATGCCAGGGCGATAGAAGCACAAGTAAGTCTCCATCCGCCATTAGAATTTATTAAGGAAACATTAATTATAACAATAGATTTCAGCAGAAGAACTCAAGCATTAGAATCTGTCGATAAAGCCAAATGATCATATGGAGAAAAAAGATGGCTGGAGGAGCCCTCTATTTTATCAGTTTTATAATAGACAGGCAACATTTTACTTGTGAAAAATCATACTTGTACTTATTTGAAAAAAATATTCCAAATAATAACTCGGCATATTTATAGATTGATCAAATCAGTGGAACGGTGATTGGTCCTGAAAATGATGATTTTCGTCCAGATCGCGCTAGCGAATCGTTAAGATATGCGCTAAATGGACTAAGTCGTTATTCCTTAATTATTATAAATTTACTCAGCACTCTGCTGAATAAATACTGCATATTGATCATTCATTATAATATCAGTCAATCTGATAATTAGTGAATCTATTTTTTTCCTCTTCTAACAGCACTCACTATTTCTGGCTTAATTAATTCCACTAACTACGCTAAAAGGCTATTTGATGATAGAAGTATAGGTATATCCCCAGTAATATCAGGATTTCGCTTTCAATGACAGGCTTACTCTCATCAGAAGACGTAAGCCGAACCTATTGTGCTTGAACACAGTCATAGTAACATTGCACTTGGCCATCTTTGCCATGTAATTTATTAATTTACTAAAGATAATTAAACTTAGTATATGTTAAAAAATTTATTATTAATTCATGTTACTGAACAGTTTGCTTGATGATTGCTACACAATTTTTTGTATTTAATCGTAAATTCTCTCAAATTTTCTCCACCCTTGTTTTATGGTACATTTAGGAACAGATGAGAATATATTGATAAAGATCACCGTACAACATAACAATTATCAGAGACAAAAAATTAAGACTGCTTATCAAACTATGTATAAAAAGGCAAGTCATTTATTTCAATTAATTAAAATAAGTGGTTAAGGCTGAAAATTTCTGACTAAGCTTGCTGAACTGTTAAAAATTTTTGCGAGGAAGTCATTTGGCGATAGATAGAAATATAGGTGAGTCACTAGTACTTGGGTTTACTGTTGATTTATGATTAAAAAGTAAGCCTTTCATGCTGCTTAATATTTCCTAATTGCTAATTCTCAATATCGCCAGTTTTTTAAATCCATTAGCCCATAAAAATTTTTTATAAATTCATTATTCATTATTAACAGACTATTGTGTCATTGTGTCATTTCGCTGTCGGTTCTATAGAGTGTATTTTCACTCTCACATTTATTCTCACATTTATTTTATTATTTATTTTTTCTGGTTGGGCTTATTCCAGTGGCTTGTCGGACCAGATTTATGGAACTATTTAGCCATAGGAATACAAATAATTCGCCGGCATCACTCGTATTTTTAGAGCACAGGTTTACTCTTTCCGGAAATGGAACCCCAGCATTGGTGGTCCGAAATGGGAGTAACCCACGGAACCATCCCTATTTACCTTGGCCATTCGATACTTAGCGCGTCAGCTGGATTAAAAACATGTTGCTAGCGAATGAAAATTACATTTATTCTAAACGCAAGCTTTTAATTTAACAAAAAAGGTCCATAGTTGTTTGTTATTAGGTTGTAACTGAAATGAATGTTATTTAATCAAAAATCACTGGCAATATAAGTAAAAGCATCTTTTCTTCATAAAGAAGTAGTTCTTTATAAGTAGAAGTATTATACTATTTTTGATTAGGCTATTTCTACTGGTTCTGTGTATGAGTAGAAATTTTCGCTAAGGAACAACTTGGGATCTAAGGTATCCGCAACACCAGAATTTTCAAAGCCTGAAATTTGATGCTTGAGATGATAATCTAAGCGGCTACTTTTTTATCATTCATTATTTCCAATATAATTCTTCAATTCCACTAATCGGCTTTCGTCATTTATACAAATACCTTGAATTATGAAATTAGTCTATCTATATTAAAATACAAATTAAAGATTTTTGTAAAATGATTCATTTCAGTCACTTCTTGACGATTTAGAGGAAGAAACAGGTGGCCTTTTTCTAGAACTTATTCGGATGCTATTTCTTCCGCTACATGAATATTCAGCTGACCTTATTTACTATTCGATTTCCGTAAGCTTCTTTTTTAACAATTTTATAATCCATCATTAATCTTAAGTTTTGTGTTATATTTTTTCTGTTTACTTATGAATTGCAGAATGTTCGAAGTAATCGAAATACCTATTCCGTAGCAGTTGAAATAATTGCTTCATCGACTGTACAGGTCCGTTTTAAATCTTATCAAATCTCTAATTTTACCAACGAATCTACATGGCAACGGAAAATTTGTGCAATTATCACGATTAACCTTGGCTTTTTTATATTTATACGGATTTTACTGGCAAATTTTGTTCATACAGTCAGCTGAATTTGAAAAGCAAACAGCCATCTTTATGATATGAATGTTTATTATTCAATAAAAATAAAAGAAAGAACTTCTACGTTTCATTGACTGGTGGCTTAATATTTATTTCCGGAAAAAAACGTGAGAAATTGTTCCTGTTTCAGCAACTGGCGAAAATACAGAGCATATATCGTTCCAAATACAAAAAATTACTCGAGCACGATCTGCGAAAGGTTTTCGTTGGCTGTTCTTATTTATTTTAAGTTAGAAAAGACGTTTTTATTCATTTAATTTACATTATCGAGTTTGGAATTGAGGGATTTTAAAAAAAAAGTTGCCCGAAGATAAAAATGATAAATTCGAAAAAAAACCATGATTTATGAAGTCATGTCTGTTTAGGTTGAGGGGATTTTTGGTCGAATGCTTCAAATGCTAATACGATTCCCAAGAAAAACCGAGGTCTGCTCGCTTGATCTATCTTTGATTGAACAACAAGTGGAACTTTTACTCTCGGTAAGATTTTGTAATCTGTTTGTGGCAGTAAAGAATTTATAATACCATATAGCAAAATTGAGCATGAGAAATAAGGACTATAGCAAAATAGGGAAAGGGAAAGTACTAAGCACTTATTCTGCAAACATCTCATAAAGCTGCTTATAGTTAAAAGACATTACAAATCTGACAAGTGACTTAGCGCTTTTTGAAACAATTTTTGTCCGCAGTAGCTGGGACCATTTGGCTGCAGTGATTAATCGTTTTGACACAAGATCGGACAATGGGAACATGGAGACGATGATCAGAGAAACGAAGAAAATGAATATAAGGATAAAATTATTATTACTGACAATTGGTGAGTTGATGCCATTTTTAATGTCCCAAAATGTTAGCGGAGATGTTAATCATTAATCATTTCTAAATTTTGGTTTAATTT
This sequence comes from Dracunculus medinensis, assembly GCA_900625125.1. Lineage (NCBI taxonomy): Eukaryota > Metazoa > Nematoda > Chromadorea > Rhabditida > Dracunculidae > Dracunculus > Dracunculus medinensis. Next base: position 123,381 of record UYYG01001154.1, read on the forward strand.
CATAATTATTCATAAGGCCATCAAATGGCTTCTTCGGTTAGATTCAAAAATATAAATTTGATATCTTTCTCTTGATGGGAGTAAGCCTATCTTTAAATGCGAAATCTAGCAGGTGCGGGGATCTAAATATTATACTTACTTTTACCTTCATGTGGCTGTCTAGCGAAAGAGTCTTATTCTACTTTAGTAGAGTCAGCCAAACCAGAAATGATGGTCGTTGCTAGAAATTTATCATAGTGAGTTGATTTTTGATTTCAATCTTTTCTGCAATTTTTTTTTTTCAAAATCCATTCGCAAGATCGCTTATCAGTTAAAAATTGTATATCTCCGTACATCTCGGGCTTTTTGACTGCAGTTCCTTATTCTCATTAAGTAAATTGAATTAAATTAAAAATTATTTAATTTCAGTCCAAATTTCGCGAAATAAACAACTATTTTTCGCCGAAGAACTTCATAATGCAATTCACACCTCTCCACCCGATCACGCATCAATTATCCGTATCATTGTTACAAGAAGCGAGGTATATTACTGCCCCATTGTAGAAATTGAACCATTAGTTGATTTATCGCAACATAAACGATTGCAGTAGATCAGCGAATTTTACGTAAATCTAAAGTAAAACGTTGATCCAAGGCGATCATTTTTTCATCAAATGCTCTTTTTTGAGTTATAAAAAATATAAAACTGTGTCGATCGATAATTCATATTGATTCCAGAAAACTAAACAGAGCCCTTAAGTCCCAAAATTTTTTCAAATATGTTATTAGTTCGAAGACCCAAAAATTTAGTTTCGGTTCTCTCCTATAAGCGCTCTTAAGTAAAATTTATTCTTTGATAGCAGTAATCCGTTAAAAATAATCTGGCAAATCCTTTACGCTCTTCGTCACTACTATACAAATATTTAAAGAAGTTTACGTTTATGAAAATCGTCATTGAAAGAAGATGCACAATATTTGGCTGAAAATTATTTTAAGCATTCAGCATAGCCATATCCTCGTCGTACATTCATCCAAACTCAAAAGGAAATTTTCTATAAATTAAATTTTAGATTGACTTAGCTAAAATTTGCTACGAATATAGTCTGAAATATAAAAGGATGCTTCAAATCGATCTCACAAATGTTTGTGGCGGTGAATATTTTCATTTACTGCGCTGCCTTACGAATTGTCACAGCAATAATTCCGCTACTTGCGAATGAACTGATGATATATTCTCATTTCAGATTTCTAGATACTACCAAGACGTTGGTTCACCATATTTATTTACTAATAAGTTGCCGGGCCAATTAAGTGCTTAGAGCTGATCATTTATGGTTGGACTAGCTCTCAATAGTTATTATTAGAAATTTTTGTGAAGGAGTCACTTGGCAATAGTGGAAGTGCAGATGAGTCGTCAGAACGACTCGAATCTTTTGTCGACAGATTTATTTCCTAATTTCGTGAGAAAAATTTTACGAGAGAATTACAGAAAGCCGTATAATAATTGATGTGTTATGACAGTTTATGAAAATTCAAATTTTTTTTTATGCTCGAAATATAAAATAATTTATGGCGAATTTAATTTTTGCAACGGTATTTCATTGTTTATTTTATTGAAGAAATTTTTTTTCAAAAAAAACTTAAAACTTTAAACTTTAAAAAAGAGCTTATAAATTTTGTGGATTTGTTTATCATTGGTACTATTTTTAAACGATTTTCAGATTCTTTTCCTTTCTTTGATCTCATTGATTCCATAAGAATAAAAAATACGAGATTTACGGGATTTTTCGATTAATATCGTCCGTCAACACTTCATGAAGAATACAAACTTAACGAAGTGCTTTTATAATACATTTTCCGATTATGGCAATTACGATTATGTTCTTTTCATTCTTTTTTGTTAAATTATGAATTTATTTTGATATTCATTAATGCTATATTGTTTAGTTGTTTAGACGACTGCTTGAAATGTAGGATAGGTCTACGGAACATATGAGAAAGGTTTTTCAATATTTTTCGATCAATAATGAATGTTTGCAAAATTATGGCAGTGTGGTTGAATGTCTATTGCCTATGTAATAATTTTAAGTAACCGCTTGGCTTTAGCAAGTAAGATTGTGATTGAAAATTTCGACAGTGTTAACCACCCACCAGTGCTTCTATTCCTGAATAATTCTCTGGTAAAATTTTCTAATCCTGCTAATAGCTAGCTGAGTGAACTTAGCATTTGCTTTTACTATACAAATCTCCTCTTCAGTACAACTGTGTCCGCAAAGAAGAAGAGACAAAATAAGTCACATTGACTTTTATGCATAATCTTCGTCTGAGAGAGTAGAGACACGTATTTGATTCCTTGTTAATTGAAATATACCATGGCATTAAAATCGAAGACCCATCTTCATCTCATTATTTATGTGATTCCCTGGAGAAATGATTTCACTCTTATCTCAGCAGATAATCGGACCGGAATCATTGCATATTATTGGATAAAGGCGATGAAATAATTGTTATTAAGACATTTTCAGTCTTTTATTATCTACTCAGAATTAAAGCTTTTGGATATCTCATTATGGTTATCTGATATATTAGTGCTATAATGCATATGAATTAGTAAATCTACAATCTGATCAGCAACTGAATCAAACAATAGATGACAAGACTAATGCATAGCACGTAAGATGAAGGAGATCGTGGATTAAGAGAATGAGTCTAAATATGGAATCATTGCGTATTATTTTGGCTGTGAGGATTACTAAGACCACTAAGCCTTGCTTTGAGCAAAAAATTCGAAAGTTGGTCGATAGTATTCTAGGAAATCAGCATTAGAAAAAATTACAAATGAAGCGATCCAAAGCTTGGGATCTAAGTAAATCAAAAAGATTAACGTGTCTGGAAAATGAAAGAAATATTCAGTTTATCAGACTGCTGAGGTATTCGTCTTTTCCGGGCTCATTTTTCCCTAACTTTGCTCATTCTTAATTTCACGAGAGAAATTGTGGTTCTATAATGAAGTATCAGTAATAACCAGCGACGTTAAGAAAGGGTAAAGCTAGTCGGGTAGTATCTTACTTTCAAGCTAACTCCATCGTGGCTTTTGCGCACCATTGAAATAAGGTACCAAATAAAGCAGGTCCTAAAATGTGTTTGAAACATTTTGTGTCTTGAGAGGAAAAAAGTTTGGCAAAATTTAAATTTAAAATTTGGCTGCGTTCCAATTTAAGATTAGTCACTATTGTGCAAATATTGGGTCTGGTTTTATTTGGGGTTGAATTGATTTTTTTCTCTATGTTGTCAATGTTTATCACCTTATTTCGTATGATTTACAAATTTACTTATCAGTTTTCCCATACGCTGTGACCTTGTAATTTCAGCTATGATAATAAAGCCTGATGGTTCGATAATTGGGCTGATGGCGTAATAATAATGCGTGATGACGTGATAATAATACCTTTGCATGATTTCATCGCACATATTTTTTGTAATAAATATTGTAATTTTTTCGTTTCTATGTATTTAACTTCGTTTGCTTTTCTTATTATTTCAATTACATAATGTAAAGCATATTTTAACGCAATTTTATTCAAATGGTACATAGAAATACTGAAAAGTCAACGATTATATACATGTTTTACTAGCATTTTGCTTTGTTTTCTTGATTTTTTTTAGAGAGCCCTCACCATTACTGGTTAAACTCGCTCCGCTGGCTTGTTGCATTGGGCAATATGCCAGAGAGTCTTTTGGCGATAGAAATACAGGAGTGAGTCGCCAGCATCACCCTGATCTTTGGATAGGTTCACTCCTACGAGGAATCGAACCTCAGCATCGGCGCTCCAAATTTAGCAGCAACCCACTGAGCCATTGTTTCCTTGACTGGGAGAAAATTATTCAATTTAAGCAAAATTTTTTTGTTCTGATTCTGTTCATCATAACATTCGATTGAAGTAATTTAGTGGAAGTAATTAAAATAAAAATTGAGTTAAAGTTGAGTTCTTGTATGTGAGTTTTTCTCTTTTCGCCCTTTCATATTTAATTTGAATGAGATATTATGGTTTTTTGTGAATGGTTTCATGATGATTTTATCTATTAAATAGGGAAATTAGGAAATGTGTGTAAATTTTTTTTGCTATTAATTTGCTATAATCATATTATTTTTTTGTATGTTGCTAAACTAGCCGAGGCTTATTTATGATTCTTTTTCTTTTTTGTTACTTAGGCCAATAATTCGTTGTCTTGGTAGTTTTGGAATACTTTTTTCAGATGTAGCATGCAGAAATATAAAACCTCGAGCACTGACGAACGTGAATCGAAATTTGCGGCAAAAAAATCAAAATCAACAAAATTTGCCAAAAGTTTAAGTGCGCCCAATGAATCGAAATCACAATATGTAAGTCAAACAAATTTTTTTTATGTTATAGGGTTTAAGCCGAAGGAATAGTATACAGCTTTATATGCTTTTTACACAAATTTTGATATTTCCGTACAGTTATCGATATCTTATATCGCTTATTTATATTATAATTTGATGGCTGTCTTTATGCTGAATTGGGGGTATTATAGCCAAGTTGGCTCAATTTATCCTGTCAGGAGGCGAGAGCTCAGCTTCTTCCAGCCCATCATTGAAAAATTCAGGCCAGTACTTCTGTCGCAGAATAAATGGCTGGCAAAGTTTTTGCGAGTGTAACGAAGGGCATATTTTCTTCAGCTGAAGTACGAATAGAACAAATGAACAAAATTTTATTGATTTCAGTAGAAGATTGGACGTGTTCAAAGCAAAATTTTCATTAAAAATTTATTTGGTTCCAGAAAAATCAACGTTTCTACGTTTTTGAGCACTAGGCTGTTCTATTATTGAGCAAATATCTTCTACTTTGCTGAAAAATGGTTCAGATATCATATTTGTTGCAGGTTTTGCCAAAAAATTTTTTCAGCTGTTCTAGCTGGTATTGAATATCCGATATTGTTTCCATTCTATTGAATGAGCTATCGTCTCGTTTAATAACTCATTCAAGAATACAATCAATTCATCATGGAGTCCACAGTTTTTCCAGTCAATTCTTTAACTGAAAATTGAATCAAAATCCCATGCTGTTATCATTTTTTGCTTTTTTATGGGCAAGAGGAAGAGTATTTTCAGTAATGTTTTTGATATTCGATAAATCTTCAGAACATATGCAGAACATTTTTGGTGTAAATTTGGTATCGTCTGAACAGAAACGATCGCAAATCTAATAGTAGAACAATGAAATAATTTGATTTTAATAACTTGATTTAACTTTACGAGTTGTCTCGAGAGATAATTTCTTAATCGTTGAGTTATGGACTGAGAACTGCTGTAGATCACGCTGAATAACGTTGATAGCTGGAGAAATATATGATGCAGTCGATTTATCAAGGTGTAAAATTCATTTGGCATGTAATTTTTTGAAAGAAATCAGTTGTAAAGTGTCCAATAGCATAATCTTGTTCGCTAGCCCAGCTGCTTTATAATGTTTAACTTGGCTGTCATGTCATGCTGGGAAACGAGTATTGCTTGGTATTTTTGTTCTTAAATGTCTACATATCAAAGTCTGATACTCTAATCTAATCAGAAGTGAACATTTGTATAGAACATTTCAAATCTATTATATGTGTATTATATGTGGGGTGGGCCAAGGATTGTTTAAATTTTAAAATCTTTAACTAATGAGCTAACGGCCAACGGAGCGAATCTAACCAGAAATTCGCGCTAACCGCTTATACTTTTTATTTAATTGTGGATAAGATTTTTGGATAAGTAATTGGATAATTTTTTTCGTAACAAATAAGAATCGCAAAGCATGATTTCCATTTTTTCTTTTGTCATTAATTTTGCTAATTTAAGTTTTCTACCTATTCGGCATCGGCTGGACCATCCGTTAATCGGCTCAAATTCAGTCGAGTGCAGAGGTATGATTTTATTTTTTCAATTTTTCTGTAAAGATGAAAATTCACACTGGTTGACAGTTGCTGGCAGTTCACCTTTCGTCATATGACAAAAATTTCTAACTGGCAATTAGCCTAACCTAACCAGAAATGTTAATCTTTTATCACATTTTTTTTCATTTAGTATTCGTGAATCATTATCGTGTGGCGCAGCCAAATTCTTTGGAATATCTGGAACATCGGACCATACCTCATATATTGATCTATGGATTGATCGACGTTATCGATATATCAGTAGAAGATACGGATTGGCTAGTAATTTCATTGAAAAATTAATAGAAGGTCAAAATGGGGGTAAGTATTTGAATAATGGTTTCTTTTATTAATAAGTGTTTGAGTGGTATTTATATGATACATCGTATAGCAATATAAGATAGCGATTTAATAAATGAATTATTTGTCCGAATTATTATTTTTATTTCTATCCACGTTATGATTCAGAAGTTGATGGTATTGTTGATCATTCACCTAGTTTGTTAGAACAGTTTTCAATGAGGGCAAGAGCCTCATGGGAAAAACCTATCTTGGTTAGTTTTTGAAATCATGTACTTGTCATAAAGTACTTATCATCATATTTAATGACTTATTTCTTGTACCTATACTTTTTTCCATGGGAAGTCGTCATTATATTATAATATTATATTATTTCGAAAATATAAATCGGATATAAATATAAATGATATCTTATTAAAACCGAAATGCGAATTTACTCATTAATGAATGATAAGATTTGGAAGAAAATTTGAATCAAAGTATAAAAGAAACGGTGATAATGTACTTAATTTGAAATTAGCTTAATTATAATTTTGCATTTATTAAATTTTTTTTTTGGGAGGGGGTTTTAAGGTTTAATATTTAATTAATATAATATGATGTAAATTTTTTGGTTATGGTTTTATTTGTTTTTGCTAAGATTATATGAAATAGGAAAGAAATAAAAGCCTACTTTTTAAAATCATCATTATCACTTTACATCGCTAAAAGGTTCTCAATTCTTAATTCTGAGATTCCTGATCGAACATTTATCTTTATCATTTGCAGTTAACTATTTCTCGAAGTCAATCTACTGATAGTCGTTCGAATCGATCGTTTCGACTTGAGCGCCGCGAAAGTGTTGTTAAAATGGCATGGGATGGTGTTGGATCATTGCTAACCAGGTTCTTTTTATTTTATTTAATAATTTTGTGCTTTATTAATTTTTTTTATGATTTTGTCTTAAGATTAGGATTATACTATAGCCGATACTCCTTTTATCTTTTTTAATTGCATCTACTATTTCAAGAAAAAACTATTATTAACGATTATTTTTTAAAAAATTTGATTTAAGATTTGAGTAATGGCCATTGTTTTTGGTGGTCTAAACTCTAGTAACTCCTTAACTTTTTTTTCACTTCCAGTTTTTATTCAGAGGTACTTTACGAAGCGATCTGAACAGTCAAGGGGAACGGTTTCCTGTTACTAGTAGTTTTTCGCCCTATTCTACTCACTTGACGGATGTGGCTTCAAGAGTTAGTGTTTCACCTACTCATCCACAGACATTTGATGGTAAGTTTATCCGTCAAAAATGCTTTATATTTTAGTTTTTTGACATTGTAAAATTTGAGAATGTGGTTAAAATGGTATGTTGTTTCGACTAGGCCATCATAGGTTCGGCTGTTGCACCTTGATGTAAGTAAACGTGAAATTCAACACTAGGAGCTCCTCCGTACTCTTCAAGTGACTTTTTAATGAAGTTCCTTCCTATTTAAAAGGGAAACCAGACCAAAGAAAGATGGTGGAATTTCGATTCGCATCAAGAATCATAATTCCACAAGAATGAACTTGTCATTAAAAGTCCGAATGATGTTGGTTACCCACTTGTATTTCTGTCACAACAAAAGGAATACCTGATAAAAAAAATTTTAAAACTATCTGATATCTAATGTGCTGGAAATGGGAAATCTGAAAAATTATGGAATGAATGAAAAAATCTGAAAATTTTTTCCTGAAAATATTTATTTTAACGGCATTCGCCCTGTCTGATTTAGGTAATTGCATCGAATATTGGGATGGGAATCCTTCACCAGAGAGCGATTTGTAAGTAGAGACATAAATTGACCTCAAATATCTAGTCTAAAAATATTGAAAATGCACATTCGCAAATAAATCCCAGTGCGGTATTTTATTGTTTCTAAAATGAATTTTTCTTTTTAGTTTTATTGAAAGAAGAAAAGATTACATTTTAATTAGCAATGCATTGGTCAATTCCATTTGCAGGCAGAGGTATGGGGACTTTAATTGAAGTTGATGATGAAAAAGATATTTCAATGCGGTTAGTCGGATTTAACGATGTTTTTAACAAGGATGGGAAAAGAAATTCTGTCAATAATCGTTGTAATGAAGTTCCAATTATTTCGATGTATAAAAAACATGAATCGAAAAAGGTGTGTTTTCGCATATTGGGATCGAAATAGGAGAATATGCCCCCAAAACTGTTTAATAGTTTAATAGTTTTTAATCAAAAATTTTAGTTAAAAAATTCTTGATTATTGTTCATTCTTGATAATCCACGGAAAATTATTGAAAACAAGACTAAAATATATTTAAATTTAATTTTTTCAGTTTTTTAAGGAGACTCCACTGCTTTCAAGAACTGTCGAAGATAATGGTAATGACGGAAGCTTAATTGTTGGTTCTAGTGAAAAAATGTTAGCAAAACGAAAGGGCTTAAGCAATTCTAAGAGAGAGTGCGCAAATCAGTTTCTGAATATTGGAGAAGTTAATTCAAAATTTTTAAAAATTTTTAAAAATTTTTTGTTTCTAATGAATTGATAGTGTTTAAAATGTTGTTTTTTTTCTTCGTTTGAGCTTTTCTTGATTTCAGTTGATTGATTGATTTAAAATTTAATAAATATTTTTTTCTTTTTGTTGATGTTTAGTTACTTTGAAGAAAGTTGGAGCTCATTATAATAATCTTGATCCGCTTGTGGACGAAATTTTCTTCGATGTAAATCCTTTTTTCGAGCATTCTAACCAGCATTTCAATTCATCACCGGTCAATAATGCGGTGAATGGGTCGTCAAATGGAAATCGGGGTGCGTTAATTTTTCCATTTTAATGATCTTCATTTTATAATTTTAATTGTTCAATTAGAATGTAAAATGCAAGTTCGTTAGTAGTGGAAATTTTTAGAAATTCATTTGTTTGAACCGGAGAATGATCTAGCAAAAACAGATCTCCAGCGTAATTTACCACTTATTCCTTTTGATACTGAAGTATGTTTATTATATAATCTGATCAGAATAATTATTCGATTTGATGATTTTACTGCACCTTATTGCTGTTTTTCTTAAAATTGAATTTTGATTATTTAAGGAAATATCAAGTACATATGATATATATGGTGGAAGAAAATCAGCAATGATAGCAACTGATTCATCAAACGTTCGTTAAAGTTTTTTTTTCTGATTGCGTTCGCTTCACGCTTTGTTAGGAAAAAACCCTTTCTTCAGAAACACTAAGAGATTAAAGAGCACATTTCCCTAGCATCACCCAGGTTTGACACTTAATAGAATGGTTTATTCCAGTTAAGAACTTATACACAGGAGGCATAGAAAGAACATGTACGAACTTATAGTTTAAGCGCTACACGACTCGACCATATTGCTTACTTCAAAAAATCAAAAAAGTTTTGTTAGTATATGCTTTTTACGGGTTTTTAGCATTTGCGACATAGAAAGGAAAAAAATTAAATCAGGTTAATGAAGTTGTTAACAATAGACCCATAATTTGTGAATTTTTAACTCTAATTTTTTGCCATGTTTCTTACATGTTTAATTGTCATGTTTAATTTTTTGTCATGTTTCTTACATTTTGTTGGATCGCAGGCTGAATTCACCATGCCAAGATCGTCTACTAAGAAAATATCTCCAGTGTTGAAGGTGCTTTTTATTTTATTCTGGTCTTCAGTTTAATTTATATTCCTTTCCCTTTTTTCTTTGTAGTATTAAGTATGGATCTTATAAAAATTTTTCCATTTTTTGAATGATAATTTTCAAACTCAAGTTCACAGTATTTTTTAAAATTAAATTTCCTTTAAATCTTTAATTTTCAGATGAGAAATGTTGATTGGCCAACAATTGCGCAGACGCTAATTTTATATCCAAATAAGCCCAGTTTTCCCAAGGTATATAGGTATATATAAGTCTTATATCTTATATATATTCTGGTTTATTTCATGTTTTTATATGTTTGATTCTTCGCTGGAAACAATATTTTTGATCAAGTTTCTTAATTAGTTCTTTATTGGGGATTTTTTAATGCACGAAATTTTTTTTTAGCAAATCCAAGAAAAATTTTCGCAACATAAATTACGCCAACAGAATCGTTTCGGAATCGGCTTTGGTTTATGGAGAAAGTATTTCAAAAGGAAATTAAAACACACCGATCAGTTCATTCCAGATAGCTATGTGGACTATCGGTTATTCATAGGCTTTATAAATATATAGTTGATTAATAAATAGATGGAATTTTCGCCTTCATCATAGTAAATTTTAATTATTTTAGGTTTAATAATCTCTGTATTGCTTTTTAATTTTTCTTTTGAAATTTTTTTTCGGAAGTTTTTCTCTTAATGCAGAATTTCAGGCCATTCTTTACTTATTGGGTGACTTCAGTGCAAATGCTGGTCACAGTCGTTTCTTTACTTATCTTTGGCTTCGGTCCATACGGTTTCGGACGCATAGAACGAACGGCTGATGTATTGCATTCTAGTATAACTCTTAAACACGTTAGCATTTACGAGCAAGGGAATTTTTGGCTGGGACCGAGTTTTGTGAGTTTAATTCTTTCTTTCTAATTCTTTCTTTTTTTTATCAGCTTGTGGATTTGTTTTTTTTTTGTTATTGCTTCTTTTGTGATTCAAAGAAGCGGCAGAATATCTTGCAATGTTTTAATTTTTGTTATATCATGGAATTATTGAATTTTATGTAATTTTATGTAATTTAGATGAACCTAGTTCATCTTGGTGCAAAGTTTTCGCCATGTATGCGGCATGATAAGCGTATATATGCTCAAATAAAACTTGACCGTGATCTTGAGAGAGAGACAGGTTGTTGCATTTATAATGATGGTACTGGATGCTTTCAAACAAGCTATAATACATGTCCGGTTAATTTTATTTTTATCATTATAAATAATTCGTTTTTGTGTTTCATGCTGTCTCAATTTTACAATTTTTTCATTCAGTTTTTATCATTTTTTAGAGGCTTATTGCCACTTGGATAAGGTGGAAAAATGGTAGTGCAGAAAATTTCAATAAGCGAACTTCTGGTGCTGTTTGTGGACAAGACCCGAGGTCTTTCTATTTATGCTTGTTCATTTCATTTTCTTTTAAATTTTAGGAATTTAAGTGGTCTTTTTATTTAATATTTCTGTGTTTTCAGATATTGCGACCGTCCATCGTCAGTTGATCCTTTCGAATGGCCTGATGATATCACTGAGTGGCCCGTAATAATTTTGCTTATTTCTTTTTGTCTGTAGTCCATTTTAAAATATTTTTGAGCATTTTTTTTGGCTCATTTTGTATAAAAATTAATGTCTTAATTTTATAAATTAAAGATTTGTCGGACTTCTGCGGCCTTTATTCCTGAGAATCAAAAACATTTGCTGTGTGAAGTTACTGGTCGACCATGTTGCATTCAACTTCATGGACAGTGTCGAATAACGACTCGAGATTATTGCGACTTTGTACAAGGTTTTTTCCATGAAAATGCTACACTTTGCTCGCAGGTCAATTTTAAATTTCTAAAAAATTCTAAAAAATCTTTTTTTAATTTAAATTCGAAGTATTAAATATTTTTGATGGGCAACATATTTTATTACTCTTTCATTGAAATTGGTCATTTTTAATTTTTTTGTTTGTCATTTTTTCGTATTCCTTATTTCGCAGTGGTTTTTTATTTTTACTGGCTGTTCAGTTCGTTTTATTCATTCATTTTCATTTGAGCTTTTAACGGACATCTGTTGAATTACATCAAAGTTTTCTCATCTAATATATGATAGCATTTAAGTTTTGGTCTTTTAATTCATTGCATTTGCTTCAAGTTTAGTTGTATTTCCTTAATTTTTGTATATTGCTCGTTCAAGGTATCCTGTCTTGGAGATGTCTGTGGGATGCTACCGTTTTTGGACAGTAGGAAACCAGATCAGTTCTATCGTTTATTTATTCCGCTTTTCTTGCATGCTGGGTTATCCTTTTCTTATTACACCTAAGTTAAAAAGTTCTTGCGTTGTTCGCTTATGGTATCGTCATATATTGTTTCCGATATAACATTGTTTTGAGATTTTTATTTTAAATTTTGTGTGATAATTTTCTGTGATAATTTTGAAATTATATTGGGAACATATGCTGTTTATTCCTTGAGATCCTTTTTTTCGTTATAATTTTTTATTTTATTGTAGTTTATATAAAGAAAAGAATACAGAATATCTTTTCATTTTGATTTTTCCAGCATCTTCCACTGTGTGTTTACGATAATAATTCAGTGGCACTATATGAGGGACTTAGAAAAGCTTATTGGTTGGGCGAGAATGGCTATTTTATATATTGGATCAGGTGTAGCCGGTAATTTAGCGAGTGCTATTTTTGTTCCTTACAAGGTTGCCAATTTTCTCATTTTTTAGATTTCTTTTTTACAGTGCTTAATACCTATGCATAATACTTTTTTATATAATCTTTATTCAATTTTGAGTATAATCTGAAGTTAGTATTAATCGTTTTTTTATGATTTGCAGCCTGAAGTTGGACCTGCTGGATCACACATAGGTATCTTTGCTGCTATGTACACTGATGTAGTATATAACTGGTAATCACTTTTTTGTTAATAGTGCCACTGATCTCAAAGAAAATTGAATGATTCCAATCAATGAAACATAAAATTTTGTATTCTTTGATTCTCAAAATTTTTCAAAAAATATTGAATTTCAGGGCTATAATAGCTGAACCATGGAAAGCCATTAGAGAATTGAATATTTTCATGTTTTTTTTATTTATTAGTGGTGTTTTACCATGGATTGATAATTGGGCTCATTTGTTTGGATTTATTTTTGGTCTTCTTTTGTCCTTAGGTTAGGTTCATTTTTTATTCACAAAATTTATCTTATTGTATTATGAACAGCTGCTGCCAATCATTGTCAAAAGATTGCTAATTAACTATACGTAAATTATTTTTGTTTGCAGCGACTTTTCCTTATATACAGCGAGGCAAAAATGTTAGCAGTTGGAGATTAATGATAGTGGTTACCACACTTACTTCAGCCTCCGGTCTATTTATCTTAATGCTATTCATATTTTATGGCTTATCTGATTTTGACTGCCCTTACTGCGAATATTTCAACTGTATTCCATTCTCACCTCATTTTTGCGATAATCAAGGACTTAGATTACAGAGCTGGTTGCCAATTTGAATTTGTGGACTTTGAATTGGACAATATTATTTCATCATCTCCGATTGTGATTTGTAATTCAGTTGATTATTGGAAACTTCATATTCAGCTCTTTGGTTCCTGTAAGATTGATTTAAGTATCATTTATCACCATATGAGATTTATAAATGAATACTGATTAAAGGTTTGATTGGATAACTGCTTATGAAAATCGTTTGTATAATTTGTCGTCTAATTTTGGGAATATCTGGTTATTATAAATTTGCATACGACTTTTTGTAATCCTTTTATCTACAGTTTTTTTTTTTTGAACATTTATACTTCGTTTTTTAATTTTCTCGAATTGAAGTATACTCTAGGGACCATTATGTTAAATATTAAATCTGTCGATGCATTTTTTCGAATTAGAATTTTACTCTTGAATAGACGAAACATAATATGTAATATCATATCGTATATCTTTGGTTCACTAGTGCAAAAGTGCCTCGTGAGTCAACAGCCATCAGTATCCAATTTTAATAACGGATTCTCCGTCGTTAGGATTATCTCGTTCAGAATTAAACCCATTCTGCTTTGTTTCCAATGGAAAGTAAGACAACCTGTATTTGCCCATGTGTTTGGATTTACATGTTTACACCGTTTACATGTTTACATGTTTACACCGTTTTTTTTTTAATCGCATTTATACTTTTATTTAATCGAAGTATAGAACATTAATAGAAATATTAGGAAATTTCACAGTTTTCTTCGAAATTATTCCAACACCAAAAAAGTAAATCAGGAATTCTAAAAAATTTGAAATATGCACTATTTTCATTCCTAAACATTCTTTTGCTAATTCTAAAATTATTTGTCATAAATCCGTAGGCATGTGTTTAAGTATTGCTATTCATGCGGACGTATGCTTATATGTAATTATGCTTTTAGAACATTTTTTGAATCAGTCTGTCAGCATACTCTCCTTATTTTGGAGGGAAAAAAAATATAGTATATAAATAATATTCAATATTCTATTATAAGTTGTATTTTTTTTTTTGTTTCCGATATTTTCACTTGATATATCTTAAACCTCATAAACTGTTCTCGTTTCTTGCTTGTTCGTTGTTCATTTGTTCCTATTTTATCATTTTAATATTAATATTAAATATTATATTTAATATTAATGCTTGGAATAGTTGTGTAAAAATTTTTTAAGATTATTGAGTATTCAGTGTTTAGAATTTATTCACAGAATTATCTTCTTGTATTTCCAAAATCATGTATAAAGATAAATAGATAGATTAACCATTAACAAGTATTTTTAATTAGTTACATTCTTCTTCTAACAGCTTTTACCATTACTGGCTAGGCTGGCTCATTTGGCTACAAGGCTAAGACGTCTTCAAGCCACATGATCTGATTCCATCTTTGATAGTGATAGAAACCATTTTTTTGTCCATCGTCGAAGTCTATATATCGCTGGTCCCCCTATACATTCAAAATTTTTCCTGGTTGTATCAGTCGAGGTCTTTATTTGTCTTTCTCGATTTTGATGCCATCTGTCATAGGGTTCAGTAAGTAAAGAAATATATGCCAACTCCTGTGGTGGATGATGGAGAACGTGCCCTAACCAGCGAACGCGATGCTCTGTAATAACATTATTAATGCAAGTGACATTTGAACGAAGATGAATGCGGTCATGTAATATTTTTTCCGCTTGACGGATCCGTAAAATATACCTTAGACATGAATAGCCAAAGACTGATAGCTTTTTAATATTTTCCACTCTCGTTGGCCATGTTTCGCAGCCATATAGCAAGATCAAGCAAATTATAACTATATGGACGAGGATTTTCGCTTTCATGATGATTTCGTGATTTCGTGACGATAGAGGCTTCATCAACCAGATAAACATTTCTAGCTATCGTTAGCCGGTTTACAATTTCATCCTGGCCTGGCCATCTGGGATTAGAGTGGATCCAAGGTATTTAAAGTACAGCATTTCCTCAAACGGTAATGAATTGGTAAAAAAAGGTATTTTATGAGTTAGTAAAAAGGACTAGATTATCAGCATATTCAAGGTCTGTGACAATGTGCTCTGAACTGATTTGCACGCCTCTTGAGCAGGCAAGTGATGCCCATTATCCAGTCTAGTTGAATATTGTAGAGGAAAGGACGCAGTCCTGACAGACACCAGTTTCGAAGGAGTATGTCAGTTCCCCATATACCTCTGCCAGGGTATTCTGGTAAATGTCTTTATGGGCCGAATGATATTTTCTAAGACACCGTCACATTCCATCGCTCTTTAGAGCGCTGCGCTATCAATCGAAGCAGCAAAATCGATAAAGCAAATGATAGTGAGTGGGTTGCTGGTTTCTTAGCGTAAATATCTGGTCAGCACAACCGCGTTCCGGTCTGAATCCAGCTTGGTTAGGACGCATTCTACTATTTCATGTTGCCATGAGTTTATTTAGAAGAAAGTAAGTGAAAAATTTTCTGGAGATGCCCAGTAGGCTAATTCCTCAGTAAATGTCGCAGTACGTCCTATCACCTTTCTTAGGGATTGGAAGCAGAATTGTTTTGCTTCGATCATCCGGTAATATTAATTCATTAAATTATTTTTTTATTTTTTAAATTATTAACTAAACATTTCATTTTAAAATAATTTTGTCCATAAAAATAAATAAATTGCTCGATGAGTTTAAGGTTCTTTATCGTTTCGCTAATATCGAATCGTGTTGATTTTCAAGCATATTGTTTAGTTAAGTTTGTTTTTTTTCTATTTATTTATGAAACTTTAAAATAATTTTCTTATTAACCCGTATTTTAATTCTACTACAATTTTGGCTCCTTTAAAATCCTTTGAATAAATTCATAAAAATGACAATGAAATGAATTTATGAAATGAAATGATTTTATTGTAGTTTTCAACAGCATATTTACATATTTACTATTTAGATGCTAACGCTATGGAGAACTGAATTGAATTTGCTTTCGATATCTTGAAGAAACATTTAAAAATGTGGAAAATTTTGTAAATTTTTTAAAAATCTTCGAAGCAAATTGTTCAAATATTTTCGCGCTATTTCTCGCCGTTTCACGCTATTTTTGTCATCACTAAATTACTTTATAAATAATATTTTTTTCACATTTATATAAAAATTAATAATTTCTTGATTTTTTAATAAAAAATGTTTAAACGTGAAAAAATTAAAAAATTCATAAGATTTTTCAGAATGCAGAACATTGAATTTCTTTATTTTCGTTTTTTTTTATTTATTCTGAGTTTCCTTGTTCTTTCGATTCTCCTTCTTTGCTTCCTTTATATTCTTCCTCTTCTTCCTTCTCATTTATTAAGCTTATTGCCGATTTTAAGCTTATGGATTACAGAGATTATTTTCTCTTCTGTTGGCGGCTCATAGTTGCAAACGTAAAGCTCGACGCGCAAATCAATTATAAAGAAGCCCAATTTTTCCCATATCTCTATTCTCTTTTTCAAGAATCCACACCATTTATAGCTAAGCTCGCTTCGCTGGCTAGCTACATTGAACGAATATTCCAGGTAGTCCATTAAGGATGGAAGTTTATGTGAATAGCCAGCATCATCGAATTTTTCAACAAGTTTTTGCCGATTGGGAATAGAACCTCGGCATAGGCGTTCCAATGTTTCTCGAGTTTGCGAAGAAGGCGAAACAGTTCCCTATTATTACTTATCCGAGCCGCCGTCTCCATTCTCAAGAATCGCTCCAATAGCGATTTCTGTCCCGCCGTTTTGCTTTGTTGTAATTCTTCGAAGCACCCGTTAGTAGGATCTCCTGATATTCTTTCAGACAGTTGGACAGTTGCTTCCGACAGCTAACTAGCGCACTTCTTACTACTATATCCTAATGTGGAATTGGCTGACTTTTGTAAGCATGTTTAGTTGGGACCAATATTCTTTCGCCGTTCTAGAGATTGACGTTCATTTCATTGAGGTGTTTCAATAATGCGGTCTGAAATTAATTTGAGATAGTTGAAAGATATTGGTATACGTTGTTTCTTGCGACTTGTAAGTTTTATACGAATCTTGGCTCGAACCATAACATGATCTGATCCATGGCGGTTACTAGTTTCAGCGATAAGAACGACTATCAAGTGCAGAACTCTTCCAGCGGTGAATGACCAACATATAGTCAATCTGATTGGAATATTGGTTATCCGTAGAATTCCACGTGACTAGATGCCTTCTTCGGTGCGGGAAGCATGTATTATTAACAAAGAGCTCATGCTGTTCGGCAAAATGAAGAAGGTATCCTCCATTGACGCATTGCACCCCAATGCCATATTTGCCAATTACTGAATTTATTGTAAAGGCCTATGTGCTCATTCCAGTCTTCCCCGATTATGATCATGTCACCTCTCGGTAGAGATGCTGTTAATTGGAGCTCCACACAGAACTTGTCCTTATCGCGTATAAAATTGAAGCATATACTGATGACCGAAATATTACAAAGCTTTCCTTTGAAACGCGAGTGGGCCATATAATCATTTACTTATTTCCATTCAATCGGAGCGGATTGAACCTTTTTAGACATGAAAATCGCTAAGCCATTTCGTCCTGCTGTGACACCACTGTGATATAGCCAGTATCTTTGCTTGGAACTAGGTTTAACAATTACTCGAGAGCAGATTTTGTTTATATATATATATATATATGCAACATCGAATTCTGTGGAACTTATTTGGCTGGAATTTTTGATATTGAAGGGTAAACAAGGTTAAACTTATGTTTTGTGATAATTATGGTAGCAGTTAATAATTATGGTCATTTTTTTATTCACCAAATTGGTTGTTAATGTGTTCTTTTTATAAGCATACATGAATCGATAGTTCGTTGGAATCTCCAAACACCATTAATATTTAATAGTGATCAACTAATGGAAAGCGATAAAAAATGATGTCGTTTGAATGGTTTTGTTTAATTTTTGCTTTGGGGATAGGATGGCTTAGTGGGTCATTGCTCAATTGGGAGCGCAGGTACTAAGATTCTACTCCCCGCAGGAGTTAACCTGTCCAAAAATCCGGGTGATGCTGTCAACTCACCTGTATTTCTATCGCCAAGAAGAATGACATATTTATCCAATGCGACAAGCCAGCGGAGCGAGTTTAATCAGTAATGGTGAAAACTCTTAAAAAAGGAAAAAAATTTTCGTGTTGATAAAAATACGAAAATTTCACATAATATTTACTGAACGTTGATAGACTTTGTTGTTATAGTTGGATTATAGGCAAACTTATAGATGAACAAACGAAACACAACGGCAAACATAATAAGGCACCAAATGAAATGAAGAAGAGAAAAGCTGAGAAATTCAGTTAAACAATACATACGCGAGGAACATCTGATCATTTTTCGGTCCTTTTTTTATGAAACTGCATTCGCTGATAGCTATTTTAATTGCCGATTCAAATCTGAGTTGTTTTTCGTCCAATTTTTCGATAATAAATCTTTTTATTTCTTTAATTTCCAAACTGTAATAGTTTATATGTGGAACTCTGGTTTTGAGCTTTTATTTCGAAGTAACTCACTGGAAAAATTTGTGTCAGCCAACCGATAACCAGCGAAGCGAGCCTAACCAGAAATATGGCGTTCCTCACTTTCTTTTTTTTTGCTAAAATTTTTCCAATTTGAATAATTACCGGATTGTTCAAAATTTAGGTTAAACGTAAACATTACTTTCTAGCAGCACAAGTGGTTCGACTTAACTTTAGTAATTATTGGGAACATTTTTTGCGCTCTTTGAAATTTTCGTTTTGATGGTTGCTTGCTAAGACTTTTTATGTGCATATCAGTCCATTTAATCTTATAGTATGTAATTCGTAATGATCATCAGTACATTTTAGGTTTTAGGCGCTTCGAGCAAAAATAAGGGGAAATTAAGAGATTAAAATTTTCACTTTTCTAGTGAAGAATATAGCGTCAATGAATTGTCCAAGATCAGATGCACAATCCACCGGCTCAGCATATTCTAAATTTTTTCAAAAAATGCCCAATAAAAATGAGCAACGAAATGATTTCGGTAGCTGTGGATCAGAACCATTCGTATCAACATCAGCTGGACGATTTTTTAATGGCTTTTTTGATGAAGCAATGCGATTTTTTGATTATCCACTAAGTAATATAGCACCACAATGGATGGAACAAACAGTGATGCGAAACTGGAACGATGCAATCACAGTATGCACTTTTTTCATCAGTCATGATCTTCATATAGGTTTTTCTAATTGAACCATCAGCTGTTATCACTTTCCACTTATTGTTTCACTCCTCTCATTCATTCATAATCGAAAATCCCTCGTATACGATTATTGAAATTTTTAGATTACGGATAATAATCAGAAATTCTCTATTGAAATGGAATTGCCAGAATTTCGATCGACAGAGCTCTCCGTACGAATAGATGAATGCGAAAAAGAACTGTACGTGGAGGGTCGTCGAAGGCATCATCTTGAACGAATCGGTTCGACCGATCTTCAGTTTAAACGTAAATTTGTTATACCCGACGATGTTCGTACAGAGGCTATTGCTTCTTATTTCACTCGTGGGAAATTAATTATTTCAGCACCAAAATTATCCTCTCAAATGACGAAACGTAAGATTCCAATTCAGACAATCGAAGAGAATTCGGATAATGAAAATACGAAAACGGCCGAGTTATCAGCTGCATTTATCGATGATAGCGATTGTGAATGTTAATTATTCTTATAATAAACGAGAATTTTTTGGCAATTAGCAACAATAGATTTTTCATTTAATTTTATTAATAATAATGTTTGTACCCGTATTCAATAAACATAAATTTGGTTAGATTTCAATAACCAACATTGGTTTGTTGACCTTCGTTAGTTGGCAGACGACACACACTTCATTTTCAAATAAATCGTCACTCAGTTGCGATATTTCTTAGTACAACGGATTTTTTGATAATATTAGTATTTTGGAAATTCAGTTTATGCATTTTTCATGAATTTTTCGCATTTGTTTCACGGAATAAAATTTTTAAAATTTGTGGTCTCAAACAGAAATTATGACTAGCGTAACATTTAGAATTTCGTAATTTAGATTTGCGACGAAACTGATGGTTTAGAACGTTCAGGTATGGTCTGGCGTGAAGGAAGTAGGACTGGTAGAGGTGAGGTACTGTTGAGTGATTCAGATTTTGTTATTGAGGAGCGGGTGGTAGGCATAAGTTAAATATTAGTCAGAAGGGTAGCGATAAGACCAGCAACTTTGCGGCTAAAGTGAAAAGTTCACAATAATATGTATCCCCAGTAGCGCTGGCCATAGTTGAAATGGTTTGATCATAATTTGGGAAATTTTGACCAGAATAAGATCGTAAATTAACATAGTTGTTGATCAAAGCTGATGCTGATTTAAAATCTAAAGATAAACTCATTGGTATATTCGGCATAATAATGCGTAATAATATAACATAAGATTGGCAACGATTTTTTCTCGTTAAAGAAAAATGCGCTGCCATTTTTTAGTTTAACTCACTTTTATACTTATTCATGAAGGCTTTATTTGCTTGATCGGTTCTTTATTCACCAGTTTTGCGCTTTACGCGTTTTTTCTTTGTGGTTCTGTATTTCATTGTTCTTTCATGCATGAATTATCCATATGAAATAAGATAACTGTGTGGAAGGTCGTCTCGAGTATCGTGGTTCTTTCCCTGCTTCTGGGAGTAGGAGACGTGCCATTAAAGGTCTACGTGCACTTTTATGCTCAATTGTCTTCCAAAAATTTCTTGCCATATTAATAGCTAGTGGAGCGAGCCTAACTACAAATAAACAAAACCTGCTTTTCATTTCTGTCTGATCAATGGCAGCTTTCGTTAATTATCTATCAATAATCACCAGAAGTTATATCCTTTGCTTTTTATCAGATGTTTAAGAACTTCTTTGTGGAAATCTATCTTTGTTTTCTCTCGTTCCATTTTCTAGGGAATTATTAGCTCAAATAAGGGAAAAGCAGCTGGTTTAGTGGAATATGCTACAAAAATTTAGTGAATTTATGAAGCAATCGAAGTTATTTTGTAGCACGGAGTGATTTTCTTGTTTCCTATATTGAAAGTTTGATTAAAAATTTCAAAGCTTGGTATTTCACTGTGTATGGTAGTTTTTTTCATCACAACTCACAACCTTATTTTGTTCTGGCCTATTTTTAAGTAATATTCGTGAAGAAGTAGGTCTAAGCACTTGAAACTACGAAATGGTGATAGGTCACATCTATGAATAGAAGTCATTAAAAATAGAAATGTACACCAGATTATTAAGGTCCGATAGGCCTTGGAAATCTGAGCTTTATCTGAATTCTTTCATTGGTATCACGGATATTAGTAATGAGATGGCTAACTGAAGACTAGTGCTTAGTAGAACAATTTGTTTGTAGTTTATAAATCAATAAGTTTTCTTGGTCATTTTTGATGATTTTGGCATAGATTTTAACGTTACAGAAGTGTATAATTGTCTCATGATTTTATCTTGGCCCATTTTACTGTACTAGGACAAGTTAATCGAAAGTGTTGTGTTAATGAATCCAATTTCAGAATCTCCTGGCTTGACATATTAAATTAATTAATTAATTTAATATATTTAATAATTTTATCAACTTTTGCTTTGATGATGTTTTTTGAAATGTTTTTTGTGATGTGAATTCATCCATGTATTTTCAGGAAGCTGATTAATGTTTCGGCAAATTTTTCCTCTTATTCGTCGATGTGGTCAAAATTTTGCTTGTAGGAATCGAAGTATTAATGGGAAACGAACGTATATGTTGACACCATGGTTCTCACCGTCTAATCCATTTAAGAGTTTGGAGCGCCAAATTCGTGAAATGGAGCGACATTTTGAAAACTTCTTCGGTTATTGTTTTAAAATTTTCAGTGCTGCTTTCGTTGCTGCTTGTTTCCACCAGTTAATATTTAGGTCTTTTAGGTCGTGGTATTTGGAATGAATTCGTACCATATAAAGGAAGCGATGATTTGGCACTAATGGAATCATTTCGTTTGCGAAATCCAGTAGTTGAAGAGGATGGTGTTAAAAAGTATCTACTTGAGTTCGATGTTCGCCGTTATAAACCTGAAGAGGTATCTTTCAGGTGCTTCAATTTAGTTGAAAAATTTGTTTGACGAAAGTTCTTAACTGATTTTTGTTTAAAGTCTTATCCGCCGATCAGGCGAGTACTTTTTATTTTATTCCATTATAGTAAGGTCACTTTATATTGGAATAAATTCCCTTGCGACCCATTTGTGCTTTTTTTACGCACCATTCTCCAAAGTGTTATTAGATTGAGCTTTTTCTTTGTTCTTTCTGCAGATTTCCATTGTCACAAATGCGAAGGCGAGAACGTTAACAATTAATGCAAAACATATTGGCGAAAATTCCACTTACGAATTCTCTCGTACTATGAGTTTGCCTGAAGGAGTGGAACCTCGTGGTATCAATTTTGTTTTAGACATTTAGAGGTCATGTTTTTACTCTTTTTTAGCACTTCCATTAAAATAATCCCTCCTAGAATTTATACTGAAGAAATATAAAATATGGATTTCTTTAGAGATCAAATGCCGATTCACATCGGGTGGTTCACTACAGGTAAGTGCTCCTTATAATCCATCTCCACAGGAACCAGAAAAATCTGATACCGAAATCAATGTGAAACATGAATGAATTCATGGCGTGTGTGCGACGTTTACTTTCATTATTTTTGTTGTTTTTTAGCTTCTTGTTTGCAAATTACTTATTTTTTCTTTTGACCGTATTGTTCTGGTTCTTTAGAAAATAAAAAATAAAGTTTTATTTTCATCTGAAATGCAGTTTGATAATCGAAAGGGCTTTTGCCTATAAAGCTGATAAAGTTTACAAGTAAAAGCGCGTACTGTGTGTTGATAGGTACGGTTGACGGGCATTGTATTTATTACTTGAAAATCGTTTCATGCACAGTCGAAAAGGAAATCGTTCTCAAAAAAGTGGCAGGACATTTTTAAACTATAGTAACATCATTTAGGAAAACATGGCCCAAGTGATTTCCATTTAAGGGGATCCTGAATCCGACGGATTATAGAAATGGAAATGAAAATTGACGATGCAATAAGAGAGGTCGTGGGTTGTGTGGATGTGCTTTTAGGATATCGTTATTAGTGGAGTCCAGAAAGAGGAGTCTTGAATTTTGTAAGCTATATACAAAGTGTTGCTGGTAGATTACAAATGGTTAAGATCGGAATGGGTTTGCACGATCCCGTTTTGAAGACGTTAGGCAGGATGATACAGAAGAGGCAGTAGACTAAATAGCAGACTTTAACGATGTACAAAAAATTAGCATCACGTTAATTACTAAATAATTAAATCACAAATCTAATAAATTCGGTGGAATAATTAAGTTATACGGCGGCAGGCAATCTATCGGCTACAGCGTTTTACTATTGATATACGGTGATTTTCCCGCATATTTTTTGACGACATGTTGGACAGTGTTCGAATCTGCTGCCACAAGTTTCACAGCATATGAAATGTGAGCAAGGCATGTAAAGCATTTGTGGCTGCAACAATCTTTGTTAGAGAATATTTTTCTACAACATTATCTATATGGTATGTGAGGGGTGCTCCGAAACCATCTGCAATTGCATCCACAAATATTCATTTTGGAGCAATCATAGGGAGAATTTCTCGTCGTAATAATGAGTACAATTGACCGAACCAAAAATGGTGGATGCTGTTAGAAGGAGCAACAAAATGTTAGAAGCAAAAATGAAATATGCAAGGAAACCAACTCGTTTGTCCAAGCAAATGACGCATGTTGGTATTTTATTCAGGAGTGACATAACTTCATCTCTTTCTAAGCGTATTTGCTCGACAAGTTGTTCTGCTTTTCGAATTTCATCAAGATAATTGTTACATTTTTCGATGTCACTTTGTTTCTTCACCAACTGTAAGGCAAAAAGATTTGAACTTCACCTAAATGCTAGAACGAATGCAGCAAACCGATCCTTGTGTTAGATTTAGTTTTAACACTGTATAAAAATTATACTATGCTTGCTATATTGCTAAATGACCATACTAAATATTCTCTTAATTCCCGAAACTCAACGCTGTTCTGCCATAATTTATAAGTGACATCATTTTAAGGTTTAACGTTTAACTTTCCGAGACTCATTCTCATAAAACCACACAATCTGATTTTTTCCTTAAAATCTCGTCAAACTTCGCGATGCATTTTTTCCTCTACCACCACAGTAACAAACTGTAGAATTATAAAATTTCCCCATCAAAAGCCCTTAATGCGCCCAAAATCTCGCCATACTTATTTGTTATAATTTGTTTAGTTAGCCGTTTCAATTGTTTTAATAGTATACCCAGCTATTATCCATTCCAATTTGTTGTCTAAACATTCCGTGAAACCTTAGTGATTTGGAAAATGTCAAATTAGTGCATTAGAGATCAGAGAGATCGTAAAGAAACGCAACGATCTTTCAGGGGACATAAATTGCTGCACCAAATTTTGGAGGCTATTCTGCCCGTCCGTGAGATGCGATTATTTTATAAAATCCGATTTGTGAAATCCGAAAACTTACTATTTGCTTCAGTTCTTCAATTTCTTTTTGTAATATTTCATTGATCTCCTTTAAAGATTTATTTGTCTCTTCTACTGAATTCAGTTTTATTAATAAGTCGCTGATCATCTTAAATTACTTATAATTAAGTTGAAGCATTTATCAATTCAATTTTGATAATAAAATTTTTTTAGCGAACCTTTTCTTTTTCTCGAATCTCGCTATCGTGTTGCTTCTTAACGACCTCAGCTTGCTCGGTAAGTACGCGAATTTGATCCGTTTTGCTCTTATTTTCCAGTAACTAAAATTAAACTTTTGTGTTTTGTATATGGAAATGTTTCGTAAGCATTTCTGCTATGCCATTATTAATTAATGAGTATATATCAATTTATTAAAGAGGTATAATTTAATTTGTGAGCGGTTGTCTCTATTCTCTATTTCGATCTCTTCGTTTAGTCATATTTTATTATCGTACATATTTCTGCTCCAAAAGGAATACTTTATTATTTATATCATATTTGCACTCAAGAGAAAGATTGAGGATAACTCCAAAAAAGGTCAACAGTAATATTTGTTCAAACGGAGATACAACTTCTTAATATTACAGAGGATTTGAAATTACAATTGGCCTCTGTTACTGAAAAATATGATAAACAGCAAGAGTTAATTTCGCACCTAAAGTATGTCGAATCACTCACCAATGAGAAACTTAAGAGAACAATTAATATTTTATATGCATAGGCTAAGGCGAATAATATGGATCGCTCCTGTTATTATCTCTGCGAAGACCTCGACAGAATATTGTTCGGAATCATCGATGAATATTTTGAAAAAAAGGAGCCGTGTTTAGCTGATATAAATATTCCAGAAAAACCTATAGAAGATGAATACTCAAAATTCGACTTGAAAATAAATATTTAGCTATGTCTGTCTTGCGCAACAGAGAGATTCATGAAGACTTGTCAAATGGAAATTTTTTGCGAAAGCATTTAACCAAAAAGGAACAAATACAAGCAGTTGAGAAAAGAATGTTATTCTCGTAACCAGAATCTTAATTAAAAAATTTGTGGCTAGAAATCTTCAAATAATAGAATCAGCCTCGCTAATGGTTTGGACCAATGAACAATAATATACCTCCACTTTTTCTTCCAATTCAGAACACAACAACCTAGGAAACAGGGTCAACAACATAAAAAATCATTTATCTCTATGTATATTCAATGCTAGAAGTTTAAAATATAAGTTGTACGACGATCTTAAGTCATATTGACAATCCAAATAATGTTTCTTGTATCAATGAAACGTAGTTAGATGGCTTTACTGATGACTGAATTCGATGGTCTCGACGCAAAGATGGAATACAAGATGGTTTGGTTACACGAGAAGTTGGGATTATTGCGCTTATTGTTATTATTATAAATATCCCATCATTGATGGTTATGTTCCTTGTTCCTCTTTTGAAATTCTAATAACCAAAATTTTTCACAACAGAAATGTTTTTAAGTACACTGTGGATCTTTACGACTGTTATTTAGACTAAATTTATTTGGTGCCGATTATGTAATTGCTAATGATCTTAATATGCCAAACATAGATTGGAACAATAGTTGCATGAAAAATAGCAAATTTGAAGAGGACTTACTAGAACTTTTGCACCTATACAGGTTTAAAGCAACATGCTAAGGTCGCCACTAACATCATATTAGACGCTGTATTGGCGTTGGCTACTTCTACTTCTCTCATTGTTCGCATTATAATATCCTAGAATCTTTTTGTAATAGTAATCACAATATTATTTTTGCTTCATTGAAGTTAAACCATTATACCTCCTTCAAGGTTTTCTGGAAATCATCATTATTGTGATTATGAAATCTTTTATTCTATCGCAGAAATAAACTGGGATTTCTTATTTTGTTTAACTTTCTCCATTAATGAAAAAGTTAATTTTCTAAATAGCACCATTTTATTATATCTTATAGAGCAAATAATCCTTTAGGGAAAACAGTCCCCCTTTCTCTAAAATCTCTTTAAAATAATATCAAAGACCTTTATACTAAGTATAAATTAGCCAAATTGTCAGGTGACCTCTCTGAGTAAAAAGAAAGCTTAAAAAGTTCATAAATACTTTCAAATAAAGAAGAGCAATTTTTAAATATCGATAGAGATCCTCTCTGGACTTACATTAAAAGAAAATTTGCACATCCACGTCAACAAATAATTCTGCAATCATAATTTGATCGCTTCTGACATCGGTGTTGCAGGTACATTTAATCAATATTTTTCTAATATATTTGTTGACGACAACACTCATAGTGCTTTTTTCAATATAAATCGAAGTTGTTGCATTTCTCTCTGTGAGGTTGAAAGACGTTGTTAGATGTTTGTAACGTTATTATTCATACAATTATATTACATATCATAAAAAAGGAAGCACATGTGATCCTTTTAATTACAGGCCTATTAGCCTAACATGCGTTGTTGGCAAAGTACTGGAAACGTTGATTTGCAACAAATTGTTTGCTTATCTTGATGCCAATAATTTAATATCCACCTATCAGCATGGTTTTTGTAAGAAAAAATCAACTTCTTCACAAATACCGGCAAATCTTTTCCATTGGTCAGCCTCAACTTACAATGGAAGTTTTTCAAACAGTATCAGTTGTGTACCTAGATTTGGCCAAAGCTTTTGATACTGCTTCCCATAGCACTTTGTTGATCACTCATAACAGTTATGGCATTACAAGGGACCTGTATATCTGAGTGTCAGACTACATAAAAGATCGTCATCAGGCTATATGTGTCAACAATATTCTTTCTGACATGACACCTGATAAATCAGGCGTTCCTCAAAATAGTTGAATTGCGTCATTGCTTTTTTAATTATATATTAATGATATCACCAAAATGGTTTTTGACACTACCATTTATCTTTGGGCTGATAATTGTAAAATCATGGTAGGATCGGATAACCTGTCTCCACTAAAGGATGATCTCATTCCAATTGCTAATTGGCTGCATAACAGGCAAATCACCCTTTCTTTTCAAAAGCACAAGGTTTTACATATAAATTTGGAAGGATTCGATCTTTCTAATCTTTTTATCAATGGCAATATAATCAGTTAATCAGATCATATTTCAGATCCTGGCATAATCGTGGATGAAAACCTTGATTTCAATCTTCTCTACAGAACCATAGTAAAGAAATCCTCGAAGATACTAAATTTTGTTTTCGCATGTTTAAGAACAGAATTTTCTTATCATTTTTCTTATTAAAATGAAGGTTTTCTTGTCAAAATGTACAGTCGTTTGGCCTTTTCTTAAGTGAAATACTACTTGCTACTCCCTGAGAATTGTGTAAAATAAATTGAAGGACTTCAGAAATATTTTATAAGTCGCCTCTCTCCTTATAAAAATTTTAATCATATAACTACAGACTATAATAACTATACAACTATAAAATCTGGATTCCTTCTCAATCCGTCGAATTAGAATCAAGATTTAATTCATACTTATAAAATTTTATACGGTTATGTTAAATTAGATAGTTCCAAATGTTACAATTTTAGGTTAAATTTGATTTCAACAAGATTTGATGATCTAAAACTACTAAAACCTATATGCAAAACTAAACTAAATTAAGGACTCATTGCTTCTTTATTCGTACTATTAATTACTGGAAAATTTCCGAACGATGTAGTTTGTGTGTTCATCCCCAGCTATTTTTAAAAAAAGATTGGACAATATCATTTATGATTATTTAAATGATATTATTTATCGTAAATGATATCAAATATTATTTAAATAATATTATTTGTCATAAATGATATTATTTGGAAAGTTCACATTATGCAAGAAGTTTGAAACCTTGATTTTTACCATTTGATTATATATAAGTAATACATTCACTTCGAACTATGCTATTTTGTAACTTCTCTTTGTTTCCTCTTTACATTGTTAGTTTTTGTCATATTTTCTTTTTTTTATCACTAATTTTTTTAATTTTATCTATTGTTATTAACATAGGCATAGGGCGCTTGCCGTCCTGATTGGTTTTCAATTAAATAAATAAATGAAAATTTTGATTATTGTTCTTTAAGTGATTAATATTGATAATTGTTAAAGATATCTAAAGATTTCGTTTCACAATTTTTCATTATCATATAGTTATTAACAACCTCGGCATCCAATTTTGCCTTAGTTAATTTCAGATGCTCACTTAAACTGGAATGATCATGAATTTGAGCCTTCAACGCCTTTATTTCGCACTCTTTATCGAACAAGCGGTTATGCCACAAGACTTGATTATCGGCAAATAACCTGCATCTATCCTGGAAAATCTGTTAGATTCGAATTTGTGAAATAATTATGATCGTCAGACCTGGTCAAATATCATAGATCAAAATTTTTTTAGCTTGAATAAATTCTGTGATATTCTTAAAATCAATGAACCTCGAGCATCTGAACAGATCGCTTAGATTCCTCACTAAAATTTTTCCGCTCTTTATCAAATGCATCCAATAGCCGTTGCAGCTGAAAAGGAGCACTTGGACGAACACGCAGTTCATGCAAGGATGAAGCAGATAAGTCTGAAATTACAAATTTCATAAATCTACATAGGCTTAATAATAAAATTGATCTATTTAGCTTATAAAATAAAATAATTTGGATAAACTTCTGAATAGTAAAATTTAAAACTGATTTCTACCAATTCAATGAATAAATTAGTTTTCCACCGAAATTTATATAAAAAAATTTGAGCTAACCGTCGAAGTGATCAAAAGGTCTTAATGGCGAAGAATTGTGAAAGGAAGTTGTACGACGAACGGTGGAACACGGGTTTCGTGATTGAGAACTTAAAAAAAATCTCACTTTACCTTTAATCAGATTTAATTTTCTTCAAAATTTCAGACGAAGTCTGAATTATGTGTTTATTTTTCATTTTTTTTGTTAAAATAATTTGTGTTCATTCCATTAAACTTCCCAAAATTTTCATTTTTTAAGCACAAATTTTCGTGTTAATAAACTGTCGTTTTAAAAATTCCTCTTGAGATTGTTAGCAAAACCCTTTCGACTTGACTTTTTTTTTTCTTGAAACTTGGTTCTAAATTTTCAGCCTTTATTCTGTTCTAATAATGTGAAATTAAGAAAAAATTTTATCTTTTAAAAATTTAAATTTATTTTATTTCCTCTGATCTTATCATGTATTAAGTTAATAAACGGTTAATGCTCACTATTTCTAGCTAGGCTATATTTACTGTCTATTATGTATAACTATAAATGTTTGCCAAGAATCATTTGAAGATAGGAGTTGTAGCAGATGTATTGCCAGTACCACGCAGATCTTTAATGACATGCTTACTCTTTTTAGAGGCAGACATCTTCTCGACATCTCTAATTATTCTTATTCTCTCTTCCCCTTAAAACGTTACTTTTGAAAAAAATACCTTCGACCAGGTCCATATTCATTATCAGCAAAAATGCAAGTTTTTTTTTGATGTTTTGGCGATGAACATGCTTTTTGCACTCGAGTTAACATATCAATCATTGCGTTTGTAGAAGAAAATGGTCGATAAGACTGCAAACAATTTGCAAAAAAACTACAGATTTTATCTAATCATTGCACTTTACTTTAAAAATTGGTAATTAAAAACTGATAATCGATAATTAAAAAATCAATCGACAGTGGATGCGCCAAATTAATGGCAATGATAAGGCAAATAACAATATTAAGTAAATTTATTTGAAAATTTTGTGATTATTGGCGGAAATTAAAATTTTTTATCATTATTATTATCATTCTCGTGTGAATTACCATTTGCTTATTTTCACCCTAATGAACCTTAATTTATTAAACCAATATTAGTAAATGGTGATAAAGTTTTAAAATTTATTGAAAATATACGGATTACAAGAGTACCCCTATTCTTTTAATTTTTCACAATCTTGAAATTCTTATCACAGTCATAATAAACCTTCATATCATATTATATCTGAATCAACCAAATGAATAAATATTTTTTTTGAAAATATTATTAACATCATTTGTATAATTAAATAATGTGCACAGATAAAAAAGATTATATGTACGACCACTTATACTCATTTTGTGACAATGGAAATTCAAGGTAACGTTTTGTCGCTAATAAGGTATTATTAAATATTATTATTAAAACATTAAGCTGAACAGTAAAGAGAAATAATTCTTCCTTTACAAGTATGACCATTTCTGGTTTGGCTGGCCCCATTGATTAATAAAGTTCCAATCTTTCGTTAAAAATATATAGCACAGAACTGCTCGAAAATAAACGAACAAATACGTCAAAGCTAATAGACTCGAGCAAAATACGTATAACTCATATTGTACTGTATTCCTGATCAACAGCTTTTTTAGATCGCTGAAGACAGTGACAGTGACGAAAATGTAAATATAACTTTGCCCATCTAAAATTTAGACGAGCATGATCCGAAATGCCAATCCTATTGGAATAGGAAATCATACATTGCTATACAAGGTAATGAACTAGTTTATAAAAGCATCAGTAGCAAATAGATACGCGCCAAATAGATTAATAACCAAAAATTCATGAAAAAAACCCAGAGGATTCAAAAACATTTTTGCATATATATTGGAATAAGAAATATTAAGTTCCTATAGCAGATTATATATGTTAATTCTCAAGTGCTACCTGGGGGCATGAAAATTGAAAAAACAAAATGTTGCTCCAACAGTGAAAAAAGAGTTCCTTAAGTCGATTTCATTGAAACCTTATAACTTTATAACTTTAAAATAGCAATTTTCCGCAATTTTGCAAATTGCAGATTTGCTTAAATGATGGAGCTATGGATTGTGGCCATTTTTGAATTTTCCAAACCTACTTGCATCTTGTTAAGATAAAAAACTTACTCCATCTTTGTCACAGTTCATACTTACTGCATTCATAATATCCTCATCAGTATAACCCATATCTTTTGCTAATCTTAACTGTTCACTTATTGACAACACTCCACATTCATCAGCCATCTCTTCACTCCAATGAGCTGAAAAAAAAAATATTTCTTAAAGATTCGTTAAATTAGTCACAATATATTTATTTATATGATAAGGAACAATCCGAAGATATATTTCTTCATAATATGTCCATAAAATCTATCCTCTACAGTTAGTCAAACTGAAAAAGATAAGATCTGACACAATGATTTTAGCAATCAGAAAATTTGAACAACTTAAAACTTTACTGTTCAGTTTTAATGATTACAAACAGACAATAAAAGCAATTCCTGATTTTTGCAAAAAAACAAGCAAACTCTCACATTAAACGAGGGACTCAAAAATTCGTACCCGACAATTTTTCAAAAAATAAAGGGATTTAAAAACTATTAAAAAATCAGAAAAGAATGAAATATGATCCATAAAATTGCGAAGAGTGTTTTATTCCTAGTTTACTAATAAATACAGTTAAACATAAGTTAAACATAAGTACCAAGAGTGGTAGTATAAAAATCAAATTATTCAATTATATTGCAAGGAATGAAGAATAAAATTAGATTCATGAAAGTAGCCGCAAGCACCACGACTATCATTAGTCAGTTATTGCCATATAATACAACGGCCAAAAGAAATTTACTATACGAAACATTCCTAATTGAGGAAATAATTTGTTTTACTTGACCTTATTTATTTATCTAAATTATAAACTAAAAAAAACTATATTAAAATTGAGGCCATCAGGATTTTATCGCCTTCTATATAACTACGAACTGTTTTTCGGAAAACAGTTCAAAATCACCTTTGCCACTTTTATCATTTCTAGTTTTTTTTCGAGCCTAAATATTACAATTTTTCACTTGTACATTATATTGATTCGTTACGATAATAATTAGATAAGTCCCAAATTTCTTTAAAATTTTTCATCTGGCATAAATAGTAATAAACATTAATTTCATTCACTAATAACTAAAAAATGTAGTTCAAGTTGCACAGTAACATGAAGACAACAAGTTGACGTTAGCTTGCAAGACTAAATTCTAGTGCAAGTTCTAAAGCACCATAAAGTACCATGAAGACTGCAGATTATGGAGAAGATTAAAGATTAAAAAAGCCAACTTCAAAACCCAATAAAACTGGCGGAAAACGAAATCAATACATATCTTAAGAGAAATCAAATTTCATAGTGCGAAATTAACCTCAATTTTTTTCCTTTAAGAGTATTTATCATTACCGGTTATATTCGCTCTGTTGGCTTATCAGTCTAGACAAATAGGCCAGTTGGCGATGGAAATACAGATGAGTCTCACCCAGATTTTTGAAGCACACGTTTGCTGGCAGAAGTGGAACTTCAGCATCGGCGCTCCGAATAGAGCACCAACCCACTGGGCCACCCTTCCTTCCTTCGCTTTGCTGTGACACTGTCGCCCGAGAGGGAGGTGTGCCGACGGATTCAAATTCAATTCTCGATTCTCTATAACAGTTATCTTGCCGGTGAGCCACAGAATGCACCTAATCATAACTATTAGCAAAAAAACTATACGATTTATATTAAAATAAAATGAAGAAACAATGGAAATATCAATCCGTGATGCACTTTGTTCATAATCAAACATTTTTTTTCAGTTTCTCCGCCAATAGAAAATCATTAATCCAAACGCTTTTAAATAAAAAAAGAAAAATATTCCATAAAACGCTTATACATAAAATGCTTACAAATCCATATTTATATTGATAAAACCCTTTTTTATCACCTGTGGGTGGTATAGGTCATCCCCGAACAATTCCAGAAACCTGGGAATCTGAGCATTCTGCACGGTATCTTAGCTGTGCAGTGCGCTCATCTGGAAAGAAATCTCTGATCTTCTGGAACTGTTTCTGGATTCTGTTGGAGCCACTTTTCTGGTTTGATAGTCACAGCCTTCAATGCTTTTACCAGCACTGAGACTATTTTAGCCTTCACTGTCCACACATTCTTCAATTCTTATTTCAAGTCCTCGTATTTGTTTTATTCCATCTTCTTTATCTTGTTCTTTTCATACATATACAGAGCGAGACAGTGACATTTATCTAATGTGGAAAGTGTACACGAATCCACAGCAAGGACAATAGGATGTTCTTTGGACTGGAGAAGAGTGGTCGACTGGTGATAAAAAGAGAGAAAGTAGTTAAGGTTGATGAGATGGAATTGCCAGCAGGACAAATAGCAGACAAAGAGATTAGAGGCAGTCATAAGATGACTGCTGGGATATAGAATGGTTCAGTGGGTTGTTGCTAACTCGAACCGCCGATGCTAAGGTTCTACTCTCGCATGAATAAACCTTTAAAAATGCGAGTGATGCTAGCGACTCACCTAGATTTCTACCGTTAAGGGACTTCTTAACATATTTGTCTATTGCTATAAGCCAGCAGAGCAAGTCTAACCAGAAATAGTAAGGGCTTTTAAAAAAAATTTATGATCAAAATTGTAAGTTATTAAAGAAAATTAAATTAAAAAATCCAAGCCATAAACATGTACTGAAAGTCACCAGATGTACAGCTGGCATGAAATGGAAACAAAGAGGTTGTGAAGATCCAGAAACTCCCTACAATGCACGGAAATTTCCACCACAAATTTAATACCCAAAGAAAATAGACCGGAAAGAAGGTAGGTGATCTTGGCGAGTGATGAGTGAAGTTTTGAAAGAAACCCAAAACATTCAGGAATGCATCAGCAAGATGGCAACAAGCAATGAGTTGCTGATCCAAAGCATCAAAGAAATTGCCGAGAGACCACGCAGTTGAAGTATAACGATAAAGCAAGATTCTCCATGGGATGTACCATCGAAAGTTAATCTATTTATTGAAAACCTATATATTTTCCAAGAAGATTTTTCACGATAATGCACTGAAGAATGAGCAAAGTTTCAAAAAATACCACTGATTTTTTCGACTAAGCATGCATCGTTCTTTTCCACATTCTTTCGTCGAATTTTACCCAGCTCAAAGATGCAATAACAAAAGTCCTTAGGTCACTTCGAGGATAGCTGCTCAAAGCGGCACAGCTTTTTAAAGAAATATTTTCTCAATTGATTTTGCGTGTTTCTCCTATATATACAGCCGTCGACTCGCCTAAATGCAAGCAGTTTTAACCTATTCTTCTGTGATAATATCTCCCTTTGAGTTCCACCAGTTAATTTGCACGAGTTTCTTCTTCAACGTAGAAGTTGATAATAACAATTCATTTTGCATGTTTGTTTTTGCATATGATCTAATTTTCACTCACTATTTACTTTAAAATGCACCGTGTTTTCATTGCATTTTTACGACGAATCCTGCAAATACGATCCACTCAATTTTTTCAGCGAAAAATGTGCATTTACCACAAATCGTAGCAATTCGTACATCCAAGCTTTATTAAATACTCGTTGGCAGTGATTTGCCTTATTTTTAGTATCTCTGATCTATGCCATACAACGCACGCTAATTTCTATTATTTTATTTCTATTATTATCGTTCAAGTCATCACGAGTGGCAGAGATAGTGCTTAGCTTAGATAGGCGAAGAACTCTTTCAGAAGAATTGCTCTACTTCAAAACGCGAATTCCAATGGGAGACGAATGGCATTTTAGCCTTTCCAGCAATAGTAAGCGTCTTTTGTCGTAAAAATATTCGTTTTTTTCCATCTTCAAAAGGAAATACGATTGCCGAATCAATAAACTCTAAATAATTTTCTCCTAAATTACGTTGGAACTTTTTTTTACAAAATTCTTCTATAAAATATTTTTTCCAAACATTGTTCCACACATTCTGATTACAACTGTTGAAAATCATCGGATAACTTTTACAACAGTTTCATGGAAGAAAAATAAATGCGTTTCGTTGTAAATTTCAAAGCGCAACAAACATCGAAAGATAGTTTATAAACGATTTACAATTAAAAGTAAAGTACAAAGCAAAAATTAAAAGTACAAACTATGCTTTGAAATTATAATAACTATTATAAGTTAAATTAATTTACTTATAGAAGAAGCACTGAGACGAAAAGTTCGCTTCAAACAAAGTCTGAATATAAGCATACATATGTCAATATATATAAAAACTCAGAAAATTTAATAAAGCAGCAATTAAAAAAGAGGCTACCACCAACAATGTTTCGTCAAACCAATATGCAATTTTGACGGAAAAGAGCAACGCAATTTTGCTGTACTTTGTGTTACAAAAATATATTCGATAAATGCCAGTTTTGCAATTTTCTCTACAGAATCTTCGAAAATTACCTTTAAATCGATAGAAAATTTCGAGCTCCCGGCAATTAATGAATAAAAACTTTTTCTTATTGCTATTTCTATTTTCTTATTGCTATAACTATTTCGGTCAAAATAAATTAGTGGCTGGAATTTCTCAATTCTGGATAGGCCCGCTTCGGTGGCTGTTAGTACCATTAAAAATTTTTGCCAGGGAGATTCACATCACGGTGAAAATAGAGATGCAACATCAAGATTTTTAAGGACAGGTTCATTTCTGCCAAAGGCAGGATCCTTGATACTTGAAACGATAATCTAAGCAAAAGCTTCTATTATTTAGTAGCGCACACTGGACACTACAAATTCGTACCTTTTTTGCAGATTTCATTAGATGGGACTACACAAAATACTCATTTGAACTAAAAAAAATTTTATTGTAAAAATTTTACAATTAAGTTAATCAAATCTCCCTTCCAATATTTTCATTTGCGAGCCATAAAGCGACGATAAGCCGACTTTAATGACGGCACAAAAAGATAGAATGTAAACAAATGTGGACCAATCGTTATTAATATTTGAGTACTCCGATTGTGCAATGCGATTCATTCGGAGAAATGTATTTTGCCGACCAAATGCATACGCAGTTATTGCAAAATGAATCCGAGGTCGTAATTATGGTTACCTTTTACATAAAGATGGTACACTTATAAACCAAATTTTCTGATGATCAATTCCTATTAAATTGCGACTTATGTAATTTTATTCACTTAGATCTTTTTAAACATTCTAGGTAACAGATTTGCAATTCTAAGCGATTTTTTGAACGATTAACGCTATTGCTGTGAAGATTGAAGTCAGGATTTATTTCAAGATCTGAGATATAACTTATACAAGCAAAGGCAGTTTTACAGATATAAACTGGCAGAGGATCGAAACATTTAAAATAAATGTGGATAGCTTTAAATTTATCTAATGAAAGCTTAATTTGCACCTCATTCAACCGCTTTATCCATAATGTTTTTTAATAACAAAATATCCACTGGTGCGAATAATGATCCTTGTCCAGCGTTAATAATGGAATTAACGAGTACCTTATAATAGCATTAATGACCACTCAGATATATTTAGATATTTTTTTGGTTGGCGTCGAAAGCGAGGAGGGCTAATCAAGGTGGACCTAGACTGATACAGCTAGGAAAGATTTTCAACGTATAAGAGGACCAGCGATATATGGACTTAAACGATGCAAGAAGGAGTGGCTTATATTTCTACTAGCGATGGCGTCGGACCTAGCAGCTTGGAGACGTCTTATCCTTGTAGCCAGAGTAACCAGCCCAACCAGTAATGGTGATGGCTGCAAGAAGAAGAAGAATAGCATTAACGCTATATAATAAAAAACCATCAATACAAACTACCTTAAGGTATTTCTGACTTAACTCGAAGAAATTGAAAAATACTATCGAAAATTCGAACGGCTTGATGACCAGTTAAATAATTCTATATTAATTCAAATAAATCATCAGAAATACTATCAGCTTTACTGAACTGAGCAACTTGCCATTAGCTAGAGTCAAGTTAACAGATTTAGACCAGTCGTATAAATTAATCAAAAATAGATCTTTTTAAAACCCTCGAATGATGAAATGATACTGAATCAATGATTTGAAGTAATAGCAAAAATAACCATCAGATGAGTCTGCCAAATGTTCCGCACTAGCATAATTGACATATGATTATAAATTGATCATCTTGGTCTTTTTTAAAAAATCGAGATTACTGAAAATAGTCACAAATCTTAGGAGTTAAGCATAAGAAAAGAGATGGTAAATAAATTTTTTTTTCAATAAAACTTGAGGAATACTATTTGGACCTCCAGACAACGTAGGTTTAAATCTAAGTAATACTACAGACTATGAAAAGCGAAAATTTAATAGCATTTAAAGTACTGGAAATGTTGAACTACAACCATCAATATAAACATTAATAAGGTCGTCAGCGATAAAAACATTAGAGAAGTATTATGAAAAATAGTAGCAAAATATTAGATCAATATCATTAATGACCAAAGTGTCATTCAACTCGAAGGAGTAATTTGACTTGAAAATTTACGTTTTCTGGTTCCACAGCCTACTACTGACGGAATTTAACGTTCCATCATCTTTACGCAAAAAATATTGATAAATGGATGGATAAGTGGATGTATAAAATTCAAAATTCCTGGTGAAAAAGCAAAGACAGACTTGAAAAATAAATTTGGAGATCATTTAGAGATCATTTGGAGATCATCGAACGACTTCAACCGTGTGTATCACGTGAAGCAATAAGTGGTGAAAGATTCGTCTTTTGTACGAAACGAGTAATTCTGTACTTATTACATTGACAACGTTACTTTTTGACTTTGAAAAATTTAGGGATTTTTATTACTGTTAATAAATTTTTTGAAGAAAAAGTGATAACAGAAAAAGAAGATCATCAGTAATCTTACTTGATTCAAATCGCCATTTATTAGTAGTTTGACCAGCTAGGGTGCTCTTTGCCTGCAGGCAAAGGTCGAGGATTTCAACAACACGAAGATCACAATTTACCACAGTTTTTTTAAAATTTATCTTGCGATTTTTTGAAATAGGATTCCCGATATAGTTATCTATCCAATCCAATTGTTTTATGATCAAATGCTTACGAATAAATCCAATATCTGACCATTCGTTCATTTTTATTATTATGATGGAAAATTTAAAATTATACAGTGATTATTGCCAAATTTAATTTTAATGACTCTTCATCTGGAAACTTTCGCTGCCGTGGCTGTGGCATCTTGTATGGGCAAGCATGGAAACCAGCAATCTTAACCGTAGTTACAACTAGCACTCTATCACTTCCGAATTGAATTGAATTCGAATTGAATGTTTAGACGGTTTAAAATTTCTTTTCCCTTGAATCGAAATATTTAGAAACACAATCGTGTTCAAGGAAACATCATCGAACTTAGCATTAACAATCTATGAATTTGCTTTTATTATATTTATATTTCGTTTAGTCGAAAGTTCATTTTTTGTTCCTGTAAGAAAGTTAGTAGATCCTACCAGTTGCAATATCATCTCATTCTTCTGATTTTGCGACAACTGAGACTTAGTGGCCTTTAATAGATTTTACTTCACTATTTATTATTTCCCGATAAAATAGTTTCTTATCTCTTATCTTTGAGAGTCACTTAAAATTATAAGAATTATTTGACTCACTTTTCTCGAGCTAACTTCATATTTGCTTCTCCAATATTCGCATATTATATTATAACTTCGTACTTTTTTCTATCCTTTAAAAAAATAAAATTATTGAAAATGATGGTTAACTCATTCGCAACTAAAACGATCAGGTAATGTGATAAAAAAAGAGGATTTTTTGATTTTTTTTCAATTTTAGCAAACAATTTTTTTTATTAAAAGCACTCGAAGAATTAATTTTAAATTACGAAGAAATTTTTACCAATAAAATTCGATTAAGAAAGATCGATTCTCGAAGTTTCGTTAAACAAAAAATTATTTCAGTTAAAGATAAACATTTATTAAACCAGGAAAGAGCCTAAAACTTTTCTTCGAGAGAAAGCGGCAGTTAATAGTGATATTTAAACTACCTATCTACCAGTTCATCTTGGATGACAATGCTGCAGTACTGATTATGGTTATTATCTACCACTATAATCCTGTTCATGTAGTCGTTAACTCACTGAAAAATTCTGCGATTAAATCGTTTCCTGACAGTCATGCATCCATCTATTGATTCAACATGAATAACCGTTCTTTCACTTTCATTTAAACTATTTATCAAAACTTTAGCATTTCTCGGATCTCTTTTGTTTACTGTTCAAACCATAAAATATTGCACATTTTATGAAAACAAACCGAAAGAAAAAAGGAAAAACAATAAAACAACTTTCAAATATTCTTTTAAATAATATTTATAAGTTTTAAAAGAATGGTAAAATTAATGGTAAAAATTATTCCTGATAAGTAATGCACTTTTTTATTTTCATATTGTCTTTTGAAAATATTGTAAAAGTAATTTTTTTATTTTTTACAAAAATGTTCAAAACTGTGAAAAATACTTAAGTGCCATGAAAATTTCATTTATCGTGAAAGAATTTTATAAAAGATGTCAACGATACTAATCCACTCATGTAAAGCTACATTTATCATACTGGAAAACATCAAATTAGTTGAGATGATAAAGAATAATTGTCCAACCACGGATAAACAATACGAAATTAAATATTCTAGTCTGAAGACGAACCCACCATATTACAAATAAAAACCGGTTCCTATTCTATAGTAGACGAAAGAGAGGAATAAAACGAATAGATTAAATTGAGACATCTCAACTTTGCAACGTATTTAGAAAAAATTTTCAATATTATGCACCCCATGTCATATTTTCTTGTTAAATTACTGTGGTACTTATCCGTGCGGAAGCATTAACCCTATAGAGGATATTAGTCAGCGCATAAATGTAGCTCTACCTGGAAAGAATTTCGGCTTTAAAGATAGCATTAGTAAAACTCTGAACAAAAAAAAGTATTATAAATTAATTGGAAGGCTGCGAGAAATATTTTCATTTAAAAAATGTTTAAACACAATACACCAACAAAATTTCTAGAAAAAAAGATAGCTTGAGGATAGCACTAAAGATATATAATACGAATAGGGGCAGAAAAGTTTGAACTGACGCCAAACAATATAAATTCGATTCGTGCTCTCTGGTGGTACGATTTTTCGACATTAAAAATGGTGGTGTGCCACTGACTCATTTATATACTTTTATCACCGAGTGATTCTCCCATCCCGTAGCATCCAATCAATTAATCAAGCTAAAATCAGCCGTTAGAAGAATATAAAATCAGCTTGAAGAATAAAAAGTAAACAAACAAAGAAGAAAATTTTGTGGAAACATTTCAACGTCTGAGATAAAAATATTGTAAGATTTCTAACGAGTACCAATAATTTTAGAAAATCAGACATTATATGAAGCAATTTTAAAATGATTAAACTGAAAAGGAAGTAACGTTATGAAAAAGTTTTCAACAATTTAGGGCATTCGAAATGGGCTTTTTGCACGATCAAAGATTATAGTAATGTATTCGTGGCAACAATGACAACGAATAACGAATAACAGTGAAAAGGGTGTTGCCGTTCGAAAATTGTAAAACACCATGAATTCGTTTTGTTAAACGGTTATACAAGTAACGCTTCATTATAGAGGATTAAAGGATTTAATGAAAAAAAGCTGAAACTTAGAACTTTGAGTTAGAAAAAAATTGCATTCCAAAAAGAAAACTATGGTTAAGTTTGCCCAGAAATTAGCCGAGGATCAATAAAAGATTAAAAAGCAAGTGGTGTAAAAAATGTTTCGAATAAAATAGGACCTAAACAAATGTTGGTGACTCCTAAAAGATCAATTGATCCAGCTGATACAACAAATTTTGAAAAGTCGCGCGCAATTTCGGAAATTCAACTGCTTGTAGCCAAAAGTCGTGAGAAAAAGTATTATCGGCAATGCCAGGATATATTTTTAAAAAATTTGATATAAATGGTAAATTGTGGAAATTAAAAGAACATATAAAAGCAATTTGGATATACCTGAAGAAAATATGTTCTAGCAATAAAGAAAAATCGAAGAAATCTAGATTTTCGAATTTAAGCCATAGCAGTTCGCTTGATAACAGTAATAAATTTCAGCAATTAGAATTTTAAATTAAGACGATATGAAATGATAAAATTTGCAAAATCGAAAGTATCATTCTTATCATCCAAAGTTTCCTCTAAGGCTTAAAGTTATCTTTTATCAGTAATATAAATTATAGTAAAATAATTGTAGTTAAAGCATGAGCTAAAATGGTTTTAAAACGATTGATAACGATAACAAAGAATATACTTTAAGCCTTAGAGGAATCTTTGGATGATAAGAATTTGCTAAAAATAAATGAATGCAAATAAATTTTTTTTCTACTGCCATTTCTACAATTAAAGGAAATTGTAACTTTAAGAAGCAAAACTTTCGAATCGACAAAATATATAATCCCGAGTTATGACCAGACGTGTTCAAATTCCTAATATAAAATATCTGAAAACTTATGTTTAACAAAATGATTCGAGAAAGATATAGGAATTAGTTTTTTAAAATTGCCATAATTTTATTTCTGTGATTACAATACAAATAGCAAGACGATATGCGAAAGATTCCAGTGGCAAAACTGACTAATTTGCTAGTTGAAGAATAAAAGCGACACTTTGTGCGGCGATCATTATAATGTGACAATATTGATAATATTAACTGGTAATTGATATAAACAAACAGCAGGTAATTCAAGTAAGTATTGGCAAGTAAGTATAGCAGGTATTGCTATCTACGAACAATGCATATATCCTATAAATTTCTTTATAATAATGATGACATTTCTCGATCACTTTCAGTAAGTCCATTAATCGCCCCGAAATAACTCAGACCACTTCCCAGAAATTGATTCATAATTATGGTATTACTTTTATCTTTTTCATTCAACCGTTATATCGACAAAATTGTTCAATAAAAGTCTCCAAAAAAAAAGAAAGAAAATTACCATCAATCTCATTAAAAGTAAACTATCTACGCTCTAAAAACGAGTTTGCTAATAATAATTAAGCGAAAAGGTTTTAATTATAATTGAATGCTCAATGTTAATTAGCTGCTGAATGTGGGATGAAGAAATTGAAATCTTTAAACTAAATTTCTCGTACAATCTGAATAATTTATCACAAAATAAAAATGGTTTCTTAAACTGATTCACTAAAAAAACCGCTTTGGAGAAGACATTTCAAATTGACTGTTTTACTTAAAAATTGATGTTGAATATTTCGTTGAAATCAATGAAGTCTAATGAAAATCTCGCGCAAGCAATGAACCAAGATAAGCAATTTAAGCAATTTAACAG
Organism: Dracunculus medinensis; assembly: GCA_900625125.1. NCBI lineage: Eukaryota > Metazoa > Nematoda > Chromadorea > Rhabditida > Dracunculidae > Dracunculus > Dracunculus medinensis. The sequence continues at coordinate 166,485 of UYYG01001154.1, forward strand.
ATTTGCTTAACTAAAATGGGCTCGAATCTAAGTGGTTTTGAGGATATCCTCAAATGACACACCAGTGAAAGTACTCATCCTGTTAGCAAATGCAGTAACCAGAGATGGTGAGTAAAAAAAGGATTTGATGTGAGAGATCTTAGTCATGAGATAGTAGTTTTGCCAAAATCAATTCTTATCATTCAGTCGAACTTCTTCTTGAGCTCGGAATTACTAAAATATCAATAAAAATATCAATAAATCAGTGCAGTTAAATATGAAAAATTAATTGTACTACAACCGACAAGAAAAAGAACATAAACTGATCGTTATTAATGCAATTATTAAAATGGAGATAATCTAGGCTCAGCTCTTCCGTCTAATTTTGGCAAAAAATTACTTACCCACTTCGTTTTCTCGAACATTATAATCAGGCAATGATGAATAACTGGTTCGACTCGATACTGACGCACTTGATGACCTTTTGCCCTGTTTGAAACCTGATTCTACTGACCATAAAGGAATTCATCAAATAACAGACTGAGGTTCAATCAAACTTGTTAATGAACCAGTATAATAAAAAGGCGAAAAAGTAAAATAATAACTTATAAGTTTCAGTTTGAATTTTGGTTTAAAAAATTATTTATACTAGCAAAGATATCAAACTGTTTAATTAAATTGAAGTAAGTACAAGCAGTGGAGTCAATAAAATAACTGCTACTCTAGTAGAATATGCTAAGATCTGACTTTAACACTCTTTTTTGAGTTGCAACGAAATGCAGATGAAGCGCGCGACGATTGCGGAGATTTCCTTTCAGCTGAGGTAGATGAGCGATTAAGATTGTTGTGAACTCCAGAATATTTATCACCATTAACCATATTCATCCGCGACTGTAATTCTCCAGAATTTTCCGAAAATTTAACGAATGAAGGAAAGAAGGAAGAAAAAGAGAATTGGATTTTGTTACGAAGTTAATTTAAAACGCAAAAAGAATTATAAGAATTATCTATTGACATGTAAATATGTATATGTATGATATATATGTATAAAAAACTTATTTTTTTATACTTCACTAGCTATTAAAAATAGGAATAAATACCATTAAACATTCCTGCTGAAGGCTCATTTCAAATAAATGAGCTTTCTCTTGGCATGAATTGCGGCCACATTCACCATGCACATATATTATCGGTGCATTAGAAGCCCGTCGAAAAGAGACTTGCCCCACTGGAACATGGTGGCTTAAAGATAAGTGCAATCGCCTCCAGCTCATTGATCTAAAGGTTATTACAAAGATGTTACTCCTCATCGAAAACGAAATATATGATCAGTTAAACTTATTGATAAAGAGATGGCAATAGTATACAAAAAAAATCACCCAAGTTGCAATCGCCACAGCTGTGGTTCTTCGTGAGGCCGATCAAGTCGTTGATGAAAATAAATAAGTATTGAATCAGTAAGAATTATCAAACATTTATTCGCAAATTTGTTATTCGGTCGATGGCAATGCGGATCTGGATAAGTATTCAGTAGTCGAATCTCTCCTTTAGCAATACCAGAAATCGCTATACAGAGAATACTGCTTTCGAAGCGATTAAATAAATAAAGGCGATTTCGATAAATGAATGGATCACAAAATAGTGCTGAAATGTTCTGAATATTATTTAAAAAAATATATTATAAAAATATTATAACCACAATAAGTCAGATGATCGTACAAGATGGAGGTAACGTGTGAAACTTAGCTCTGATCTATCCTCTGATCTAATATAAAATGAACCTTTCTTGTCTTTAATATCAGGTCTAATTGTCAATATTGACATAGCCTTTCGGGAACAGTACTCAGCTAAATGAAGAAGTTCGATCTTTGGAACCACTGCGTGATTTTTTTCATGATACGAAAGAGGATATGAAATCAAAACGGGACCATTTTCATCATAGATTATTGATGTATCATAATGCCGTCTGAAAAAAAAAAGAATATATCACCCACAACTGATCCACAAAAAAAAAAATAGGCTACCAGACTATCCCATCGTTTTTCATAAAAACTGTTGACTAGTAGAATGGGAAATTATTATTTCCTTTTATAGTAATATCTTGAAAAAGTGTGAGTCTGATTTGACAAAGATTTTTACCAAAAATAATTTTAAAGCAGAAAGCTGTCGATTAGCCCGATAAGAAATGTGAATTAATTCATTAGCATTCCCTCGTAGGTTATATAAGGATTTTCATTTATCCATTTATGATGCTAATCCACATCCACATCTTTATTATTTTGGTAGACAAAAGTTATATTCATGTCCTACACATATTCTTTTGATGGTTTAATACCTACATGCGCCAATATACCGAGTATTACCAAAAAATTCACTATAGCCAACAGTTTAATGCAAAAGAAGGCAAAATATGTAAAATTTTGTACCTGCGGCATATTTGAGTTGATCGAATTGGATGAGAAATATATAAAAGACGACATTGAAAATATAAAGTAGCCTTTGTTACAAATAACATATTTTCAGCGTTTTCTAGCAGAATTATAACATCATTATCATTCAAAAAAGCAATATCTATCATCTGAATTAGATCTGTACAATTTAATCGACAAATTACTATTACTGACCATAAAATTTTAAAGCCATATTAGATTTTAATTATGAGAAATATTCCGTTTAAAATAATCTGGTTTCATAGTTTTTTCTTTAATTTTTAAATTATTGAAACATGTAAACTTGTAAATTTGAAATTCGGTCATTAGCAGTGCAAAATTGAAAATTTTGTAAAGTAGTCTAATTTGTACTCCATATTTTCTTGTACTCCATAGATTAATTTAAAGATATATTATTATATTGTACTCCATAGATTAATTTAAAGATTAAATTTTATTTTATTTATTTTATTGAGTTGGATTTTATCGAACTTAGTTCTGTTGAATATTGCATAAATTAGTAGTTCAAGAATTAGCAATGTTAAAGTCGGAAAATAGGCGGGGGGGGGGGGGGGGGGGGGTGGATGGAAAGGAAGAGGATTAATAATTACCGTATCATTTTCATGAGGTGATTCAATGCCATTTATCTGAAAGTCCATACATTGTGTGATATCCTCGGTGTTATAGAGATGTAGTGACCTATTGCCTTTTCTGAAATATGATTAACTTGAATTCTGATTTAACAACTGATCATATTTGCAATTTTCTAAACGCTCACTTGAATATTAAATGTTTTGCATTCGGAGAAACAGCCATAACTTTATATGCAGTTCGAACCCCCGTCAATGATCGAAGATCTTTTACTGTATCTGATGCGACATCCGAATCTGATTCTGTCCGAATGCAGATCATAGTACTCAAATCGACAAAACTTCTTGAAGATGATGCAAAATTTTTCTCAAAAGACATGGTGAAGAAAATAAATCCGAGAGAAAGATCTGCAAAATTCATGGATCAATTAAGAGAAAAAGATAAAGAATGCTGAAAAAAGCAATTACTTTCGTCAAAAATATTCGGCAAGTTTTTCTTCAAACTGTGTAAAAGTATCCTTTTCGGCTTTCAAAGTTATTCTGCAACCTATGTAACATTATTTTCCATGTGTGGACAAACAATGTTTTATAGATATTGAAAAGAAAATGGGATGGTTTATTTCTGAAGGATTTTACGATGAGATTCAAAATTTTGGAAGATTTTTTCTTCTGTCTTATAATGGCTATGATTAAACTAAGATTTTCCTTATTTAATAACCCAAAGAAAATGATTATTTCCATCATTTAAAATATACTGGTAAATATATTTATTTATTTATTTATTGATAGCCAGCCAAGTAGGGCGACAACGCCATGTGCTTGTATTAATAATAACAGTTAAGATAACAGAAAAAGAAAACACACAAAAAAAAAACATAAACAAAATTACTTATAAAATAATATGACAAAAGTTAACAATTTAAAGAGGAAATTACAGATCAATATAATATAGTACAATTCGAAGTAACATATATAACCTGAAGATAAAATCGAGATTTCTCACTTCCTACAGTTCTTGCCTGGTGTAAACTCTTCTCTTTTTTTTTGTTTTTAAATAATATCGTAAATGATATTATCTAGTCTTTTTTTAAAGACAGCTAGGGATGACGCACAAGCTACATCGTTTGGCAATTTGTTCCAGTAGTTAATAGTACGAATAAAGGAGTCATGAGTCCTTAGTTTAGTTTTGCATATAGGTTTTAGCAATTTTAAGCCATTAGTTCTTGTTGGATTCATATTTAGTCTAAAGTTATAATATTTCGAGCAATCTAGTTTAACATAACCATACAGAATATTATGTGTAAATTAAATTTTGTTTAATTCTACGAACTGAGAGAGAATCCATGTTATGTTGTAGTTATGCTCTTTTATAATTAAAATTATAATTTTTATTAGGAGAGAGGCGTCGTAGAAAATATTTTTGAAGTCCTTCAATTATTTTACCTGTTTTGCGATGTCTAGGGGAGTAACATGTAAAATTGTAGTCAAGAAGAGGCCTAACGAATGCTTTGTATAATTTGATAAGAAAACTTTCAGTTTTGTTCTTAAACGAACGAAAAATAAAATTTAGTATATAGAAGGAAGATCAAAGGATTTAGTATTAATGTACAATTCGAATTTCACATTTATTAGTAGAGAAATGCTAAATGCATGCACCACACAGATAAATAAACCAATTATGGGTTTGATTTTTATTCAGTTCCCTGAATTCATACAGCAAAATTATTCAAATCATGCTGAGGAGCGTTCAAATTGTCGGATATGTGAAAGATAATTTATCTCTCAGTCAACACCATATAAATATATATTAACAGATGAATTAAGTATGATCTCTTCAATACCATTAATATACATCAATAAGGTCAAAGGACCAGTGCGACTCCTTTAAGGCATTAGATTTATCGAAGATAAATACGCGAACACCTTGATAGCAAGCGCTTAGGTAATTTAAATGTCAATAACTCTTGAATAATCCTCAAGATCCTATTATATGAATAGTTATCAGAAACTTTTCTAAATAAACCGTATGGCCGCGATCAATTTATGTGAACCAACCATGCCATGAAAACTCTTCAGAAAATGATGATGGAATTCAGATTAATTTCACATATTAGTTTGTTAGTACTAAGGTAGTCAGTCATACAGCTTATTGCAGATGAGCGTTTATAATAAGTAATTTGCTGATAAATGCAACACTAATTGCTCTATATAAGAAGTTTCAACTTGGGAAAAAGCTCTTCATTCAAAAATATGTTCAAGAAATAAGAATAACAAGCATTTGCCACATCAGTTTCATCAAAAAATATATTTCAAAATAATTTACTCGTTCGGAAAAATTTTTATATAATTAGTTATAAGAAACGAAAAGAATTTAAAATTCTCTCTAATACAGGTAAATAGGTATTCGCGTGTTTCCGCGAAATTTTTTTAAAAAAGTATGAGTGCATACTATCAGTGCTCTTGACATATTTTAAGAACCTTCAAAAATCTTCTATGAATCTTCTTTGCACCTTTTTTGAATAGCAAAAAAAAAGCTGATAATGAAATATTATTCAATCCAATATTAAAAAAAGGAAGCACCTGTGACTCTTCTAATTATAGACCTATAAGCCTAACATGAGTTGGTAGCAAGTTACTCGAAAGGTTGATCTGCAAGCTGCTTACTTATCTTGATATCAATAATTTTATATCCTCTTATCGGCATGGCTTTTGTAAGAAAAAATCTGCTTCTTCGCAAATATTGGAATATTTCCGATTGGTCAGCATCAATTGACAATGGAAAAACAATATCAGTTGTGAACCTAGATTTGGCTAAAGCTTTTGATACTGTTTCCCATAGCAAATTATTGGTCACTCTTAATAGTTATGGCATTACAGGAGCTCTTTATAACTGGGTATCAGATTACATAAAAGACCATCACCAAGCCGTACTCGTCAACAACACTATCTCTGACACAAAACCTGTTAAATCTGGCGTTCCCCAAGGTAGTTGTATTGCGCCATTGCTTTTTTTATTATATATAAATGATGTAACTAATGTGGTGCTAAATTCTACTATTTATCTTTATGCTGATGTTTGTTATCCTCATGGTAGATCAGATAGCCTATCTCCACTGCAGAAGGACCTCAATAGAATAGCCAGCTGACTACATGAAAGGCAAATTATCCTTTCCTTTCAAAAATGTAGCGTTCTTCATATCAATTCTAAAGGTTTCAATTTTCCTAATCTTATTATTAATGGCAATATAATCAGTAGAGTCTCACACATTTCCGATCTTGGAATAATCATGGATGGAAATCTCGATTTTTACCTTCACTGCAGGGTAAAAAATTCTCAAAGATACTAAATTTTATTTTTCGTTCGTTTTAGAACAAAACTGAAGACTTTCTTATCAAAATGTACAAAGCGTTCGTTTGGCCATTTCTTGACTACAATGCTACATGTTAAGCGAGATATCGTAAATCAAGTAAAATAATTGAAGGACTCGAAAAATATTTTATACGCGCCTCTCTCCTAATTGCAATTTTAATTGTAAAAGAAAACTTTTACAATATAATCTGGATTCTCTGTCAGTTCGCCGTATTAAACAAGATTTAATTTATACTTATAAGATTTTGTATGGTTATGTTCAATTGTTAGATTGTTGAAAATATTATAATTTTAGGTTAAATTAAAATCCAACAAGAACTAATGGGCTAAAATTACTAAAACCTATGTGTAAAACCACACTAAGGACTCATTATTTCTTTATTCGTAATATTAATTTCTGGAATAAATTACCGAACGACATAGCTTGTGCGCCATCCCTAGCTATTTTTAAAAATAAAATAGATAATATCATTTATGATATTATTTAAAAAGTTCACATCATGTAGGAAGTGTGAAATGGCGATTTTTACCATTCGATTATAGTTATTTTGAATTGTACTACATTATATTATTTTGCAATATCCTCTTTATTTCATCTTTAAATTGTTTATTTTATTTCAATATTATTATTTTTTGTTATTTGTCATTAATTCTTATTATTTATTATTTTAACTGATGTTATTAATACAAGCACATGGCATTTGCGCCCTACTTGGCTGGTTTTCAATAAATACATATATAAATAAATAAATAATATAACAGTCAACAGTAAACGAATTAGCTAAGATTGTAGTCTTTCCGAGATAAAAAACCACTATTAGATTACTGTCAATAGAACAAGCAAGCATGAATCAATTATTCCTGCTTTGTTAAAAAATTATTCCTACCTTAGAAGAATATAAAGACCTTGTTGAGCAGCAATATCGAAAAAAAGTGTTATGTTACGCCAACCTGACAATAAGTACCTGAAAAATTTAAACCATATGACAAAAGAAAGCAGAATTTCTTAAATAATTTGGTCCATATTAAAACGAACTTTCCTTTTTCTGGTTCGTGAAAATTCCACGGAACATATGTCTGTATAGCATTAAGTCCAGCAGCCCTAATTCGTTTTAACCTGTCTTCCCAATAATCAGGATGTATTCGAAAGTAATGTATGCTTGCAGAAATGTATCTGTAAATATCAGTAAATAAAATATGCACAAAAGCTATTCTATAAAAAGGAATTAAATATCAAATATGAGGACTATTACTGTAGCCCAGTACAACTACAATAGCATTTGACTCATTCCAACTATGTCTTTAACTCTTTCAGGGCATTTCGGATGCGGATTTTAGTGCCAGGATGACTAAGAATTGAAAGCGCGAATCGAAATTTTAAAGGCAAAAATTTTCAATTTTCTGCTATATTCTTTTTTGATTCCTGCAATTCCATCATTTTAAATCTCTTCATAGCACTCTCAAACTTCATAGTCCCTTAACAGCATTCAACCATGTTATCTTATGCTATTATTATGCTTCTTGAGTTTTTTTTGAGTTTTGAGTTTTTTTTTTATAGCGTATTCTTTACCTTTTAACTGTGTTGTACCTCCTTGGCGCATCTTAAAGCCTGCCATATTTCTATTCTCTCTCTTCCCTAAAATTTGTATTGCCTTTTTGCCATTACTTATTGATGAAACCATTTTGAAATGCGCTATGCGCATCTCCAAACGTTTCTTCAGAATCTTTTATGGCTTGCTAACATGGTTTTCTCTTCTCATCTCCAATCCTGTTATTAAAAACTCATAGAATCTCGCTAAAATATTCTTCTTTAAATGCTTTATTCTACCACAAAAATTTCTTTTTTATCTACTCAAAATTTTTCGCTTTTGATAAGGACGTTCCATTTTCAATATATTAGTAATTTTATGATGCATTTATAAGGAATATAGAGTAAAGACATATATATATAAGCACTGAGAAGGTATATCGGAAATTGGAAAGTATTAAACTAAGGAAAATAAATAAAAAAAAATAAGGATATGAGGGAACGTTTAAAGGATATGCGACGACTTGAAGGTGTTAAGCTGATGTAGTTCAATGCCATTTTTTGAAAATTATTTGATATATTTGGTTATATTTTTGGTTCTAATTATTAATTTTACCATACTCTCTAATGAACTTAAATTTCCTTTTTAGGAGTAATTTTATTTTCCACCTAATAAGCAGTAAATAATACCTGAATGGCTCGCCATCCAGGAGAAACTGGTTGTTTTCAAAATCGATGCTGAATGAAGTATTCAAACTTTTTTCAGTCTTTGATAATGATAAAGCGAACTGATTACAAAGCAACCAGATAAATATGAATTGAGACATATCTGAAAAATTTTAATAACTATTTTAAATAAAAAGCCAAGAAATAACCGTTCATAATGGATTTGGAGCTTTATATTAAGCTTGAACAATTCATTATTTAAAAACTGAATTTCTCACTTTATGCGAGTATTGCTAATTGCTATAAGAAACATTAACACTAAACGATGAAAAGTAGGCGATAAAAATAGGAAAAAAGAAATGTACGATATTCGAGTCGTTTCGTCATGCTTATATTTCGGTTGATATTTTAGACATTCGCACTAGGTTCCCAAATTCCATCAGTTCTATTCTAGTTTAGGTCGGTTCACAATAACGCTAATATTTCATTGATTTCATCATTATCTGACCTGAATTTGGCCAACGAGAAACTGAAAAAATTCAAGAAAATTGCAAAATGAAAGAATCAATAGAAGAAGCAGATGGGTTTTTATAATAAATGGTTGATCGCAGCGGTAACAGTTGGTTAATTTGAAGAGGCTAAATCGGCTGGTGTATGTGGAAATCTCGTGGATACTACCTTGTGTTTATTCCACTTTTTAATTAGAAATTCTTATTTTCTTAAGGCGAAATACTATATTATTAAAGCATAATAAAATTTTTGTTTGAAAACTAATCTATTGAATATTCATACGATAATTTAGTTCCATGAATTTAATATGCATTCTGAAGGTCAAGGATACTTACAAGTAGTTCTTAAAGAGCAAAATTTCAAAAATTATCGTAATCAACACATTTTTGACTAGAATTGGTGGGAAAATTGCCTCAATCATCAACAAATTGTCATCATTTTCATCTTTTTTTATTGAATTTTATGAAAAATTTTGTTTTTTGCGGGATAGTAATATTAGCCAATTTCTTAGGAGTCTCAGTATATAGAGTTTGCCGCCGTTAAAAAAACGGTCATTTAAGGAGAGCGAAACTTATTTTGAGGATAAAACCAATCCAGAAGAGGCAAGGATGATAGAAAGGGATCGCATCGAGCGCCACAGATTCGATCCTCTTCCTCTTGACCGTCATAAAAAGTTTAGTTAAACATTAGTGAGATCAGCCAAAGCAGTAACGATAAAATGCTGTAAGAGAAGATAAGGAATCCTGTTCAAGTACCGTGTGCTAAAATGTTTTCATCAATGGAAGTAGGTTCATTCCGAGTTTCTCAGCGATAATTTCGTTACATGATTGCAATTTTTTAAGCGAATATTGGGAAAATATTTCGGAAACAAGTTTCTAAAATATTTTTGAAAATATTTCCCATTATATGACTGGCGGACCGATCTTGTTTTGCGTGTTTTGCGTTATTAGCGTTCCGTTTACGTAGTAAAATTGTTCAAGATGGTTTTCATAGTGTTTTGCATTAGTGTTTTTAGCTCGGGAATCACTGGATAAAATCTTGGTGGCACATTGATTTCCATTGGTGCTAAATCGAGTCAACAATGAATACATTATTACATTATGCAGTATTTCGAAAACAAATTCCAGGATCTTCAGTTCGCTTCAAGAGTAGATTTGTTGGTCATTCTTCAGCCAAATATCTATCCAAGGCTCCGTGGTTCAAAAACACTCGCCGCTATCTGTTTTTTTGCACTTTCATTTTATAAACTTGATGTTGAGGCCAGTAGAATGAAAGTAGCTGCATAGCACCCTTTTCTTTATATTAACCGGTTGTGACCATATTTAGTCGCATCTGCCTATTCTCTACACTTGGCATCAACGAGTTAACCAGTGAGATTTCGTTAGTTAGCCGAATGTCAGAACTCTTTGGGAAAAGATCGAGGGAAATCTTATTCTGTAAAATATCCAAATATTTTAGAAATTATCGCACATAATTTTTTCAGATTGATGGTACTTTCTGAACTAATTTTTCTTTGAGTTGGCGGCAACATCGTTTAAATGCTATAGAAGATAACTGTGCGCCAGATTTCCTAAAATTATCCTCACTGTAACTCGAAGCCAAAAATTTCCGGGAAGATGTCCTTATTTGATGATTCCTTTTGCGATATAATTCCGATTTTTGAAAATCGGTGCTGTTCTACTCGCTATGCTTTCTGGCCCATGCAAAGTCAACCAATTTACTTGCTTTACTGACTTGCTGAGTCGCGGAATATTCATTCATTCATTCTGCTCGCAGTTTCGTTCTCGTTTTAAACTGTGGCATTGAATTTCATAAATTTTTCTGTATTGTCAAGTGAGGTGCTATTCTTCGTGTAATTCCTCGCCGTTTCCTAGCTGTTTTCCAATATAATTCCAAATTTCTTCAGCGGTTCCTAGGTTATTCCCCTATTCCCTATTATTCTCGTGGAGTGTTGCCATATTATAATGCTATTTAGAGGTTTTTACGGCATTTCACTTACCTTCATATATTACCATTCTTATAATCCGTCGAATATAGATAGCCCTCTATGTTCGAAAACATTGTCCGAACGATTGGCTTTGCTAGGTATTTCGTTTCGCGTCATTCACTTCTCTATCTTCACAACTATGCTGTTCTCACATGTTTCGCGTCTTCCGCTTCCCGCGCATTTCTTCATGTATAAGTTCTCTTCAAAAACTACATTCTCGAAAATTCCTGGGAACTACTGCCTCAATCCTTCAAAAATTCTTAGAACTTCCTAAAAAAATCCCAGTGGTTCTCACAAAATTACCAGGGTCCCATTTATAATTTTCAATAATTTCTCTAAAAATCCCCAGGTATTTTTGAAAGAATTTGGAGAGGGGGTTTACCCACTATACGACCCCTAAAATTAGTTTCAGATATGACGTCATATATGTTATTCCCTCGTTCGTTGATCGATTTAGCTTTGCAAAAAATTAGACTCAAAAATTCGCCAACTGGCATTTTGCCAACGGTGATTCATTGATGTGTGAGAGAAAAAAACAACCTGAATAGTATGCGTTATAGTGAAAAAATTATATAAAGAGCACGGATATTGTAGAGAATTTGAGAGCGAAAGGGCAGAGATTCCTGTTATGTCTGGCTTGCAAATTCGTTGACATCACCGAGAGATTGTTTTTCCTTTCGCTGCTTCTTACTCGTCTCAGCCTTTCCGTGTTCTTTTTTCGTATGAAAATTTCATTTATCGTCTATATCTCCATTTTCGCGTGCTTTATTCATTATGAATCTTAATTACTCTCGTTATCAAGCATTTTGAAAAACACCGATTTTTCTTCGGGTTGTCGTTACGTCTATATCTCAGACTAAGTACGAAAATATGGCATTTTGGCGAGTTTCCAATTAGCGAACAGCTTTTTTGTGCGCCAAATGCGGCGATAATCGTCTGTTTCAGATTTTGTACCAGGTTGTACCGGAAATTTTAATCTAACAAATGACTACTATGTGACCTTTGACCTTGTCTTCTTCTTTTTATACGAAATATTAATCAACTTTTACAACTGCAAATATTTTATTGCCCTAAGCAAAACTGTATCGATTCTCTCTTTGATATCGCAAATAAAAGAAATACAAACTTGAGCCCTAACGCATTTCACTGTTTTTATTAGCACCAGTATTAGCACCAAATAGTTGATTTTTAGGTGACCTTCGGACCGAAAGTTGCGAAAAGCAAAATTTCCAGGGAAAATTACTGGTGAAAATGAAAAGCTACAAAAAAATTATAAAATAATGCGTGATAAATTTGATAATGTGCGAGCAAGATCTGTAAAATATAAAAAATTTTTACAGCAATTGTTTTTACAGTTGAAATATGTGTTCAACAATTCTTCATCTTCTAACAGCTCTCACCATTGCTGGTTAAACTGGCTCGGTCTACTGGCTAGCTACAAAAGTAAGACGTTTCCAAGTGGCGCGGTCCGACGCCATCGCTGTTAGAAGTATAAGCCACTCCTTTTTCCATCATCTAAGTCCGTAAATCGCTGGCCCCCATATACGTTCACGACATATTAACTATTGAACAGGTGATTAACTTTGGAAGGGTTGGAGCTTAAGGGAATTCTCGTGGATAAATGGATGGACGAGGTGCTAGAATTATGTATTAGATTACCATGTGCAGAGGTTTTACCAGTGATTGGAGTAAACGTGCCAGTTGACCTGTTTGTCGCCAAGTGACTCTGTCACTGCTAAGCGAATTATTAGCAGCCAGCGAGTTTTATCAAAGATCGCCGAAATTAGCCATTTTGCTTAATGAGCAATCGATCGAGGAAAATAACAGCCTGGCTTGTATTTCTTGTATTTCAGTTGCTTATTTTTCTTAGGTTGAATTTTAAAAATGCATCATGGATCGCGCTGTTCATTTCGTTCTCTCTTTTCATCTTAATGCTCACTGATTTTTATAGATTCGACCTCTCGACCTCCAACCTTTTGTAGTTTTCACCGACAGTCAGTTAAAGTTTCGATCGTCGACCTACGTTTTTTTTCCTTTCTATATTTATTGGATGACAAAAAATAATAAGAGTTTATTTAAGGTTAATTTGTAGTAATATTTTGGTTAATTACCCTCACCGAATGAAGAGGAATTGTCTTGCGCGGCTCATAATTAAAAAATTTCATTTCCTTTTTATGTTTTCCATTATAAAAGGGAAATTTAACATTTTTTTAAATGAAACTGGTGACCGTTTCATCAGAAGTAATTATCAGTGAGTTGTCCCTCTTATGACTGGCCGCATTATTATCTCTCTGAGGCCGCGGAGTGGACATTCCGATTTATTGCCGACTATTTAGGATAGTCATAACCATAAACTTAACAATAAATTCTGTTTGAGATCTTCGAAAGCTTGTTTGGTTTCTTTATACAAAACATTAAATTTCGACCTAAATAATCCACTAAATCGGTCATAACATCTCAGAGCAAAGGATTTCACAAGGCCACACTTCGGTTAATGGTATCGGCTTTACGGTCATTTATGCTTTTATAATATACATATATGGGAATATTTATGGAGTTTTTAAGTGTTAGAAGCCGAAAACGTTTCATTTTCCAGAATTTTGTCATTCAATTGATAAATAAGTGCTTAGCGCTTACCATTTTTGGTTAGCCTTACTAAATTAGCGTCCTTAAGAAATTTGGTTAAGGATAGGAGCACAGATCTCGTCAGTGCCACTCGAATTTTTTAGTGATAGTTTTCACTCCTTTGAGGACAGGAAGGGGAATTTCACATTCTCAGTACGTTACACTAATATAAACCACTGCCCACTCGGTTATTCCTTCAAAGTTTCACGCACATGTTTTCTCAAACAATCAATTTATTTGCTGAATAAATTTTATCTTCACTTGGACTTGTTTACATCTTGAAAAAATCTCATCAATATTTATGCGTTCTCATATCGACAAGCGTTGATTTTATTCTGACATGCATACTTTCAAAATATTTTTTGATAACTTTTATCTTTAATAATTATTTCGTGGGTCATGGGTCGTGGCTGAGTTCGGTTCCATTTGGGGGAAATGAACGTTTGAGTAACTGCTAGGTAGTCAAATGGACTTCATGGTTAAAACTTCTAAAGAAAGTAAATCCAGTGCGGTAAAAATGGACGGGAACTTTGAGTGCTCGTTCGTTTCATTTTGTGTCAAAATTATGTTTATTCTCTATCGGATGGATTTGCTAGTTTTCGAGAAATTTATTTTTTCCTGATTCAGTGAATCATATAAACGTGAATCATGATGCGTCACCACTTAATGAATCAGATCATGATGGCGATAATGTCGATGAGTACGATAATCAGGTTTTCGAGAATTTTTTGTCCTATTAAAATAACCCAAAAAATTATTGGAATTCAACAGTTTTTAAAGTATTTATATCGCCTATATGGAACTCGTTTGATTTCTATGAACGACGAATTTGGTTCGAAATCGAAAATCAGAAACGAATTCTCGATTTCTTTCAATTTTCTATTTAGGTGAGAATAAAGCACTGATTTGGTACTAAACTAATTCTCTATAATTTTCTATTATTTTCTGGAAATGATTCTGAAGAAAAAAACGAGCGCACTCACTGCATTTGGGCATATTCTGAAAAAAGATGTAACAAAAGTTTTTGTACTTAAAATTAGGCTACTTTCATGGTTTTCTGGTAGGGACGTCCGAGAGTTACTCTTGTTTTTACTCAGGTCACAAGATTGATCTCTTTGCCTCAACAATGGACAAAAATCCTAGCGGTGCTGAGGACCCATCCGCTTTGAAAGTTATTTTTATTAAGGACATAAGTTAAATGATCTAACTTTTAAATTCGTGGAATTCTATAAGTCTAAGAATATGAAGTAATTTAGATCAAAGCTCAATCTGCTTAACTTCTATTCATAAAGTAATAGAATGTCTGCTTTTGGTTCGTCTTCCAAATATTTCGTTTTTTATTATATTTCATCCAAGGATTTGGTTTTCGTTAATCTTGCGTCGCATCGATTCTTCAGTGACAAGCGTGTTCTTGTAATCGAAGGAAATATCATTGATATTTTCAGAGAACAATAATCAGAGATATGTTTTCTTTATATCAAATCAAATCCATCCTTAAATATTGTTCTAGTCAATCTCATCTGAAGGGAATTCAGGCTTAGATAAATAATTAGCCTTAATTTAAATCGCTAAAAGCCTAAAGTAGGAAAATTTATCAAAAAAAGGGTGGAAATAAAAAAAATGATAAAAAGTTGTAAGTCGTATGTTTTTCTATTGAACTATTACGCTTGGCAATAATTTACGAAATAATTTCTTAAATTTCCGATTTTTTTTCGTTTTCTGTTGAATACCATTGAAAGATATAACGATTGATCAGAGAGAAAGGAATTTTCGTAGAATTCATGTCGATGAAAAGTGAATTCTATAAAAATGGAGAAAAGAATTTCGAATTTAGGAATTTTTTTTCTCTTAAAGTTAAGGATTTTCTTTTAAAAAATTTCATATTCACTTATTAAATAATTAAATAATTTAAAGGCCAGTCGAAAGTAAAAATTATTTTTATTTGACATTTTCTCTTTTTCATTTATTCTTATAAATAAGCTTTTATTTAATTTATTTATTTCACTTATAAAATATCCATAATTATCGACGAAAACTTATGATGAAGAAATTTAACTTTTTTACAAAAAGAGATTGGTTAGTTGGAGTTGATGATGATTATCGTGTTGAGAAGCAATGAAATGTTCGGAGCGTACATTTCATTAGGAAATCCAAGTGATAGTGGCTTACTTCTGTCGCCGAGCGACTTCCTGGCAAAAAATTTCAAATCAACGGAGTTAGTTTAATCGGAAATTGTGAGTGCTACCACTTAAAGAAAATAAACTTTAAAAAAATTGCATTAAATTTTGATTTATAAACGAGAAGTATCGAAAAAAAACAGCGACAAGCCAGCCATCTGTTTCATTTCCTTTTACTTTTGATTTTCGTTTGGCAAATGGAAATAAAGTCTGAAATCAGTAAAACAACTTAAAAATAAAAAAATAGAATTTTATCAATCTAAGAGAACGGAATTTCTTTGTTTCATTTTTTCAAGATTTTATTTTCGAGAAATTGAAATAAAACACACACTTAAGCGTAGGGCGTAAAAGTTGCCAAAGTGAATTAAGTGATGAAAAAAAAGAATCGTGGATTTCGAAAGAGAGTTCTGCACATGATCGAAATGCTTTGAATGCTTTATTCATTTGCCAAACGACTGTTTTTTCGTGAAAGAATTCTTAACATGAAAAGATTCTCGTAAAAACTTGTTTTAGAGGATAACATGTGATAAAATGGAAAAGAAGAATGAATCTGAAGGGGTTGTTAAATTAACAATCCCATTTCAGCATCACTTAGCTATTGCGTATTTGCCAATTATTGGCATTTTGAGAGAATTTCAATAGCGGGATATCCACGGTTTGCTTTTGCAGCAACTATTATCCAGCATCATCCAGTTTGATCAGATTTTTTTAAAGAGCGCTTACTGTTTTTGATTGGGTTCGATCCGTTGACTTGTCGAACCGTGCAAAATTTTAGCAATCAGTCGCACGGCGATAAATTACACGGTCACCAATACCACCTGTTTTTGCAAGACAGGTTGTCAGTTCTGCCAGAACAAGAGTCGGCCGATTTAGACGCTGAAAGTCGTTTGAACCGAATTCTATCATACGTAGTTGACACATCGCCATGGTTATGCTAACCGTTGATCATATAATATAGAATCCCTCTGGAATTCGTTCCAGTTGTAAGCAAACTGTTCGCTTCTAGTTGATGGGTAATTCATAATTCTTAGAGGTGCACATGCGAAGTTTCTAGGTTTTTGAAAATATTTAAGTCAAAATTTTTGCGCTAATTGGGGAGTTTGAAGGAATTGCTAGCATAAATAGCAAGTAAAAATAAACGAACCGTTGTAGAATTGGACATAAGGTGAACGATTTAAAAATTATAAATTGTAAAAACGTAATTTGAATTGTTAATTTGACGGAATGGTTCGAGAAAATTGGATAAGTTTAAACTACAAGGCGCGGTTGAAAAAAACTCGCGTATTCGATGGTTTGAACTTCGCTTTAAACGATTTTCATGAAAGTTTAGAAAAATTAATATATCTAAAAGATAACACAAAAACTAATTGTATCTCTGAATTGAAAGATAAAATTGAAAAATAAACGATACCATAGAATTTCATCAATTTCGTTAGGAAAATAGATCGTGGAGCAAAAAAAGTGATTAGCGCTCAGTATTTCTGATTACGCTAACTTGGCTGTTAGTGTAGTTAGAAATTTTGGCCAATAAGTCACTCGGCAAGAAAATTATATTCAATTGGGTCGCTGGAGCAGCCGTATTTACACGCGTTTACTTCTCCCAGGACTCAGCGAATCGAAAAAATGCTTGTCACTAATCGAGGAAACCATATAATTTGAGTTATTAAAGATGAAAATTTTATTATTAAAATTATTCCGTTTTTGGATTTCAAGGTCGAGCATTGTTTTCAAATATGCCATCATCGTTCTCAGTTTTTGAAGTTTATATTGTGATTGCTTTTTGCGAATTCTTCCTGAACTGAAAAAGAATCTCGCTCTAATAGCAGTTGGGAGTCTTGCTAACCAGGAATGGCTATTTGAGGAAAGGGGAGGAAATGAGTCGAGCCACTGCAGCTCGTTTACTTTAGTGTTTCAACAACAACGAACTGGTCCGTGCTGGTCATTGTCACTGTCCATCATATCCACATGCTAGTCATAATTTAGAATCCTCTCTCCTGCCACTCTTAATTTATGACGTCTGTCAATCATATATTTCATACTTAAGGCATTTAATAATTGTGAATTATTTATTAAAAAATGTTAATGAATGAAATATTTATAATTTTTTTTTTTCCAACTAAATTTTCATTCGTCGTTATTTGTTTGCCTTTTTACTTTCCTCTTAATTATCATAGAAATTCATCTATTTTATTTATTTCTTTTTTTGAATTTTTGCAACGGAAAACGGAAAAATATGAATTTTTGGAAAATAAATCTTCGACTAAACAGAAAGCAAAAAGAGTTCGGCTTGTGCTGCCCCGTCCTTACACGGGAAAACTTCTCATCTGGCAAGCCATATTCACTTCTTTCGCCACCCTGGCGGAAATTTCTAATCATTAACTGCCTCCGGAGCCAATTTTTTTACTTCTTAAGCAAATATTCTTATTCTCTTTTGTTTCATAAATTTCCTTTTTACAATTTTAATTTTCAAAAAAATTCCAGAAAGTCGACAAAATTCGTTTACAAATTGACAAAATTTACAAAATCACATTTGCTATTTGCAGTGGGTGCAGATTTTTGTCGAGCAGCATGGTTTAAACTATCTCCTCGATACAAGTAAATTTGTTCAAAAATCCAGAAGGTATTGCAGCACTTCTATTCATCACAAAGTGATGCTGAAATTACCCAATGGCAAAACACCCAATGTAAAGGGTCTAACCAGAAGTGCTGAGTGATAACCACTTAGAAGCCATTACCCATGGAGCTCCCGTTAAAGTATTCCACTGATCGATCATTTTTCCAAATATTTCTTTGGAATTCTTGTTATCATTGTTACTTATTCTGTTTTTGGTTGCGAGAATTGAAATCTTCTTGGGTGAATCCAGTATGATGCAAAATAGATCAGTAGGGTATAAAATAGGTTTTTCTGTCGAACTGCAAGCCTGGCTTCATATATAAAATATTGACAAAGACAAAAAAGAGCACTTAAAGGCTTATTTATTCTCGACAGTAGTAGTTAAAAGAGTGAATAGTACAGCATTTTTGAGTTTTTTTTTAGAGGAAAATATTTTACGATCGTTGTAAAGTATAAAAAAACTGAAAAACCTCATCGATTTTGTTCCGAAGTTGCAAAAACTGGTAATTTTCGGTTTTCTGTCGCTTAAAGTCAAATTTAAATTTGAATAATTTCGGTTTCGATACTTGTTTCTTATTCATGCGCGATCTTATGATTTATACTTTATTTCTTTATTTTTTTCAATTTCATAGCGATTTCATGATTTTCCTCACTCATTCCCTAACAGCGCTTTTGTCATTTTGAGGAAATTTCGATGTTAATTTGGTTGGCTCGAGTCCTTTCTTGTTCGAGTTTTTGGCGTTTGGCGTCCCTCGACTCTTCCTTTATTTGATTTGCTATTTATCTCATTTGAAATTTATCTTATTCGCATAGTATCCAGCGTATCTCCTTCACGCTTGTCCATCTCTTCCCAAATTCTTTTTCAGATTTTTATTAATTAACATCAATTGAATAATTCTGATCATTTGAAATTTTGCGATATTTTGCTAATGAATCATATTTCCAAATTTAGTTTTTATATAGTAAGAATCATTTTCTCATTTTGTTTTATTTTAATTATTTCGTTTATATTCTACACAGAACGAAAAATATTTTAAAAGAATTTAAGCTAAAGAGGAAACTACGAATAACACCATCGTATCGAGCGGGACAGCCGAGCGCATAATGCGTCATCTTATCGTAGACAAGGCTTCGGGTCGTTCTCCTGACGGTTGTAAGTCTGTCACTTAAAAAAATCTCGTAGTGATCCACTTCTATCGCCAAATGGTTCCTTGCCTTAAATTATACTTAGGGCCAGTGGAATGGGGTTTAGCGGGAATGTTGAGCACTAATACTTTTACTTATCGATATCATGCAAAAGAAATGTTGTTAATAAATATACTTATTTCGCATGAAGACATTCCAAATGCTAAACATTAAGCGAACGAGTAATTTAATTCAAACAAATTTGCCAATCATCTAATCTGATTTTGTATTTCGCTTAATTTAACATTATCGTTTATGCAACAAAAAAGAATTTAAATTTTTATAATTCACATATTCATCAACATTTTTATTTATTTCTAACTCATTTCCCTTGATTTCAATTTGGTTATCCTTTTGAATTTTTTTTGTATGATTCTGTTGTTCATCATTATTTAGATTAACATTTGCTGCCTCGGGCAAGAGTGAAAGTTCAAAAGGCAGTTGCTTGGGGCCGCTCTCTCTGGAAAGCAGTGAGGATGTTGTCAGCTTGACTAAGAGATGCAACCATTTTTAACCATTACTTGTGTAATTGGGAGGGTGGTTCGGTGGATTATTGCTCAGTTCGGAGCGCCGATGCTGAGGTTCTCATCCTAGCAAAAGTAAACATGCCCAAAAATCCGAGTGATGCTTGCGACTCACCTGTACTTCTGTCGTCAGCGGATTCCCTGGCATATTTATCTTGTGCGATAAGCCAGCGGAGCGAATCTAACCAGCAATGTGAGAATTTTTTAAAAAGAAAAAAACTGGACATGTAATTAATGAGTCAGTTTTCGAATCAGTTTACTAGAATAGTCGAATCGTTCAGACTTCATTCATTTATGAGTTTTATGTTTACTCTGGAAAATTACTCAAATGTTGATCTGGGAAGCTATTGACGTTTTTCTCATAATTTCTTTTCGTCGTCGTTCAGCACATTTTTTATAAAATTCGGCTTGTGAATTTTTTTTGTGAACGATTATGGACAAATCTTTTTAAATAAAAAAGTTTAATATTATAACACGTTTATTGGAACTTTCTCGTCCATTTTCTAAATTATTCATTTAATTTTTAATATAAATTTTTGACGAAGAACCAATGTGTTAGATAAAATATAAGAGAAACCAATTATGCTTATTATCAACACCATCAACGAGCATTTTGTTTATTTCTTTTCTCGTTATTTTGATCATTTTCATTTGATATGAATTATTTAGCGAAATTATAACCATAAATATCCATAGAATAGCTTTGCCATGAAGTTGGATTTGAGTTGGATTTGATTTGCGTTCCGAATTACAAGCATTTACGGTGGAATTAAGAGAACAATGGCTAAAAAAGCATATATTACTTCCTAAATTACCCCTGAATGTCCTGGTCCTTGCCCCTGGCGCGAATAAACCTGTCACTAAAAAAAAGCTGAGCAGCGCTTTAAATCCATCTGTGACTCCCTGTTGCGAAGTTGTCTTGTCCTAATAGCAAAGAAAACCCAACCAGAAACGCTAAACTAATACGAACTAATTATGGTATTTACAATTTGCCAAATCTTCTGGGTGAAAAATTTACCATATTTAACATATTTCACAGTGAATATTGTACAGTCTAATCAAAAATAGCATTTCCCCAGAAGTCTCACAAACCTTTGTCCAGTTTTCTCGTCAACCCCTTATTCGTTTTTTCATTACTAATTATTATTATGAATGTTATCATCTATTTGTACAGTGCAAGTAGTATTACTATGAGAAACATCAATCATCGTTCGGCGTCGATTATAATTCGCTAACAGTCTTTTTACATTTTACAGGTGCTTACATTCAAATATGTTTATAGTTGAATTTTCAAATTTTAATTCCACGTTGATGAGAGCACGATAGCGAAGTGGTCGTTATTCAATTGTACTCCAAAACACCAGGGTTCAAAGGGAACTCTGTCTCTGGTAGGATTAAATTTATCATCAGAAAATTTGAGTGGTGCTCGCAACCCTCTTGCACTTCGCCATGTGACTCAGTGGCAGAAATTATTAAGCGGCAGCTGAACCAATCGAATCAGAAATTCGTTAATCAAAATTACATTTAATATTTCATTTATTTCTTTAGACGAAAATAAATATAAAAAAAAAGCAAAATTTACACTTTTATAAGCATTCAGACATTCGATGGATTTGAGTGGTTGCTTGACATATTGTATTTTCTAATTTTTCCATTATTGTCCAATTTTGCATTTTTGAAGAAACATTTTTCGTAACTAAATGGTGGTCGTTAAGTAGGAAATTTTTTAAAGCATATTCGTTTTATCCTTCAATTTTTACGTTCATTCGTCTCGGCATCCACTCATCCGTCTTTTTTTTTATTAAGATTTTTCACCATTATGGGTTTAATTCCGCTGACTTGTCGCACTGGACAAATATGCCAGAGAGTCCCTTGGCGATAGAAATACAGGTGGGTTGCCAGTATCACCCAGATTTTGGGACAGGTTGACTCCTGATGGGAATAGAACCTTAGCATCGGCGTTCCAAGTTGAGGAACAACCCACTAAGCCATCCTATCCCCATTCATCCATCTATCTTCGATGTAATAAATTATCAAAGAGCGCTGGTATTTTGCACTTGTTGCTGTCTAAAGCTCAACACAAATAAGATTCTCACGACGGTGTGTTGTTAACGCATCTGTTTCGACACAACAATAATAAATCATAAATCAAACGAGAAATGAACAAGAAGAGAAAAAAGTAACAAGGTATCAATCAAATTATCAATTTTAGTCGAAATTTTTAAAAACAACTCCTTCAGGACGCATTGAGCACACTTCATGGTAACTGAATGTTATCATCTATTTATACAATGATAATCGAGTGGATATTGGCTCAGAAGAAAGTCGGTCAGTGGTTTGGCTGTTGTTTCTGAGTGGAGTGGACCGTGAAAAAACGATTGGTGCGGTCCACTTACTTGTGCTTCTATCGCCCAAAAACTCCTTGGTGAAAATTTCTAACCGTACAGCGACTAGCTGAGCGTGATTAGCTAGAAATGGTGTGCGCTAATCACTTTTTTTAAAAAATATTTCGTGATTTCATGACACTTAAGTCGATCGGGCCATACGAAAAAATTTTTCAAGTAGCCAATTTTTTTCGCTTACAATAAAATTTTATTTTTATTTTAAATAAAAAATGCTTTTAGATGATGAATCTTTTACTTTTTATTCATGAAAAAAATAAAAAATTTTTCCATAAATTTTGGGAATTTAAAGGGATAAATATAAGCATTCAGGATTTCGTTCATTGCAGATGAGAAACATTCATCATTCTTTAATTTTCGCATATTGCATTTCAAGTTAATTCCATTTTAGATTTATGATATTTTTATATAAAAGAAAAGAAATAAACGGCCAGTCTCGCTGTAAATTTTCGATTTGTTAATTTCGAAAATTGCGATGATATTGTGATTAGAACAATTATATCAACAATAAATTATCTGATAAATCAACGAATATGGAGAACGATTTGTATAAATTGCGGATGAATAGGAGGATAGAATAGGTGAATGACTGATTAGTGTATGCTTTGGCTGAGGGACAAGAGACAAGCCAACTTGTCCTTTGGCGAATCTAAATCTAGAAGTGAGGCAGAGTTGGTGCTGAAGGCTCATTGCTTCTGTCTCCAACTCATTCAATATTAAGTGAGTTTAGTTCGTTGTTTTGTGAAAACATTTCAGTTGGTTGCTTTATCTATAAACCTAATTTTCTTTGTAGATTTCTAGGACTTTAGGAATTGTTTTTAATTTTGACTAAATCACTTGAGCATTTCATGCTTTTTTTTTAGAACATCATTCTTGAAGAAAACAGTAGTTCATAAAGTTCATCACTTTTCTTCGTTTACTTCATCGTCCTTCTCGAAGCGCAAAAATCAGAGAATAAACGCAGTCTAAGCTTTAGTTTACTTTTTCCCTAATTTCTTTTCATTAATTCAATACTGAGCATTGATTTTGCGCTTCGACGCCTAAAAGGTCTTTATTTTTTTAAAATTGCGCTCATCATTTCTGATAGACTCGCTCGGCTGGCTTGTCGGACCAGGCAAATTTTTCCAAGGAATCACTCGTCGATAAAATTGCCAGTAAGTTGCCAACACCATTTAAATTTCTGCCGACAGTAAAACCTCATCTTCGGTCCTCCGAAATGAGAATAATAAGAACCCTTCCACTCTTTTAATATCATAATCAAAAGCTTACTTACTAAATGGAAAGGATGGAATAGCCGAGTGGTTGCCGTTTATAATTTCGAGCATGACGATTTGTTCTGGTCAAATAAATTTGCCATTGAAATCCAAATTGTGCCAGAGGTCCACCTTCTATCTCAGGCGAAAATCTCTCATCGTTTATTAACAGCTAATGGATGAAATCTAACCCGAAATGATGCGTGCCAACCGCATATATGGATTTGGATTTGTGCTTTATGTGAATGCTAACCGTTTTTATTAAAATATTCGTAGATTATGCGTATTACAACGACAATTCTAAAATTTATTTGTTATATAAGCTTAATAATGTCAAATTTCTTTTAATTGTGAACTAATCAAATTACACCGCATAACCATCGTAATATTTACTCAAATATTTGTCATTTTATGCATTCATTACGATGAAAGTCAGTAACTAGATTTCGGCTAAGAAAAATACATTTAACGAATAAAAAAACTATTATTTTTTATACCCATAAAGGGTAACAATAAGTTAGTAAGCAAGTGGTTGGCTCTCGATTTTCGGTTAGATTGGCCTATTGTGGCTGTTAATATGGTGCGAAAATTTTACCAAAGGTTTGCCAGAATTTACCAGAATCGGCGATAGAAGTAAGTTAGTAGGTTGCCACCAATAGCCCAGTTTTTTGATGAATGGTTTACTTCTGTCATGCCATATGATTTTAAACAACATGGTATCATGAGATTCGATCGAAATTAGCAACAAACCAATAATAATTGAATATATAGTCAATCGCTGAACTGATTTAAGTGTCTAGACTAGTGGTTCTTCGTATTCTTGTTGCACTATTGCCTACTGGTATGAGACTCGTCATAGAATCATTCGAGACAGAAATAGATCGCCAACACCATCTCATTCTTTGCAGACTACTTCATTTTGGGAAAAAGTGGACATAAAGTAGAAATTATAAACCATATATTTTTATCGAATTGGTCATCGGAAGAAAAATCTTTGCCACAGGTTTCTCAGGAATCGATAATCGATAATCGCACCGAGGACCATTAGGATCCAAGTTTAAAAAATTTCTTTGTAAGAACTTTTTTATGTGACTGTTTTTTTCATACACGTCATTTGTCGATCATAATATTGGTGTACATTTCGAATGAAGTGAAATAAGGAATGAAGGATCGTTCGCTAGGGTCAGCCTCGGTTTCGCTGTTCTATTCCCGCTCGAATCAGTTGTTCATTTATAGAGCGTAAGCATTTGACCTCGTTATAGTCAGTGTGACATTACTCTGGCGAGCGGTTTTACGTAACCTTTGCTTAGTGATTTTTGCGCATTTCCATCAGTCTTAAATTATTTAGACTTCAGTTTGTCGTTGGTTTGTCTCGATGTTTTCCTTGACCAATTCATTGTCATTTATTTCATTAAATATAATTTACTAATAATTTTAGCTTCCTCGTACTGCCTCTGAAATAGTTAGCTGGAAGTAATAACCCTCATGTCACCTTATTTTTAGTTGCCGATTGCGGAAGCGAATTCTAGCTTTAGTTCCGCGTTTCACAAACCTTTTTCAGTTTATGGAACCTTAAGCAATTCATGATCAAGTAAAGTAATCGAAAGTTTTCTTAGCACTGCAAAATTGTTTGCAATTTTTTTCGATCTCTTCTGTGAGTGATGAGAAATTAAGAAAAGATTTGGTTAAAGAATTTGAAAGATTTGTTGGTTTAAGACGAAGTAATTAAAGCGAAATCCGATTTCGATAATAATTAAAAATAAAATTAAAATAAAAATTAGATAAAAGTGTGATGTGACGAATGTCTCATTTTGGTCTTACTTTTATAAGACAATAGCGAAATACTTAAATGATATGATTTTATTTTCTTTCCTTTCAACAATGAAAACATCGGGACTCTCGAAATTTGCTGTCGAGAGAATATTGGAATTGGCGAAACTGCATGAGAGATGAATGTTCTAGATTCAAGTAAAAGATAATAATTTCAAAAAGAGGAGAGGAGTAGAAAGCTAGAAAGATTGGGAATGAAAACGACGAATTCTTGAAATATTTTTGGAGTGGGCGGCCTGCAGTGTCTTGGGTAGCAAAAAGTCACCCACCCATCCAGCCACCTATATTTACTGTCATTATTTACTATTGCCTATTAATTCATTAGTCGATGTATTTGTCTCCATTGAAGTTTTAAACGCTTGATTTGAGTAGTCAAGTCAGACAGACTGCAGGTAGCACTCACCATTCCTGGTTGGCTCGCTGTTTACATGGTCGGAAACTTTTCATCAGAGAGCCATCTATCGATGGAAGTAAGCGAGTCGCGCCATTCGAGTTAGATCGATGCCTAATGGAATTTGTGATCCATTTTTTTAAAAGTTATCTCAATAGTAAAGGAGGGAATAAATAATGACATCGAGAAGAGTTTATACGAGCCAAAGTCCTCGTTCAGTGAAGGGAAATTTGTTACGCGGTTAACACTATTTCTAAAGTTCGTAAGTTGCAGTAATCCAATCGCTGGAAATTTTAAAGTGTTGGGAAAAATAAGACTTTTTAAACTTTCATCTGGTTTTATTTTATGTTCTTAGTAGCAATTTTTCACTCATGATTTCTGGTTTAGCTGGCTTTCTCTGCCTACTATTATGCGATCGGAGGGTCAGCTGGAAAATCATGGATGTGAATGTTTCGGCACCGATGCTATTACCTAATATGTGGTAATTTATTTACTGGTCCGTATTTTCTTTCTGCCCAATTTCATCGTTGCCTTATATCTTCCTTAATCCGCTATAGCTGTGTTATTTCATTAGAAATACTAAAGGTGTGTTTGTACAGAATATACATTTAGATATAAAATGATTTATAAATTTGATTTATAAAATCTACTTGAGAATAGTACGCGTAGATTTATGTAAAATACAAACAAAAAATGGCATATCAAAGCCAAGTTTAAGCGGGAAAATGCGAAATGAGTGGGTGCGTTAGATTGAATAACTCACAAGTACCACAGTTATCTTCAAAAATTCATTACAGCTAGAAAATTTAGAAAAAATAATCGGCTTAGGCGTTATATTTCAGATGTGATAAAATTTAATGTCTTTTTTCAAAAATTTTCAAATGATAATGGAATTTCCGATTTTCCGGTGTGATTGTGCATTTCACATGTGGAACATCATTGCAATATATTAATCGTTTGAGTAATTTTTAAAATTTTTGATGGGTTCTCTGACAATTGGAATTTGGAAAAAATTCTTTAAATTTTAACAAACCCAGTGATTTATGACAAATGAATGGTGTTGCTTTGTGATAAAAAAAATTAGAATGGACTTTGTATGTGATTGTTTGGGGAGCATGTGAACATTTTGTGAATGGTGAATGGTAATTTCTCACAAAATGCAATAACTTCATTCTCTTAAAAACTCTTTTATTAAGTAGAAGATTATAAGAAACGTTGAATGTGTGAAGTTGAAGTGGCTTGGATTACGGAGCAATTTTAAATAAATGAAAATGATCAAGTGTTTAATAGAAGTGTATAGAGAATTTTTCGGAAAGATTAAGTTATTCCGCAGAGGGTCAAGGGTTAAATAAGAGTATATTAGATCAATTATTACTGATAATTCTATTTTTGATCATTTACGATCATACATTATAATTTTTCGGTTCGAATATTATTCTGTGATGTTATGATAGGGCTTTAAAGTCAAGCGCTGAAAGGCATAATTTAATTCTTTTATTCAAATGTTTAAATGGTACATTGCATTTGGTGGTTATTGGTGATTTCGAGGTCTTCACCTGGGTGATCATATGTACTTAACGTGATGAAACGCTTGAATTGGTTTTTTCCATTAATATTATGTTTTTCTTACGTTGTTTACTGATGTTTAAAGATGATTTATTTGATCCAAATTGTTATGGCTTTTTGTCTGTCTGGTGAAAAATATAAAGGGAAGAGATGGGGTATACGTGAGATTGTTAGTGTTAACATATAGTATAGAAATTCTATGAAAGATCTATTTTTAAATGAATCCTCCATTGCTGTAAATTTTTTCTGCTTAGATCAAGCGTGCATTTCTATATCAGTTGGCGATATTAAAAAAGGTCATTTTTACTTGAGAGCCATTAACGTGGGCAACTTTCCGGCTTTCCTAGTAACATTCTTCCTGCTGGGCCATAAGGGCGAAAGTACGTTGGTGATAATACAACACAACACTTGGCCAAACTATCTCGTGGTTTATAGCTAAGCGAATGTCTTTTTTGCTTATCACAAGGATTTTCGTTTAGTTGAGGATCACATTTCTTCTAGAAGCATCTAAAATCTGCTTTTAACATTTTTTTAAAGGGTCCTCACCATCACTGGTTAAGCTCAGCTGACTTGTCACATTGGACAAATATGCCAGGGAATCTCTTGACGATAGAAGTATAGGTGAGTCGCCAACATCACCCGTTTTTTTGTGCAGCTTTATTCCTCCGGGGAATAGAACCTCGGCATCGGGTCTCCGAATTGAGCGACAATCCCTTGAGCCTCCTATTCCAGCTCTTCATTATTGTAGCATTATGGTTAAATGTATTTTTGGCAAACGATTTATCAACTTCCTCGATGTTCCAGTTCATATCAATTTTAAATAATAGATTGTCGCATTTTTTAAAAATTCTTACCATTTGTGCCAAAATCGTATTTCTTATTAGAAGTGGCATTCACCATTTTTGGTTTGGCTAGTTTCGTGGCAGTAGAACTATAGCACCATAACATCGTTAGCACTATTTGAAAATGGAGCCTTTATTTCTGTTAGGGAACCACTGACGCTTGATGCGGATCAAGGCATCATGCAGTTATCCCTACATTTCTTAATGCTGTCAAGAAACTATAAGCTAAGCTAATTAAAAATCGTAATTTTCTTATTTCGCATATACATATTTGTTATTCCTTATTTAATTTAACCGCTCTTGAGTTATAAAAACTGACGAAATTGAGCTTTTACAATATTTATCAAAAATTTTCGGTAGTAATACCTTTTTTGTATAAAAGTTTCGGTCGTTATATCTGTTTGCTTAGCGATAAAAGCACATAAATACGGGATTGTACGAACAAATTTGTTGTAAATATGCGACATTTATAGGCTGTATTGAGTTTTTTATTTATTTTAAAATTGTTTTTATTTTTAATATTATTTTCATTTTATTTATTTAAGATTTTTAATTCGCCTATCCAAGTGTTCCTGGACTATTTCTTTGTAAATACGCCATTTACACGCTAGAAGGGTTTTCTGAAGGGTCTGAGGTAAATCAAATTTCATTTCTGCTGCAATAGGCATATTTAGCAAGCTGTTTTCGCAAATGGCGGAAAGTCGACTGATGAGCTGGCGAGATTCCACCAAAACCGGTCTTGACAACTGCTTTGCACTCGAAACAAACTGGGCTTGCTTAAAATAGCCGAGCGTTGCTGGAGCCTGATAAAATAAAGACTGTGGTTAGCGATGTTTTTTCGTAAAAACATTTTTAAGTAACTCACTCCATTTGCCATTAATGAGACGAGGATTTTTTGTCAATGAGCCGCTTTGGGTTTTAAAATTCATATGGTCAGCCATCCCGGACTAATGATATTAATGATAGGTCTATTCCTGCAACATCCGAAGTCTTACGCTTAAGACGAGCAGCAATCGCTCAGCAGTCATTGCTATAATGATGAAGGATATGGTATAGCCATAATCGTAAAACTTCATAATTTCGCTGAACTTTTTGAAATCTTTCCGATTTTTTTTGAATTGTTTTCTCATTTAATTACTAAAAACAAATTTAGATGTTTGAGCAGCTGTATTCATTTATTATTTTTTCGTTATTTGCGAGAAATATTTCATTAGTTTTCTACTAAACATTTACTAAATTGGTCGGAGAAATATTTTGACGAAAATTGACATCATCTGATATCAGTAACTGTATAAATATGAGGGAACGGATAGAATTACTGGTGGACCAGTTATTTGCGTTTTAGCGATTATCGTATCCACACATCTATTCTGTGAGCGTCGTCCGTTAATAAATGCGAGCACTAAATTGTATGCATGTTTTGCGTCGTTTAACTAGCTAATAAAAATAATAAAAAATTAATTACTTTGATCGATCTTGAGATGTCTGCGGCTGTTTAGCATTAAAAATAAATATATTTTATTTTTATTTAGGTGAATCGATTCAATAAACCGCATAAGTTTCTCTGCAAGT
This sequence comes from Dracunculus medinensis, assembly GCA_900625125.1. Taxonomy (NCBI): domain Eukaryota; kingdom Metazoa; phylum Nematoda; class Chromadorea; order Rhabditida; family Dracunculidae; genus Dracunculus; species Dracunculus medinensis. Next base: position 196,525 of record UYYG01001154.1, read on the forward strand.
TTTTCATTTCTGTTTAATTTCACTTATGTGATTCATGCGAAATTTTTGCATAATTAAATCGAATTTACTTAACTTTATTTCGTTTTACCTACCTAGAAAAGAATTATTTGTTAAATGAAGACATTGACTTGCATTCACCATTTCTGATTAGCCTTTCTGTATTGACTGTTAGTATTTCGAGGTAGCAGTGCAGTTGGATCCGTTGCATCTTCCCGATCTTTTAGCGACACGATTGCTGTTATCAGTGGCAGGCACCGAACCGTGACATTTGAGATGTGAAGAATAGCCATCATTTGCTCATGGTGCCCATTAGAAGTTGTTTGACCTAAGTTAAATAGTTTTATCTCGAAAAAGGTTGTCAGTCCTATTTGTTTTCGAGTTTTAAAATGATGGTTATTGTTGTGTAGGGATTTTTTATCGTGCTTCGCTTTTTTAAAGATAGAAAATATTTCATAATGCCTTTTCTCATATGCAAATGAGGAATGAGGAAAATGGGGGAAAAAATGATAATGCAATCGTCAGAAGTCTTTGGTGGCAATTTATGCAATCTTTATCCATCATGCGGATTAGATTGTTGCAGTGCTCAGAAGTAGAAATTTTCTTGTGTATTGAATTTTTTTTAAGTAACTATTTGTTCGTTCTTTGGCGTAACTTATTTCTTTTATTCCACTTCATTTAAAAATCGTAAATCCACACTTTGTCTTTGACTTTATTTCGACTTTATTTCTGACTCATTTAACTGTGATGTGTTATATAAAAAATATGCTTTTTAAATATGTACAAATTGTTGGCGAATTTTAGGATTTATGGTTTATGGGTTAGGTTTTGTTTTGTATGCGACGAATCCGGGTTTAATCAGCCATCGTTGAGCCATTCATTGTTATCTCTTGATAATATAATGTTAAATGTGGAATGGCTAAGGCGAGAAAATTTCGCGTTCTTTGAGAACTGGATTTGGTTCAAGCGAAGATTGACTGAATGAATGAATGAATGAATGAATGAATGAATGAATGAATGAATGAATGAATGAATGTGAATTATCATCATCGTTACACATCGAATGGATTTTTTTGATGCTTTAATAAGTTCCTTTTTTTGTGGACCTAATTGTATTTTCTCATTTAGTTTCAGATGTACTTATCTTGTTGTACTTAAGATTCTTTTGTGCACTTCTCTTTTAGATGTTTTTTATTTTTATTGAAAATTACAGGAAAAAAAGATTTGATTTGGAAAATTTTATTCCCTTCAATTTTTCCACATTTCATCAGAAAATTTTCTTAATTTCGCAGTTGGTTGGTACGAAAAAATATTTCAGATTTTTATTTATTCATTGGTTCCTATGATTGTTATTTTCATTATCGATATTTATCGTATCGTTTTTTGAGCAATTTTCTTTTGTATTAGTTCATTTATATCGAATTAATCATACAATGAATTATGCCAGCAGTTTAGTTTGGCTAAGGCATTTGCTCTTGTTATCATTTACAATCTATTGGAAAACCTAAGAGAATTGATAAGCAAGTGATAAATTGGTAACGAATAGATTTTGAAATTATTACATTAGTTTCGTTTTCGAATCATTAACCATTATATGAATTCGCTAATGTAATTTATATGCTAATGAAATATGATGGATTAAGATTTTAGAGGTTTCATCTGTTCACTTGTTTAATTTCAGGAGTGCGAATTGTCAAGAATATTTTCATTATCTTTGTTATCAAAGCGATTCAAATTTGCTGAGATTTTTTGAATCATAAGAATCTGAGCAAAAAGCATTTTTTTAAATGATTTTTTTTGTTAATTTATTTATATAAATAAGGCTAATGGCTTACCGCAAATTTAAATCGTTTTCATAAAATTCTTTGGCCAGACAGACACTCTTCATTTTCGATGGTCGATGGCACACAATAACGATGTATTGTTTTGATAATATTTAACAGATTGGTGGTAATCGGTAATTGTGAAATGTTTGATGATCAACGAGCAGTCATCACGAAGGTGGAAAATTAATCCGGATTTAACTGGTATTGGTAGTAATATTGATGATAATAATTCGATTTAAGGGAATAAATTAATGGTCGGTGAACGCCTGAAATTCATGTCTAATTTACACCGTCAATTTTTTGTTAAGTATAGTAAAGTAATATGATTGCTTTATTATTCTTAAACTTTCCCGTAAGTGTTCCCCGCCTTCTGCATTATAATTTCTCGTTTGTTTACTGACAATTAGTCTGCGATTACGCAAAGGAATCTTTCACTTGAGGCAGTTGAGCAGAATGGATAATTACTTAGATTATCATACTTAGATTGAAAGGTAAAACTACTGTTACATCGATATGAGTAAATCTGCCATTAAAAAATCCAGCTCTATAATTTATCTCCAGTTGATACGCACTGACAGATTTGAACAAATTTGAACGTACTAAAAGCCTGCTGGGCTGACCTAACCATAACCACTTATAGTTACTTAAGGGAAGAAGTAAAGGCACCACTTGGACGTCATTTTCGATGAAGTATTGATGAAATATTCCAAATGAAGTGCTAATCCTCCCTTAGAAATCTGCCAATTTTATAAAAGAATTTGTAACTTGAAAGAAATCTGAGTTAAGTTATAAATTACGAAATTAAGTCTCAATTCATGTTGTATTCAGCGTTAATAATAAAAAGTAAAGTAGATGTAAAAAGTAGTAATATTGTGCGTGTTTCGAGTAATTGAGACCGCTGGTGCAGCTGTTGAAATATAATGAATTTATTTGACGCACTAATAAAATGCTCAAACGAAGAAGGAAGAACTTCCAATTTCAAAATATTACTTATCATTATTTTAAAATTTTTTTTTGTGTTTATTGCCGTTTTTTCATTGTGGTATCTCGAAATGTACCATTAAGTTCTTGATGTTTACTAATACGACGATTCATTTGGCGTAAACTTTTTTCGTACGTGTTTAGTGAAATATATTATCAAATATTTTAAATATAAAATTTGGAATTCTTTTAATTTTTCATTTAGAATCAATTATGTTTCGATGTTACTTTGCTTGAACATTCTATTACTTCATTCCATGCTTCCGTTCTCGAACAGTTCTAATGCCCCATATGCTTCCTATATGCTTCCTCTGTGACCCCTGACTTAATTCCGGAGCGTTTTTCTTTCTTGGGAAATATTACCTATTTTTTCTCAGTTTCATTATAATTGTAAAATTGAATCACTGAATGAAGTACTGAGGACTAAAGATCTAAATTATTAATGCATTTGGTTATCATTGGCCAGTTAGAGATAATTGCTTCATATTGCTATGTTCTCTGTTTTCTAACTTAACATCGAGTAACCTAGGATTCACTTTGTATTATATTTGGAATTATATATATATATATATATATGACAAGATTGAGTTTGTTGTGGCATGTCCAAATAGTTGTTTAAGGATTTCATTTGGTAAGCAGTGATTGATTATTGATATCGGTCATCGATTATCGCATAATGCGACCTTTTTCGCTTATCCCCCTACATTTGCAATTTGCAATTTATACTATCGCTCTTCGGTTATAAGACAATTATAAGACTATTGTCACAAAAAATGATTTTCTTCACGTTTTTTAAACATTATTTCATCCTTATTTATCTTTCAATCTGTTTTTTCAGATTTAGTGCAATTTTTTATGGATAATTGCTCTTAAACCTTATCTAAATTTCTTAAAGTGCATTTTAAAATTTGTGATTCATATAAATTTTGGTAATAGCTCTAAATCATTTCTATTACTGTTGGAAGGAACAACATTGTCAAATGGTTGCTTAGTTGCTTAGTTTTGAGAGTTAAGGATTCAGACCCACCCACCCTTCTCCAGCTTGAGTAAGTCTATTATTAAAGAACCCGGAAAGTACTGGCGATCCAGTTGTATTTATGTTGTCTCGTGAATCGCTTAGCCAATGAAGAGCTGAAGTGACTTAATTAATTTTAGCCGCTTACTTCACTTATCTATGACCTTAAAAGAATCTGGTAGCCTTATGACAATTTCTTCTATAGCTTTTCGCCTTTTTTTGGCCAGAGCTGTACTAGCTTGTGAGATGGGACAGTTACAACGTTTATGTATTGTTTGTGTCCTATTGAAGTTATACTGGTTCGTGGTGTAGCACTTCAAAGATATAGATCGTGAATGTTGATTTTATTCGTTTAAGTTTTAAAAAATGCTTGAAAATAGCTCAAAAAAGATTTTAGTTTTAAAAGTGTTTTATTAGAGAAAATGGTTGATAATTTGGCTCTTTTACTAAAAATTATTTTTGGATTTTCATTTATTTTTCGTCTCATTTGTCACTGTTTTCATATTTTCTTGAAAAACAATTATACATTTTTCTTACAGAATTATAATTTCATATCATTAAATTAAACGATTTTGTTTCAATGTAGTAAACAATGTCTCCTCGATTTGAGAGGAAAAATATTAAACGAATCGAACTAACCGATTTTCCGAATCCCATTTTATCTCTTATCTTTCAGAGGTTATTTCATTTTCTTTTTTAAATACAACAATCCAATTTATTTTTTTATTTTCTTTATAAACGTTTTTGGAATTGATTAAGGAAAATTTCAATAATAGCTTAACTTTCTATGGTTTTCTATGGTTTTAATAAAATTAATAAAATTGTATTCCGTTTTTCCGTTTTGCAATAAGGAATATCTAAGCTATGGTTCGGTCAGCTCATTTGATAGGACGAGATCCTTTCGTTAGATAATCACTTGTGAAATCAAAAGATTAGCGCTTCGCGATTTCCAAATATATGGTTGCCGAGTCACGTCGTAAAATATATTCTTCTGGATTAAACATGATGTGATCTCGATTAACATTTTTCAGCTTTATTTATATCCACTTTTTAAAAAGCAGTATTCTTTATTTCTTTCCTTTCATGAACCTGTAGATTTCCATTTCAATTTTTTAAACATTTTTTACGATGGAAAATTGAATGAAGATTTAATATTTTAAAATTTTCGATTTCTACAATATCTTAGCGACAAATGGTTTCTTTATTTATTTAAAAATTTTTTTTTATTGAAACACATTTATTCGTTTTATTAGAGAAAATGGTTGATAATTTGGCTCTTTTACTAAAAATTATTTTTGGATTTTCATTTATTTTTCGTCGCATTTGTCACTGTTTTCATATTTTCTTGAAAAACAATTATACATTTTTCTTACAGAATTATAATTTCATATCATTAAATTAAACGATTTTGTTTCAATGTAGTAAACAATGTCTCCTCGATTTGAGAGGAAAAATATTAAACGAATCGAACTAACCGATTTTCCGAATCCCATTTTATCTCTTATCTTTCAGAGGTTATTTCATTTTCTTTTTTAAATACAACAATCCAATTTATTTTTTATTTTCTTTATAAACGTTTTTGGAATTGATTAAGGAAAATTTCAATAATAGAAATTTCAATATAAATTGGAGAAGGATTTTTTTTTAAAGCTTTCAAAGAGTATGATATAATTGATGGAGTTGCGGAATGTCCTCATGTTCCTTAAATTGTCACTGGGTGTTGTGCTACTAATAGAATGATTTGCAGATGTTATCCGGTTACTCTACACCGTTGTAGACTGGTTTGTAAAAAATGGCGTAAAATAATTGACGAACTTGATGAAGGATATCTTGAGCCATTCCGTTCAGCTGGGCATCTACGTTTGTATGTTTGCGATAGAAGGAGGTTTCTTCATTTTTTTGTGAATCGCTATGAACCTTCCAAAGTGTTTTATTTTCGTCTTTTATCAAGTCTGTTAAAAATTTTACTAGTAATTTTATCATTTTAAATACGGTTTGGCGTAATTTTAGGGCTATTTTGGAAAAATTTCTGGAACATCAACCTTTATCATGCAGTGTTCGTGATCTTACGTCGTTTCGTAAGACTGCTTATGTGAAAGATTGTTTGGCGCAAGTAAATGAAGACATTTCGTGGGACTACCAGTTTGATCTCACTAGTTGGTCTCAAAAATACGAAATAATAGAGGTCGATACTTTTTTTGTATTTTACAGTGGTTACATTTGACAAGAATTTGATTTCGCTTACAGTTTATGGATAATGTTTGATAATATATCAATTCATTAAGGTTTGTCTGCAAAATTTCGGTTCATTTCTTGAGCGTGATCCTAAAGCAGCACAATCTTCATTAAGTGAGCTTTCTCCAGGTGGAGAAGCAACAAAACTTGGTTTAACCCAACCACTCGCGGTATATTCTTTTGACATCATAATTTTAGATAATCCAATTTTTTAACCAAATGGAATTTTTTAAAATGCTTGTTGAATCGTTTTTCAATAAAATCTTTATTTTTAAGACAGTACCATTCATTAATGCTGCGGTTAAAAACGAGAAAAAATTGGCTTCTTCTGCTCATACACCTTCAATGGAGAAGGCTTATAATCCATCAGAGGAACCTTATAATTTATTACCGTCAACTCGGCGATTGAAAGCAGCATCAATATCACCTGTAATCTATGAATATGACGAAGTGATTTTTTTGATTTTATATTCTCAAAAAGCCAATTTTGATATCAAAGGAAAGAAATAAATAGAATTTTCCCATTTTCTGTCTATTTCCATCGTTTAATGATTGGATTTCATAGTCTTAATATTAATTTTAATTATTTTTAGAAGTAAAAGAGCAAATTAGTAGATTAAGTAGTGAAGCATAAATTTATTTTTGCATTACAACATATTTCACACATAAATCAGGAGTTCGCTATATTTGAAATGGCTTGAGTGATAACGAATACATAGTTTCATAAATCACATGTGGATATAAGTTTTTCTGTTTTCAATAAGGAATTGAACCTTGAAGACATTGGTTGAGATCAACACGCAGCTGCATCACACATCAACCCTAATTTTAATATCATAACCCTAAAAATTTCTGTTTATCGATGAATGAATATATACCAACGCATACAAACACTTCCTTTTATCAGCATATTTTCAGTCCATGTCGGAAATATTTACTCGACTTTCATCGGGTCGCTTTGAACGTCTTGCTGATAAGCTACGTGCTATTCAGCCACTTCATATTGTTTTTAATGATCTCTCATCATATGAAAGGCGACCAACAATGCTACTGTTTTGGTTCCTCAAGCAGTTCGTTCCACTTTATTATTTTATTTGAAATTTTTGGAGTTTTTTCTCATCCCCATCTAATCTGATTATATTGAATCATTTTCAATTCATGGTTTTCAACTTTTTTAGTAATTTCTTTGATTTTACAATTGTAAATTAATTACAAATAATAATTTCAGACTAACAAATGTTCGTAAACTAACATTCAACTGTGTTCGAGGTGATCAAAAAGTGGAAATAGATCGTATATTATCTGTGATTGGACTTGATGAAATTAACATCATTCAGCCGGTTTATCAATTTTTTACACAAAATTTGTTTAGATAAATTTAATACATGCTCTTTCTCGGCTGATGTTCAGTCTTCACCCACACTTTATTAGTCAGCTAATTGATATTAAAGAAAGATATTAAAGAAGTATATGCGTGACTTTGGTCGGATTTCAGCAGGAGGACGCTTGCTTAATCGTTAACGGATCTTTACTGGACGCTTTCTTAGATGTTCCTTGTCAAAAACGCCGTCGATTTCGACTTCGTTTCACCGGACGTACAGAAATAAATGCGTCTTCGATAATAGATTTTTTGAATGTAAGAGCTGTTCCATTCTATTAAAAATTTGCATGATTCCTATTTTGATAAGAAATTGGTTTTACATCTCTTTAATTCCTAACAGCTCATAAAAATTTAGATTTTAGAATAGAAATTTCAGAAGTGGCAAAATCATAAAGATGTGATAGCGTTTCACACAATTCTTATTGATGCGATGAATGTATTGCCTGAAGAATTTGTTTTGACTTGTTTATATGGTGAAAAAGCGAATACAATTAAGGATGAGGTAAAAATTCATGTTTGTTGTAGGCAACCAACCGGTGAAGGTTGATTTGACTGAGTTTTTTAACTCTATTCAATAAATGATAAAAATTATTGATACATATTAATATTTATATAATTAAGTATAATTTCGCTGTTTAGAATAATCATTCAAAAAGAAATCGTTAAATTTTGAATTTATAAGGTAAATTATCTTCTATGTTAGATTTTTTTTCAGCGACGTAGGAACCAAATGAAACAAGATTACGATTTGTTAAGAAAGGTTCTTGTTTTTGAACATCGCAAGTCTCGTTGTAGTATAAAATATCGTTATGAAGATGGGTAAATTTTTTTCTATAAATTTCAGCTAAGATTCTGACTTATGAATATTTTTTCATGGAAATAATTGAAAGAATCGCAATGTAATAAACAAATTTATTGTAGATATCTGCTTTTCACCTTTTTTAATCCCAATGAAATACCACCGTGTCGTATCTCACATTCTGATAAACCAAAAGTACTGGCATTTCATTCACCGAAAAGCAATCACGAGAATTATGTGGAACAAAAATGTACTGTACGCAATCCAAACAGAAGTTATCAAGGAGAAAATTTTTTGTCGAGAATTTTCTCAGGACTTCTTCGTAGTAGTGCGTGAAAATCAATCTTTGTATATTGTAAAGTTATCCATATCGAGTGGAGAGCTTCCTTCCTGTAAATAAGATGGTTATGATTCTGAATCCATCCTAGTTGCATTTTCAATATTATTGTATATAATTATATAATTTAAATGATAATTTGCATTCTTCGTAACACTTTGTAATTTTAGTTTTTTAGTTTTGCAATATGACCGCAATTTTTCGAATTCTTTTTCCTGCTAATTATAAGCCATTTTGCGACATTTTATCACAGATTTTTTGCCATTTTTTCTGTTTATATGAACTGATTTCAATTTTTAGAAATGAATTCATTTAAAATTTTCATTTCAACTGAAACCAATGAAAAATAGTTATTAGCTTATTTCATTCTTTTCTTGTGCGTTTTTATATGCTTCACAATGCACATTTATTTGTACATTAATGCCTTAGATTGATAACGGGTCATAATGCATCAATTTCTTTGTCAGTTGTTTCCCTGTATGTCGATTTTATATATTCCCTGTATTTTCAGCGAGTTTTAATACTTTGAATCTTTTCACGAATTATCGTTTGTTCTTTCGCCCAGAATTTAGCTGCTTTATTTTATAGTATGTGCCTTCGTTTTTTATTTTTTTGCATCACGCAATTTTGAATTTGATAAGTATTACTGATAATAATTCTAATCTTTTGAAAGGCATTACTGGGAGATCTCATTTCAGTTTATTCAAGTTACGTTAGCATTTTACGGCTTTGTGCGCTATTTTCCTTGAGGCTAATATATGTAGACTTTTTGAATTAATTTATTATTAATTTACTGTTATTTTCAAATTATTCTATTGCGCTGTGCAGCAATCGAGCTGAAGCGTGCGCTTTTAATTTATCTGTATATATTTAACTTTTCCTAATTTACCTATAAATGCGCAATTAGATCAGTGTTTATACTTATACTTTTGCATGAACTAGAAGTCAAGGACCTATGTTTATATTGATATTTTTTAATTTTTGAACATTTTATGTTTTTGGGGTATTCTGTTTTCTTTTTTTAGTTCAGATGCACCGTTCGAGATTTTCAATAAATGGTTGTCCATAGTTTTATTGCTACTTTGAAATGATGCACTTCATAAAATAAATATATTAGTTGAATTAAAATAAATTTATTAACCTCCCTTAAACCAAAATCTAGTAAAATGAGTCGGATGTAGCGATGTGGTCAATCTTTGGACCTAGGTCAGTTTTTGTATGTAGTTGTATATTTTCACTGCAGCAAAAATGAACATGGTTGGTTCCGTCTCAATAAAAAACTATTCAATGAATTGCTGGACTGCACAGAAAAAAATTATTGTATCCGATTCATTTGGAAAATTTCTAAAAATTCGCATATTTAAAACATATGGTAAAATTATTGAATTATAAGCAAATCGAATTTTTTCCATGCTTTTTTTGTATTAGATTTTATTTTACTCCACATTTTTTGAACTTATTCATGGAAAACTAAGTATAAGGACTGGTCTAACCTGTTTAATTTATTCCGTGTGAAACAATCTTTTTTGAAATGAATAAAAATTTAAAGAATTTGTCATAACTTAGATCGTTTTTTAAAATATAGTGTTGGGCATGAAATGTGCCGAAAAAAGAAATTTACTGTAAAAATAAGCTTTTTGGAAAAATTTTCTGGAGTGTCATTTGGTACTATCTTCTATTTAAAAAATAATTGTTTTTGCGGATTTTTGAAAAGTATTTCTTTAGAACAGTTCGCGGAATCTATAAAGTCTATAAAAATCTAGTTAGAGAGTTAAGGAAATTAAGATCCATATAAAATTTCAGTTAATCTTAGAAAATATCACTGAGACTTCTTCGCATTATTTACAGTATTAACTGCTTATGCGAGTGATGGAATTCTAAAAAAATTACCTTCATAAGTGATGTTGGCTAATTAATAATGCAATTTATAAATGCTAAATGCATAAAATATGTAAGTTTCAATTAAAACTTTTATCATAGTTGGTACTCGCTTTATTATCCACAAAACTGGCAACTCATCAATACGCTCGATAAATAAAATGCCGCCGATTCGCCCGATTTTTTATTCGACAATTTTTTTTGATACTTTGCTTATTTTTTCTTATTTTTTCTCAAGAGTAGGTTTTCCCCTAAACCTACTCTTGCATTGTTCAATAATAACGATTGTACTTGCGAGAGTAAGAAAGTAGCATAACTGAAATTGATGCTGCACTGATCTTCAAACTGTCTCCAAATATTATAGCATTAGTGAAACTTAGAGTAGCCAAAAGGCTTGATATTCCTAAAATATTTCCTTTAGAAAAACTGTGAAAAAGATGGATATGAATTTGCTACGGAAATTCCAAGAAATTATCTTTAAAAAAATTAAGCATCTATCCTCAGACCAATGTTTAAATTACCAATTCCTTGATATTTCCTCCAATGTGAATATAATATAACCTGGCATGAAAGAGAAAGTACCTTTAAACAACCCAGCAATTCCTTCATTTTTGATGATAGAACGAAAACAGTGGATGGTTCCGGTGTATTGACCTGGTGCTTGAGTTTGAAGCTGCACTTTCACAGTATCTAATGGATGACCGGCTAAAACGCCAGCTATACCTGAAGATGGAATACTTCTCTATCTTTTTGGCTACATCGCTTGATTATCTCTAATGACTTTTTAAATAGTTTTCTGCAAGTTGTTATTATTATGGCTGTCGCTTTCACCTTCAAAGCCCTATATTTACTGCATACTGATTTTTTTGTTTTCTCCTTATTCATTGTTTTATTACTACTATTTTACTGCTCCTTATTGTTATTATTGTAAAAACTTTGGATTAAACGATCGATTAAATGGCAAAGGCATTATATATTTATATATATATTTTACAAGCTCTTATCAGTAAGCCATGGCCTAAGTGATAAAACCATTTGGAATGTACATCATACAATTTTTTAAATCAACCATTTGAATAAATTCAAAATTATTTCTTCATCATCGCTTATATTGAAATTATATTTAAGCTATCTTAGTCCTTGTAAATTACATGAAAATAAGAAAAAGTTGGTGAAAGTTAAATTGTAACATTTTTTCAAATCGGAGAGCCAGTACTAAGGTTCCATTGCCCACAGGAGTAAAACTATCTAAAAATCCGGGTGATTTTAGCGACTTACCTGTACTTCTATCGCCAAGGTACTCCCCGGCATATTTGTCCAGTGCGACAAGCCAGCGGAGCGAGTGGAACCAATAATGGTGAGGATTCTTTAAAAAAAATTTTAACATATATACCTCCAACACATCCGGCAAAAAAATATCATTGAGAAAGGTTTATTAAAGGTCTTTTTTTGAGAAAACTGTGATAACTGGTAGCTTATAACGATAAGTGCGGATAATCTGCAAGATTTCTGGAATGAATTCGAATGAATGACAATGACAATCTTTTCTGGGAAAGAACTGGTCAAATTCAATTGAAGTTAAATGTGAATACTTTGAAAAAAATGGCAGAAAGAGTGAAATCAATTTTGAAAAACTTAAACTGGCTGAAAAGATACGATATGTTGTAAGGTCGCATTCCAAATACCATATCATTCCAGATCTTAATTGGACTTCTTCAGCTACATTCACTGCAAGGTTTGCCGTTTGGTGAGTTTTAATGCCAATTTCGGTGGCCGCAATTAGCAGCGAAGAAAGTTACATGACCGCCGTAGTACCGAACGATTGACGCAACCATGAGTTTTTATGAACAAATTACTGCTTAAGGTACTGTTTGTGAACGAGGAAGCGACATTTAAGAGCATCGAACAAGATATATAAATTGCTGAGGAAGACGCCAAAGAAATGCATTGCTACTGGACAAATGTCGATCCAACAGTTTCCTTGCTCGCTTAGAAATGTGAATCAAGCTGAACATAAAACTGAATCGCACGAAGAAGAAATTCGTCGACGAGAAATTTTAAATTTGAAAGACCAGCCAACTTTGTTGTTGCAATAACAATTTGTTGCATAGAATTTTTTTTACTTATTAGTATTGAATTTCGTAGACAGACGAGTACCGGCAACTCCTAATCGAGTGGTACCAGTTCGGGTTCTGACGCCTCGAACAACTGTGTTTCACTAAAAGAAGAATATCAGATTTTTCTAGTCCATTTTCCTGTTACCTATTTTACAAATAGAAACGACATTTTTGCAAACAGAGAGCTTCTATCCATCATTTTAATCAAATCAAAATTTTCTAATTGGCTGTTTTCGATAATTGAGAAAGAGATATGCTGAAATATTAACTAAATCGGGTAATATTTGTGACCCAACTGCATTTCTATTGCTAACTGTCTACTCCTTGGCAAGATTTTCTGATCCGATAAGCCAGTGGAATGAGCCTATGCAGCAATGACTTATAGAAAAAATTTTAGCTAAATGACCAGCATGAAAAATCATGGTTTTAGATTTATTCATTTTGCTTGATAATATTTTTCTTTGAATTGGAAATTTGAAAAATAACCGATAAAGATAATCAATTTCAGCATAATAATTTTGAAACATTACGATGAATTAGTTTTCACACAATCGGCATTTTTTTTGTCAGGTTTTCGTAATTGTCTAACTGATTGGCCAGTCATCTCATAGTTCCAAATATATCTAAAGAAGCCCACTCAAGATAGGTTTGTTTTCGAACTGTAGCATAATCCCCATTATTTCCAACACACTTGTTATATTTGCTCTTTCACATCATCCAACACTTGGTGCATTTCTGCTATCCTTCGTCTTCTTTTTTAATCTTTATTTGCAGCTGGGGATGCTTTGTTGAGACTGGCAGGATGTTGCAGGAGTATAATGGCGGTAAAACAGTTCGATAACAGTTTGCTTTTCTCATTTTCATATGCATCGGCCTTCCCTTCACACTGTTGTGAATCCGCTACTGTCCAGTTCTCGTGCAGTCGTTTGGTATTTTCGCTTTGTCTATTCTTGGTCTTTTTATCATTTGTATCTAATAAACTTCAATGAGCGCGTCATAAAAATCGCGCTATTTCACTATATCGACATTTTTATTATCATTTTTCCAAAATCTGGGCTATGATCAGGAGAAAATTTCAAAGCATTGGTGGCGATATATGGATAAGCAGTGGTTTAGCTTTAGGATATTTCCACAATATTTAGCAAAGTTTGGATTGGATATAGCTATTTTTTTCGGACACACAAATAACACACGCAAATAACAATCCAAAATTACTAATTAGGTAGGAAAATTATTTTTTATTCATGACATCAAAAGACAATTAAGGACTAATGCAAAGATTTCTTGAGAGATTAGTAACATGACTTCTTTAACCATGAAAAGACTTAAAAAATAATTTCATCAAGATATAATTGATGCAACTGAATGTAACTGAAAATTTTGGATTAAATGAATTTACATCCAAGGGATCCATAAAATGTTTATCTGTGGATCTGTGGAGACGAATGCGAAGAATGACACTCCCTCCGAGGTTAAAAAAATAAATTATTATTTATAACAAAATATTATTATTAATAACAAAGTAAAATATTATTAATGATAAAAAAAATTCTTATATCATATAATTAAAAATGCTGCAAGTAATACTAATTGACCTGTTATTAGACAAATTATTCCTATTCCTTTTCTTAAAAATATGAATTATATATAGAAAATTCCGAATTTCAGAATTATATCTCTAGAGATTAAATATAATAAAGTGTTGGACATTATACAGAATTTATGGAATATCTGGTTCATAAAGCCAGTATAATAATCGCATTAAATCAGCGCAAACATCCATAAATGATCTAAGGAAGGAACATCAATTAGGACGTTTCACCTAAATGAAATAAAAAAAGGATGAATTAGATTATTAAGCAAGACGAAATATTATCGCAACGGGTACGGTATAATAAGGCTCGAGTCAATCCCAATGCTTGAGTCAATCATGCCTTATTACGGAAATCTAAAGATCTCTATCTTGCAGCGCTTTCTTTCATCTGACGAAATCTCTTTGAAATTGCTGTGAAACCAGTCTCAAAACGAAAGATCGGCTCTATCTGGCTACATATACGCGTCTAAATATACGCAATACGGCTATGAAACTTAACCAGAATGGATGACGTCGTCAGAAAATTATATTTTTGACCACTCTTGCTTAAGGTGCATCCTTCGCAATCTTTAAGTGGACAGAATCTCACATGATCGCGTCCACCCTCGGCCCTATATATAGGATCGTATTGGGATAGCGCAGTGGTTAAGGTGTGCGATTAATGTGGAATGTTCAAGAACAAATATTCGAATCTTCCATTTTTCCGTTTACAAGTTCAAATGCGGAACTACCATCAGCAGTTCTCAAGAATGACATTAAGTTATATGCTACGAGACCATATGAACCAGTAAGAGTACAGTTCAAAAAAACGAACGAGACATTGACTCCCTAACTCTAATCTACAGCGAGGAGATGTGATTTGGACTGAAGGGAGGTAGCAGAACGGTAACGAAGAGGAGGAGTAGTTAAAACTGATGGAGTGGACCTGGCATCAGGGCACGTAACAAACAGACTAAACACTTATAAATACCTTAATACCCTGTAGTTACATGAAGACAACGGTGAAGAGGTAAGAAATAAGACAAATCTTGAAGAGCCAGCTTTACTGACCGATGCAAATTATTCTCCAACTTTAAAAGACAATAAATAGTTTCATTTCAATTAGATTTTTTGAAGTTGTAAGTTGTGTAAGTTTTGAATTGAATTAATCCAAAAGATGAGAAGAGAAGAGATTTATCGATGAATTAGACGAATTTGAAAATACTGCTGTTTTTCTTCAAATCCGCTGAATACAAATGACAGAAGCGCAATTTTCCAAGAATTCAATGTTGGATCGTTAGTTAGTCTTTTAATTTTTTCGAAGCTGAAACATTGGACAAAACAATTATTATTCGGATTTTGTATATTCCATGAATTGCAAACATTTTCATAATATGCGCCATTAGTTTGATTAGCACTAAAAATTCAATAGTCGATCAAATTTTCAAAAACATTTCAAATTCAAGCGATTTGATGCTTCAAAGGATAATATTTTTTACAGATTACATATGGATCGATGGTTTTGAGATCAGCGCAATTGCAAAATCTTTCTAAGTGATTTTAAAAACGGCTCAATAGAAAAAATAGAAGCAAACAATAGCAAATAATAGATTGACAAAATGTTGCTTGCAGGAAAAGAGTGGTGTCCGATGCGAATCTTTCTGCGAAATAATGGAACTTTTACTACTTCGGCAAAATTCATTAATTCATTTCAAATTTCGATATTTCGATAGTGTACTTCATTTTGCATCGAAAAGCTGGTCTTCTTTTTGCAAAAAGAAAGCAAATACATGCAATGACCGTTTGTAAAACGTTATAAAGCGTTGGAGGCAGTCAAACACTGCCAAACGATGTCGGAAAATCAATCAAAAAGCATTAGTTGACCAATTTCCTAGAAAATTCCCTAGAAAGCTGTTTAATTATTTCAGTGTTATTCAAGTTTGAAAACGCCGGCATCGACACACTTCGCACAATTTACTTTTATTTATTATTATTATTATTAATGGCAAAAGCAATTTGCTTGCCATAATGACCACATTGAGGAGATTATTTCCCATGTAGTCACTTGAAATAACACACAAATTTAGAAAATTAAAAATTGAATAAGAGTAATTTCAAAATATTAGAATATTGCTGGAAAAGAAACACTTCTAAATTAAGTTCGCTTCATAACATTTAGTTCGGTAACTAACTTCAGCAATGTCAGCAATCTGACTTCACCTTCTTTAGTTTCTACAATTATTTCATAAAAAATCCTAGAAGAATTACAGTAATTTAAGTAATAATGGTAGTGAACAATCGTTATTTGGTGCGACTTTAATTCACATCCACAAAATTCTAAATCACTAAAGCATCTCGCCACATTTACAATAATCATTTGAAAAAGGAATTTGCGAGAAGAATTCCCAAAATTTATTGAAAAGTAAATAGTGCTGGGTACGTTAAAAAAAAGTTTTCAGTTATGCTACTTTCTTACTCTCGCAAGTACAATCGTTATTATTGAACAATGCAAGAGTAGGTTTAGGGGAAAACCTACTCTTGAGAAAAAATAAGAAAAAATAAGCAAAGTATCAAAAAAAATTGTCGAATAAAAAATCGGGCGAATCGGCGGCATTTTATTTATCGAGCGTATTGATGAGTTGCCAGTTTTGTGGATAATAAAGCGAGTACCAACTATGATAAAAGTTTTAATTGAAACTTACATATTTTGTGCATTTGGCATTTATAAATTGCATTATTAATTAGCCAACATCACTTATGAAGGTAATTATTAAAATAGTAAATTTATAGATAAATTTAAAGTAACCAATCTAAATGGCTGAATTCAACAGCCAACCGTTGCAAATTTTGGATTTTATGCAGTTTTCGAACTCGAAACAATGGACACGAATATTTTAAATTTTATTATTTCTCTTATCTTGAAACGAAAACATTTATTCGGTGCTTTTTTAAATTTCGTACAGCATTGTCAGAATTATTTTACTTTATTTATTTGTTCGAATGCTTCTATTTTAGGATATTTTTTTGGTTTTATTCGAATTTTCGTGATATGTTTTATTTTGTAAATGCAGAAGTAAAAAATTTTATTTGTTATGCAAGCCGTACTAACTGAGTTGGAAACGGTGAAAGACCTTAACAAAGAGGTTTTTTCATTTATTCTTTTTTTTGCCAGTTTCTTACTTACAATTATGCGATATAGGAGAGTACATCGGGGTCTGTCGGGGTTCCTTTGCCAGTAGATGCATATCTGATAGCCAGCATGTCTCTGCGAAATTGTAATTCTGTGACTGGCATGCTTTTGTTTTTAGGGAAAATTTCGGTTGCGTTTCTTATTTACAGTTCACTTGCTACTTATTTGGCTGTTGAAGCTAAAGTACTATAATTATTACAAAGGAATATTTCCCATTAATTTCATGTCTTTCTCGATGGAATTCAGTTACACACGACATTGTAGCAGTTAATGTCGCATTCATCTGCATTAATTAACTCTTCTCACCATTACTGGTTAGGCTGGTTGCGCGGACTAAGGATAAGACGTCTCCAAAACGCCATCGATAATAGTAATAGAAGCTATTCCTTTTTCCATCGTCTGAGTTCATATATCGCTTCTCCACCTATAGATTCAAAATCTTTCCTGGCTCTATCTGTCCAGGTCTTGATTGTCCCACCTCGCTTTTGACGCCATTCATCACAGGGCAAGCAATGTTATCACAAGGCGTTCGGCAAGTATCGAAATGAGCGTCAGTCCTTCTAGTGAACGCCAGAGAACGAGCTAATCAGCAAAGGCGACACTCTGCGATAACATTATTAAAACAGGTGGTATTTGAGCGAAAATGGATACAATCATGTGCAATTTTATCCGCTCGACGGATCCGTAAAATGTATCTTAGACATGAGTAATCAAAGGCTGATAGCTTCTTAATATCTTCCATTCTCACTGGCCATGTTTCGGAGCCATATGTGGACGCAGATTTTCGTCTTTATGGTGATTTCTCGATGGTTCCATAAAGATTTTATCAACCAAAAAAACACATTTCTTGCTGTCATTATCCGTTAAAGTTACAGTTACAGTTTCATCCTTTGCCTGGCCATTTGATATTAGAGTAGATCCAAGGTATTAATGAATTGATAAAAGTAGGCATTTTATCAGCGTCTTGTATATAAGACGAAAACACCTTCATTTTATTTACAATGATTTTGAGTACAATTCTCGCTATAATTCACGACACATTATTTAACATCATTTGCATTTCATTATAAGATCTGATTCCAGCTCGTTTAGGATGCATATCTCGTGTGCCATGAACCTATTTAGCAGAAAGGAAGCGAAAATTTTTCCGGAGATGTCTGGTAGGCTGATTCCTCGGTAATTGTCGCAATGCGTCCTGTTACCTTTCTTAAGAATTGGAAGCAGAATTGCTTTGCTGCAGTCTTCTGGTATTATTTCCTTTTGTCATACCAGAGAATACATTTGTTGAGGGTGAGTTGTGAACGATGATGGACAACATTTAAAGAGTTCGACCCGAAGATCATCTCCGGAGTTTTGTTGGCCTTGAACTTATGGATTACAGAGATTATTTCCTTTTCTGTTGACGATTCACAATTGCAAGGCTCGATGGGCGAATCAGTTATATCCAGGATAGCAGATGGTGCATCATGGTTAAGTTTGGCCTCAAAAAATTCTTTCCATCTTATGAGGCGATCCTTAATAGCCTTAACAGGCGCCCCATTAATATCTAGTATCATTTCACTGACTCTTTCTCGAGTTATAATTATTTTATGAAAAAGGCGGAATAGTTATCGCCTAATCCCGTCTCCATTCTCAAGGCGATGTTCCAGTAGTGATTTCTGCCCCGCCGTGCTGTTGTAATTGCAATTCTTCGAAGCATCCGACAATCAAGATCTCCTGATATTCGAGTTTTGGCAGCTTTTTCAGACAGTTGGACAGTTGCTTCCGACACCCAAATAGCGTATTTCCTATTAGTATACCCAAGTGGCTGACTTTGTAAGCGTGTCTTTAGTTGGGGCCAGTATTCATTTAGAGGCCGTTTTAGAGACTGATGTCACTGATGTTCATTTCACTGAGGTTTTGCCATAATACGGTTTGAAATGCACTTATTGTTCTCTGATCTTTTAATTTGAGATAGTTGAAAAATCTGGGGATACGTTATTTCTTACGACTTGACAGTTTTATACGAATCTTGTCTCGAACCATAACGTGATCTATGACGGTTATCAGTTTCAGCGTCCCAATAGGAATGAGTACAGAACTCTTCCAGCGATGACTGACTAATATATAGTCAATCTGATTGGAATATTGGTCCGGAAAGTTCCACATGGCTAGATGTTTTCTCTGAAAGCATGTATTAGTAACAAAGAGTGTATGCTGTTCGGTAAAACGAAGAAGGTATTCTCCATTGGGACACTGGACCCCGATGCCATATTTGTCAATTACCGAATTCATCGTAACGGCATCATGATCTACGCGCGCATTCCAGTCTCCCCGGATTATGACAACGTCATCTCTCCTAGAGATGTTTTTAGCAATGAAGCTCCGCATAGAAGTTATCTTTATCGCTTTCATCTGCGCATAAATTTGGAGCATACAGATGACCGAAATATTGCAGAACTTTCCTTTGACGCTTAGGCCATTCAGTCATTTACCAGGTTCCATTCAGTCAGAGCAATCAAGCCTTTTCAGAATAATAGCTACACATTTCGCCCCGAGTTATCGAAGACACCACTGTATAGTAGCCAATATCTTTGCTCGGAACCAGGTTTAATAATTACTCGAGAGCCGGCATGAGGAAAACTGAACACAAACAAGCTTCATCTACGCGGTATTTAGGGTCACGACATCCATTAATGTTCTGACGTTCCAACTATAGTTTGCGCCTTGCCGCGCTTACAAAGTATTAGCGGATAGATTTTCGTCTCTTTGACGGGTTTTGAGTAATTATCTCGGTTCGAGAGCAAATTCTTGTGCCTTGAAATTGTTTTATCGTAATTATTACGCCCGGATCGTTTATTTATCGCATGTACCATCGGGTCAGAAGTATCATGCGCTCGGAAGACTCGGACGTTGCGCCAAAAAGACATAATCCTTTCACCATAGAGTCACTTGGGGATAGAGATGCAGATGGGTCCCCAGCAGCCACTCGGTTTTTGACACCATGATAGATTTACTCCTGTCAGAGGCAAAGAACAGAGATAATTAAATAAAAAAAAAGAGAAATTTATAGAATTTTAAAAAAAATTTTAAAAACTTATCTGATTCGGAGATTACGTAATAGTGATGGTATATTACGTAATAACAGTAAATAATAAATAAGATTAAAAAATAAGAATAATAAAGAAAAATAAGAATAATATAATTAAGTGATAAGCTAAGATATTGATTAATGAGTAAGGCACCTTTTTCGGCATATCCGTTCATAGAGTAAACACACATCGAGAGATGCGCGTTAATTAACTAGCTTAGATTAAGGAAGAATTAAGTTTAAATTTGGATCTAACCTAGCAGAACCGATCTTTTAACTTATTTTTGTCATTTTATCTATAAAAGTTTCAGTTGGCTTGGAAATTAGCGAAAGCAGAGAGTGAACTAGAATCTGCTAGAATTAAGTTAGAGATTCAAGAGAAAGCGAATAAGGCTGCTTTTGTAAGTAGAATTGCAGGTAAAATTTTTAAAATTTATTTTAAAATTTTATTTTATTCATTTGTGAAAGCGTTAGCAATTTCCTGCATTTTTTTGGAAAACATGTGTTGGGCATTTTGCTCATAGCGGCGCTCACTTATTGATGCTACGATGATGGTGAATATAAGCGCCCCTCTGAAAATGGAAGGAAATGAAGGAGTATGAAAGAGAAAAAGAGAGGAGCATTCCCTCTCAAACGTTGTTGATCTGGTAGCTTGCTAGTAATGACTTGTAATAAATAATTGTAGTTTTTTTTTAAAAGTAAACTTAGATTCAGAACTGCTGATAATGATTAATGTATGTAGTGTGTAACAGCGGATTTATTGTTTTTTTTCAAAATAAAATTTTTTTCAGATGCCGTAGTGACTTCAAAATTTCAGTCATTTAATAATAATTTTGAAACACATTTAGAGGTTAGTTCTTATCCAATATGTCTTGGGAAGTTTTTTTTTTTAAAAGTCCTCACCATTACTGGTTGAACTCGCTCCGCTGGCTTGTCGCATTAGACAGATGCCATGAAATCCCTTGGCGACGGAAATACAGGTAAGTCGTCAGCATCACTAGGTTTTTTGGACACCTTTATTTCTGCGGGGAATCGAACCCCAGCATCGGCGCTCCGAATTCAGCAACCCACTAAGCCATCCTATCCCTTTAAGATTAAAGTCACAATTTATATTACTTACTTGCGTCTTTATAAATTACATTTTTGGTTATAGTACTCATATATTTGGCGTTATTTTTTTGTTTTTTTTCGTTCTATCCTAATTTCGCTTTCATATTTTTTTTTATTCAGGATGGAAAGAATGAAGAATGGCACTTCGAAAAATACAAGGGTTTGGATGATCTCTTAAATGAGATTGAAGGGAATGGACCTGTTCCATTAAGTCCCAATACTATTCGAAAGAACTGTGATCGAATGATGGATCATGTCCGAGAAAATGGTTGTCAGTTCGACATTACAAACAATATGTTCGATTTGGCAGAGGTTTTACAAAAGATCTTGGTTTTATGACCATTCAACTTTCAATTCTTGTACAGATAATCAAGAATATTTATGTGAAATGCTTGGAAACATATATACAATAAAATGTAAAATTATTGGATAGCACTAGAGGCATTATTTTTTCTTGATATCATGGGTGAGGTAAATTGAATTAAATGAATGGGAGATTTCAAATATACAGCATTATACAAATATACACCAAATCGTTAAGAAAAAAGTCTTATTTTTTTGTCTGAAAAGGTGATATAATTAATCGTTTAGAGAAAGGCTTAGAGAATGCTCGCTTTTGCGTAATTTTTTAGATCAACATTTTAACTCTTTGACCTTTAGCTAAATTTTTTCTGCTTTGTATAGTATAGTTTTTAATTTTATATGATTATATGATTTTCGCCTTTAAAATAATTTTCTATAATCCATTTTGTAGTGTTTTCCGCTGAATAAAGTTTTTTTTTTAGAATCAACTGCTAAATACTAAATTAGGTTCAGTATGGAACGATTGCACTAGATCAGATTTCCGAGGACAAGAAAAAGAATTGAAGGTTTGGTTATATTTTAATGCTGCTTTGATTATAGTCGATTATGGGCTCATATGCTAATGCTTAATTTAATTTTTTAATTTTTTCTTAATTTCTTTTTTGCTATGAACTTTTAAAGGTGGATAGTAATGAAAAATTGTGGAATTATACTTTTTATAGGCTATTTAATTCATTTCTTTTACTTATGATTTTTGCTAATGAATAATTGTGTCAACAATTTGATTTTCAATTTGTGCTAATTAAAATATAAATAATCAGAGTAACTTATACCATCGCTTTATTTTAAAAAATGGGCTGTTACTTTATTTTTTACTTTCTTTATATTGTAGAATTCAAGCTTTGTTAATTTTTTTTAAATTTGAAATCAGTGTTGGTCCAGTAGGTGTTTCAGTGGTTTTTTTAGGTGATTAAATCAAAATTTATTTCTCAGTTCTTTTGGCTTAATAAATGTTTTGTAGTGCATGATGCACAAATATCCTGATAGACAGAGATTATCTGTAGAGCATATTGCAATTTTCAAGCCGTTCATTGCTTCTTCAATAAGTAGCCATTTGTGATATAATCGCCTTAATGAATATTGATTATGTGTTTTAAAAAAATATAAATAATGGTAAATTATCTGATAGATTTTTATATTTTAGAATTTAAAAATCATTGGTTAATTTAAACTTTAAAAAAATTCCGTATAGCGTCCAGCGCTCTACTTTTCGATTTGAGAAAGATTGCGATTCATTTTCTTTAATGGTTGTCTCTGGTATATTCATTATACATTAGCGAAACCTGTTCAGTAATGCGGCAAAGTTTGTTCCATGCTTGTTGTTGAATTTCATTAATGTTTGAAAAATGAAGGACTTGTATCAATAGGTAGGACAGATCTGAAAGTAAGATCAAAAAATTTAAAGGTATTCTAGCAGATTAGTTTGGTGCAAAAAAAGCTTTTTAAAATACATTACAAAAGATGGATTGTAATTTTTTTTTTTTCCGAGTGCTTAAATGTTTTATTGTTTAAGGTAATGTGCAATTATTTTAAATAAAATAGTAAAATCCTTATAAAATTCATGATATCTTTTTTTTATTGGTTCATTTATTTAATTTATGCAAATATTTAAACCTTCAGTCAAGTATTTTCGAAGAATGCTTGGACATATTTGTAAAATAAAACATTTCCGAGCGAAAAAATCTATTTTTTGGGGCAAATTTTTAAAACCGTTCGATTCTTCATAGCCATTTATTGTTATGTCTATAGTCTAAAAAATGTTTGTTTAGAGTAGTAGAATTTAATGTTTCCTTACACGATTACTCTAAGCCTCTTTTTAAAATATATCAAAATATATTAAAAATATATTAAATATATTAAAATATATCAAAAATTTGGCAATTGGGCAATTATGCAGCACGGCATGCAGCTGCCTGCAATAAATAACAGCAGTTAGTGGTTTCCTTAGAATTACCATTTGCGATTTTAATGCCATTTAAATACGAATTTGTTTTCAATTTTAGATTTTTAGATTCGTTATCAAATAAAGAATTTCTATTACTTCTATTATAG
The DNA here is from genome assembly GCA_900625125.1 of Dracunculus medinensis. Classification (NCBI taxonomy): domain Eukaryota; kingdom Metazoa; phylum Nematoda; class Chromadorea; order Rhabditida; family Dracunculidae; genus Dracunculus; species Dracunculus medinensis. Next base: position 220,449 of record UYYG01001154.1, read on the forward strand.
GATGTTTGGTCATTTCCATAATGTAATAATATAGTATATATGTTAATATAGTATATAATATAGTATATGTTAATAATATAGCATAACGTAATATTTTGAAATTTTGATTCTTATCACTATTAATTTCGAAGTAGTTAACTCATATAAACAAAACATCTTGCGCGATCTTCAAATAAAGCGTTTGGATTTGGGAATCACTTTCCTAAACCATTTCTTATTCATCAATTTGGTTTACATTGGTTCAACTCTAATAGATTTTGCACAAAGTTTAGATGGTTATCTTTTAAAGCATAAGCTCTTGCTTATTTCATTCATCAAAGTAAAAAGCCACCTTAATTAGAAACGTACAAAATTCATCGTAAACTCCATCCTGTTGCATATTTGTCTTTGAAATTGCTTCGTTCTGTATTGAAACAAAAATGTTTGAATTATTTTAGTTTTATGCGTTTAGAAAATTATATTTATCTGTTTAATTCCAAAAAATTGGTGAGCATTTCACATTCCTCTCTCCATCCCCTCGATCGCCTGTCATTTCCTTTTTATTGGTGTTGCAATTAAGAAAAAGGAAATATGTTGTAATTTGCAAGAGGAGATTTTTGAAATTTAGAGAAAATTTCTATTCTCAAATTTCTCTTTTATAGAATTTTTAAATAAAAGTATGAAATTGATTGAATCATTTGTGTTTGAATTTTGTTATTATCATTAACACGATTTGCAAAATATTTTGATCAAAAGTATACCGAAAAAATAACCTCATTTAGTTGTTCGTAAAGTATTTTGGCAAGTTCGGAATGATTATTATGGTTGATGTGATTCCATAAGTCAGAAATGAGTTGTAATTCCTTAACATTCAAACAGTTTTCTAAGTAATATGTTCGTTGCTTTGCTATTCCAGCACTAATTTTTTCTTTAATTTCGTTCATGAACTGAAATGAGCTTTTTTTTTAAGTAATTAAGGATTATATCCTCCGCAAAAATTAGTAAAATCAAGATTAATGCATTTATTATTTCCCACTCATTTCCATATATATTTGTCTTTATTTATTAATTAATTTTCGTTTTAAGAAAGTGAAATACAATTAAAAATAATAAGGCTTACTATTCTCCATGATTTTTCCAAATTTTTGTCGTTTAAATCGATTTTTAGTAATAATTGGCGTAACGTTGTGATAATAGCTTCTTGGAAGATCTATATAAAACTTTAAAAATTTATTTACAGAAATTTATTTAAGTTTGAAAACTCATGGACTCAAGTAATAAGAAAACAAGTGATTAGCGCTCGCCATTTCTAGTCAGATTGGCTTTGCTGGCTGGTAGTATAGTTAGAAGATTTTTGCCGAAGTGATGTAAATATAGATTGGTTGCCAGGACCTTCCAGGTATTGCTGGCGGTATACTGTCAGGGGGTATGAACCACTCCTTTGCCTTCAGCGATAATCTGAACCACAATCCACTCGATTGTCCACCTTTACCTCGTTACCAAATAGTGGATTTGTTATGAATAAAAATGCGCTGTCACCTTTTTTCGTTGAGAAAATTGGTTATTTGTAAAATAAATCGTAAACCATAAACCGTAAGATGTATTTCGTAGACATTGTAGAAAAAATGACGATTTCCGAGTTTTATTAAGAAATTTCGTAAACTGATTTCATCTTCTAGTTTATCCATAATCGTTGTTATAGCACATTGTATATTTGTGCAGTGATAGCTGAAATTTTTCTTTTCTAATTAGTGTTGATGGAATTATTTTAAAACAAAATTAATTATGGCATTAAATTAAAGTCTTTTTACTGGAAATGAGCATCGTTCTTTAAAATTTTCCTCCAGTTTTCCTGCTTTAAATTGATGCGACGTCCAAAATGAAAGATGTTTCTAATATTCGCATAATTTTCGAAAATATATGTAAGAGTTTCTTCGATTAAGCTATGCTGAAATAAGTGATTTTAGGCTGAAAAGAAAGAAACTGTGAATAAACAAAAAGAAAATTGGTAAAATTAGCGAAATCTTTTTTTTTACTGTTAGGGCACTAGCTAATTTCGCTTTTGTGGCCACACTTCTTCTTCATTAAAGGATTTTTTAGAATCACGGCCAGCCAATGGAGTGGTTATTTTTTAAAGAAAAATGGAATCGTAGTCAGAACGGATTTCAGGCCATCCTTTTAATTTTTTTTAAGCTGGAGCTATGCTCATGAATTCGAAAAGTTTACTCGGAAAGTAGCTGTTTACTATCCTTTATTTTTATTTAGCAGTATTTGATAATACTTACCTGTAAGTTCAATTTATATAACTGAATCCAGTGGCAACGAACGATTTGCAAATCATTCGTTTCACTTATATCGAAATTCATTTGCTCAATTTTCATACTATTTTGATTCTTGCTAACTTTTTGATCGATCTTATCACTGTCATATTTTATCGATGATTTTTTGTTAAGTTCGGCCATTTTTCCTTTTTGAAAAGGGTGAAATATTTTAGGAATGGCATTTGAGCGAGAAATATTATTACGGGTGTGATCGTTATTTTAATATATTTTATTTAAATAACAATCCGGCATTATTTTGAATTTTTAGGTGGCAGGATATTGATTGGGATTATCATACTATCATTAAAATATTCTGGGAACACAATTTGCCTGTACTTCCATCGCCAAGTGATTCCTTGGTAACAATTTCTAATCGTATTAATAGTTAGGAGTCTAATCATAAATCAGACCTAATCAGAAATGGTGAGCGATCACCGCTTAATTACTATCCTGAATTTAATTTAATTGAAATTTAATTGTAGACATTTTTTCTGATTTTTTTTATTTTTTTTATTGGAGCAAATATTTTTCTAGGTTTTCTATGATAAGCTATTTATACTGAAACAGCATGTTAAAAATAAAGCGAAATAAATTGTAATTATATAGAATTGAGGAAAGGACTGAAAAAATGAAATATGAGACAGAAATATTGATATAATATAGGACGTTACGAAGCACCTATCCAATCCCAGCAGATGCATCGTTTCAGTAATTTCTGACATTGATTTTTCCAAAGTGAATCGTAGTCTCAATATGAAATGGAATGATGACTAACAAAATGCATTATTAATCTAAGAAAAATTCATCGCAAGCACGAGTCGAGAATTTGGATTATCTGTTAGCAATCGACTATGAAACGTTTTCTTATAGAGACTTTAATTAAAAAAAGCAAAAAACTAAAAAGCAGCTAAAGTGAAGATTTGGTTGCAAAGGTGAAGATCATAAGGCCAATTTGGGTTATTTATCAAAAATTTTCATCGACATTTGATTTAAAGTAAATCGCATATGGATGGATTTATTGTCTTCAAGGTACTAATTGATGTTCATAAATTGTTTCTGCTTATTACGCATACATCATTGTCACGAGTTCAGTGGATTTTTCGCCAATATGTTTTATGAATTGATTTTTTCAGATATGCCATGTCTAAATGAAATAATGGGTTTGACTTTTCTGATTTTTTTTTGTGAATTTCCGATTAATTGGTTGAATTTTCGGTGATCTCCACAGTTTTTTTTATTTCCACTTTATTTAAAATGACAAAAAAAGATTAATTTGAAAATATCTCCTCAACCTTTGTTAATTGTAAGTTGTGAGTTGCGATATTTGTTGAAGAACTTTTCAACATAATTATCCGTTATTGTTAGCTGCGGAAAAACGAATGGTTATGCGATAATTCAGCTATTTTATTCAATAGATATTCGAGAAGAAAAACATTATGATAGTTTAAAATTGTTCAAAAAATTTTGAAAATTATTGAAAAGTTTGAATGTGGCTAAAATAGATAAAATATTTGACATCTTTTCGTCATTTTTTGTTAATTTATTTGTTTTTTTCTCACATTTTTATGTCGGCCATCACGATGGTTTTTTGTAAAATTTAAAGTTCAACGATTCTTTAGATAGAAAAATGCTTTTTCGACAGCTTGTTTGTTTGTTTCTGGTGCATTTTATTGCAGCATTCGCAAGGTATATTTACATAAGCATGTGAATAGATGTTGAATATATATAGGTGAATTGATGCAACAACTTAATGTTCTTATCATTTACGAATTGCTTATGCGATAAAAAGTGGATGTGAAGGTGAAAATCAGAGAATTGATTTTCAAGAAAAGATTTTGGAAAAAAATTTTAAATTTTTTGAAAAATTTTTTAATGATCATTAATGATTATTAATTTATTTTGTTCTAATTTATATTTTATTGATAAAAAATGTACTATATTTTCTTTTGAATTCAGATGACTTTTATTGGGAATGTTCTTATTTATAGCATTAACGTGTGTTAGCGGCAATGTTAATTCATTGCATTTTAAATAATCGTTTATTATTTCGCTAAGCAATGCCTTTAATCCATAAAAACAAAATCGATCCATCATAAAATTTTGATTCATCTTTAACTGGTTTTGATAAAAGTTTTTGGGAGTCCTTCGAAAGAGTTTCATGCTTTTTTTAGTATTTCTCATCTGTAATATTTTATGCTTTTTATCTGATTTCCTTTCTTTGCGCTTTTCCATTGTTTTTTTTGATAAATTTTTCTATATTCCAGAAAGAATTGTTTTTTCCGAGTCAAAAAAGAACGAAAAGACGATTTGATTTTTTATCCGGAAAAGTGGAATTAGATTTTTTGATAGGATGATGTTTTTCAATTTTTTCTACCAAATGGGAGGAAATCGAGAAAAATTATTGTAATTCGTGAAATTTTATAATAATTGTTAAGAAAAATTTTTATTAAGCGAATATTCCAAATCGAATTAGAGGAAAACAAATTTGATATGAATATAATAGTAAATAAATATTTCATAGTAAATCGATCGTTAGGGAATGGTTGATGGTTGTTGGTGATGATCACCATCATCATCGATAAGAGAATGATGGGATAAATAAAGAGAATGAATTATTCGACTGCTTCACTACTAATTTAATGTATTGAATATTTTGGTGTGCGACAGCGAAGAACTGGTTTTCATCGGTGTTTTTCTCTTTAAAAATTTTTCCAAATCGATTTTCTTCGGCTTTGAACGGAAATGTTTCTTTGTTAGAAAAAATATTTTTTACTATGATCTGCTAACAATAGAATTTTCGTTTATTAATAATTTTACATTCGAATTGGATTGGTTTGAAATTCTTATTGCCAAATTTCCTAGTGAAAAAAAGCAGTCATCCGGATTGTTAGTCGAAAATTTTGGAAATCATTAATTTAGAGTTTTTAATGTTATATTTGTTTAATTTTTGTAAATAATTTGCAGGAAGTTAATAGAAAAAATGGTTATTTTAAATGTTTCTCGTTATTTACTAAGAAATCAAGCAGAGCAAAGTTATAAACTCTTTCAATACTGAGTTGGAGATCTAATCAGAAAAATAATAAAATCATAGCAGCAAATAATAAATTTAATTATGGGAGTGGGTTGAACCTGCAATTTCAAAAAACTTTGTTGTCAAAATTTTTTATCAAAATTATCAAGGAACAAATGAAGCAAAAACGATATGATTAGATAAAATTAATTTCCAAGTATATTTTTTTGAGATTTTTATGATCATTATGGGAAAGATGAATCTGCAGTTTAGACAATATTTGGAGACAGTATTACAAAGTAACGATATTTATAAGGTATAAAAAATTAAGCAGAGAAGTCGATCCTTCTATCACCATGTGTTGGTAAAGATTTGTTGATTAAATGAAACGAATTGGCACGGTTAATTAGTTTATTCAGTGAAATTTGATAAGGGTTATCACCAATGCAAATAATCCTCAATTGAATAAATAATTGCTGAAATATTTTAAAAATGATATTTTTAATTGAAACTGTTGAAACAGGAAAGGTTTTAACGCTTTTAAAAAAAATAATTTTAAAAAATAATCGATTGCTTGTTTAATTTTAAAATTTTCTTAATCTAAATATACATGCATATAAGTTTTTATTGAACGAGTTACACTCATTTTTTTCATGAAGTTTTCGTTTTCCAAATTCTCGTTATCTTGTGTTTTTCTGTTTCGTTTCTTTGGCGTGATTTTAATATTCGAAATTGTATAAGAATGAAAAGTGAGTGATCTCTCGCTTTGGAATTCGATCAGCTCGCTTTAAACAGTTGAATTATTTGTAATAATGGATGAACTAAAATATATTCAGGTAAATTATTCTTATATAGTTGATTTTATTTCTATAGAATACTTTGATTTGGTAATTCGGGATGGGAAGTTTTTATAAATATAAGTTTTTATAACTGTGTTTGGACTATAAACGATTTATTTGAGCTGTAAATCGGGTTTTCTGAAAAGATTTCTCTGTAAACCATCTTTGGTGATTTGATTTATTTCATTAATTGCTTTCGAAAACTTATTGGTTTAGGTTATTAATAAAAATTCTTTATAAATAAAAAGTGGTAAAAAACGAATAAGACGATCCCTAAATTCATAAAATTCGGAGAATTTTTCGATGTTCACATGCTCATATCGTATATTTGATCTGTTCAGGTTATGCAAACAAATATTAACCATATCCATTTCCATACTTAAGCAGCCTTCTTCATCTCGTCCTCCTTTTTCTTCTTTACCTTATTCACTTTTTAACTTTTCATTCCTTTCTCATTTTGCCATATTTTTATGGTTATTTGATATATGATTTATCCGATTAATTAGAATTGGAAGATTTCAAAATGACTAAAAAATTTTATGATTTCGTTTCAAAAGAAAAAATGGATTTTATTTTCGAATTTAGCAATAAATATTTTTCAATCATTGCATATGGCAAAAGTTTTAATTTTCTAAATTTTAGCTACATGAGGTGGATGGAATCTTAATATGGAGTATCGGCTAGTGTAATTTTTTTTATAAACAGTGGATCGGAAAAATTATCCCAAAAATATTGACATAAAGTCCTTTCATTTTGAGGGCTTTATTTCTACCTACTCGAAAATTTAATTTACTGATGATAATTAAATTTTTAAATTTTCGTGAATTGTAGAAGGCACTTAAAGAACGAACATCTGAGTGTGAATCACTGAAGAAAAAGCTTGAAAAATTCGAACGTGACAAGTACGTAGTTCACTTTTTTTTGAAGAATTTTCTTCCAAAATGAACTAAAGGAATAAAGTTAAGAACCAAGATTAGTTAAGAAAATAAAAGTTTAAAGGTTGATTTTAAAAAATTTTATCAAAAAGTTGGTTTGAATCGGTTCAGCATTTTTATTATAAGCCAATAAAGATTGTAGTTTAATGTATTTGATTTGAGTTATTGTAAAATAGCGTGTGCATAAATTTATAGGCAACAATGGGAAAATCAAAAACGAGTACTGGAATCAAAGCAACCAATGGACGTGCAAATCCTCCAAAGTCAAAAGCGCGAATTAACTATGCAGCTGGATCGTGAGCAAGCTGAGAAGCAAGAGCTTTTTCTTCAGGTTTTCTTCAGATATTTGATGCTTCCATCAATCTTTACAAATACGTTAAAATGAAATTTTTTTGCATAATTTATCAATGAATTTATCGATTACAATTGTTGAATAGCGTGAGTATGACTTAAGGGTCTCTTAGAATGAAAATTGGTTGTGATTTCATAGATATTAGGAAAACAGTTAGAACATTTTCTTATTTAAATCACAGGAATGGACTGAAGCTGCAATTTTAGATGATTTTGTTGAATGTTGGAAAATTTAGAAAATTTTTGTTAGAGAATTAATAATAATAATTTTAGATAAATACTTTGATCGCGCAACTGGCTGAAATAAGTCGTGATAAGATGGAACAGAGCAGTGCTTCACTGGAAGCAGAAAATGAAGTTTTGAAAAACGAATTTCGCAATGTCCAGGTCTTTTACTGGATGTGTTTCATCATGAAAAAATCGAAATCGCAGATAGAAATTCTATTTGTTTTTTAAAAATAAGAAAGATATTTGTTTGTATATTGTACATAATTTCCTCCTATTAAATATTTGGAAATATTTCCAGGAAATTCAAACACGTCTAAATAATGATGTGCAAAATCTCCAAGAAGAATTACGATTGAAGAATACAGAAGTGGAAATAACACGAGATGAAGTGAAACGGTTGCAAATACTTTTAGACTCGGAAAGGATGCGTTTTGAAGAAACAGTAGACGGGCTCGAACGTGATCTTCAGCTTAAAGCAGCTGCATTGCAAAATGCTATGCTTGCGAAAAAAGTCTGCATTGAAATATTCCTTTTTTAACATTGAAAATTCATCATAAATTAATTAATGTCTTTTGCGTGGTACTGAGTTTTATTTGGAAATTTCGATTTTCAGAGTTATTTCAGGATGAAAAAGTTTTGGAAATTGAAATAAATCGATTAAAGACAGAAAATATTGAGATGCAAAAACAAATTGATGGTTTCCATGCAGATGGTTCAAAATTATTTGCAGCGGAAGCGCAAATGGTCTGGTTTATTTCACAGAATTATGATTTCGAAAAAAAGCATTTAGAAAATTTTAAGAAAATTGCGAAAATAAATCTATAAATGGTTTAATGCATTTCTCAGAGAAACATTCTAAGGTATGTTGAAGGGAATTTAATAATATTTTTAATAAATCTTTTGTGAGTCGAAAAAATTATAGAAAAAGTTAAAAGAGGAATTTGACAACTCGAAAAGAATTTGGGAAAGAAGAGAGAAAGAGTTAGTTGTTATGGAAGATGAAGTTAGTTTTTATTTCATGCCTTTCAAAAAAATGTTTTATATATTTCTTTTGATCTGGGAATAAATGCATAATCCATTCGGCAAAATTTTTCGCTGAACGGAATTGTATTTTAATTTCCTTTTTTTTTCACTTTCAGATTGATGCGAAAGAAACTGAAATGCTTGAAAAAAACAAGAGAATCGGTGATTTGGAACAAAAAGTTGTCATCTTAGCGGAGGAAATATCTGAACTGGAGAAAATTATCGCTAATCATAGATTAAATTCGGTTCGTGGATATTTATCATTATAAGGAGTATCTTTCAGTAAACAAAATCGTTATGAAAATTTTTTGTGTTTATTTTTCATTGATTTTCTTTAATTTTCTTGAGAAGTATTTGCTTGTAACTGTTCTGAACTTAAATTATTTCAGGAAAAATTATCACAAGATCTACGAGATCTCAGAAGAACATTGGAGGAAAAGGAAAATGAAATTAATAAGCTTAAATCAGCATTAGTAGACTCGCAATCAGATCGCGCAGAAAATGAAATAAGGTAAAATTGCTTTTTGAATCACAAGTACAGTACTTTTATATTATAGAAGAAAATCGCTGCAAAAAAGTTTTCAGACGCGACCAGTATACACCAGTCCATCAGAAGGACGGTGAAGAGGAGGTTGATTCGCTTCAAGAATCATATAACAGAAGTTTATTCGAAGCTCAAGAAAAATTAAAAATTATTGAAGCAAAAATTAAGACGAAAGAGGAGGTTGAATTGGTAAGCACGATTGAATTCTTTTATGGATATATTATAGAATGTGATTTATGTCAGTCATTCCTATAATAGGAGAAATTTTTAGGAATTGAGATCATTATTACGAGAACAAAAAGATAAATTGGTGGCGAACGAGAAACAGATGCTAGTTGATCAAACTCAAATTAAAGATTTGAAAGCTCAAATTGCAAATATGAACACTTATGATATTCAAGAAGAGGTTATCTTTTCTTTCTTTGCTAAATCTAATTTATTCTAACGCATTTGCAAAAATTAAAACTAAAGTAAAGCAGAGCACCTTTTAACAGACGAGTTCCCAAATCATTAATCATTTATCACATGAATAATTTAATACTGATGAAAGAGATCTTAAAGAAAAGAGAAATGGATAATGGTTGGCTGATGATTCTTGCGTTATAATCCATATTTTATAAAATTTACGAGAAAAGAGTGATTATTGATTGAAATGTATTTAAATAATTTCTCCAGTAATAAATGCAAATATACAAAACATTAAATAAAAAGAAATCTAATCATTACCATCGATTTTTTTATGATGTGGTTTCTAATGATTGATTAAGATGCTCGTAATACATGTGTATGTAAAAAAATAATTCTTAGATAAAACAGCTGCAAAATGAATTGGAAATCTCCAGAAAAGAATGCAGCGATTTGAGAACTGCTTTAGAAAATATGGATGTAAGTGAACTTAGTAACTTAGTAACTTTAATATATAACTTAAATATATAACTTTAAGCATTTATGGGTAATTCTCTTTTTGTTTTTCAAATGAAGCTGTTTCGATCAAATATCAAATATTTTAGTTGCAAAATTTAGGACCCTGAGAGATGCAGTCATGATACGGTCAGAGGATTGGAAGAAGTTTTGAGTGAAATGGAAAAGAAGCTAAGAGCTTCTGAAAAAGAAAGAGAAGCTTCAAAGGAAAATCTGAAATCAGTGGAAAAGGATTGGTATTCTATTAATATATTTTTCATGCAGATTAGTTTATAATTAAGTAATGAAAAAGAAATTGCTTTAACAGAATTTAAATTGAAGCGTGTCTGAAAAAAGATTTTTATCTTATAATTTTAATTTTATTAGCGCAAAATTTAAAGCTAAAGGAGAACAAAAAATACAAGATGTTTATCGTTCAGCACAAAAAATGGCTCGATATCTGCCCTTTTTTAAATCAATAAGGAAAACAGATTTCGATGTAAATAGATTTTCAGCGCCGAATTTAAATCAATGTTAATGAGTACAACTAGAAAATTAGAAAGTACGAAGGAAGATGCAGCTAGACTGGAACAAGAAGTTCAACGGCTTCTTGTCGAAAATTCAAAACTCATGGAGAAAACGAGTTTAGAAGAAGAAATTATCACGCTTGCATCATCTTTGCAATCCAGTCGCACTGAATGCAAGTAAGTTTACACTATATTTCAGTGGTTCTCAAAATTTTTATTTTTATGTACTTTCATTCTTAATTGAGGACCTCCACAGACCAAAGAACCAAAGATCTTTAATGAGAGTTTTATCCAATGATTTTTGGCATTTGCGGCAAATTTCCAAATTATCTCACGAATATTTTTAAAACGAATAATATTTTCTTTCAAAGCAAAAATTTTTAAAAGATTTGGATTATATATATATATATATATATATACATATATGTATATACATTAAATATATTTTTCTAGATGAGGACAAGTAACTCCTCAAAATAAAAATATTATGAAAATAATTTTTTTGATATTATCTTATTGAAAACTAAAATACTGGCCTAGTTAGTTAGTTAGTTAGTTAGTTTTTTCCCTTAGTTAGTTTTTTATATGTTATTTATCTTTTTTCAGTTCGAAACAAGATGAAGTGATTGAGCTTCGGAATCAACTTTGTGAATTGCGTGAAGAAAATGATAAGCTTCTGGTAAATACGAATTCTGAACTTGAAAATCTGCAAAATAGTCTCGATCATGCTCAAGATGAATGCGAAAAGTGGAAGGAATTAACTAAAAAATGTCAAGTAATCGTTCTTTGCACTTACTATTTTTACTGCTAAAAAACTTTTTTTTCTTATGCTTATATTTTTTTAAAGGGACTGATTGAGATATGGGAATCATTATTTCTAAGATAAGTCATGTTTTGAAATAAATAGAAAGAACCTAAGGTAGCAATGCGTTCCCGTTTGTTTTTTTATTTCATCTTCATCTTATTATTTCTGGTTTGAATAACTCTATTCACTGTTAAGAGAAAGCTATAGGTCCCCTAGGTTAACCTATAGTTTTTGCCAAAAAAAATTTAGGGTAAATGTTTGAGCAGTAACTTGAATTCTTCATTACAAGATTTATTTTCTTTGGAGAGTATAGAGCCAATAATACGTGAACTCATGATCACTGCTGATATGATTGGAAGCATTTCCATATAATTCCTGTTTGCTTATTTCTTTAAGGATGAAAATGAATCTATTAAAGAAAAGAACACAGTACTGGCTAAAAAAATTTCTGAACTCACTAGCGATTTGCAAATAAAAGTTAGTGTAATTGAAAAATATTATCGTTTTTTTTGTTATTTTTGGAATATATTTTTGTAATGAAATATTTTTAACTGCCAAGAATGTTGTCATTGCTGCTTTTTTTCTCATAGTTTTATTTCCAACTTCGCGAATCATGAATATGAAGCGTTTTATTAAAATGTTGTTCATATTAAAAAAATATTGTTTTGTTTTACAGGATGGAGAACTTGCCGCGTTAAGAGGCCATATGGAAATCAAGCATCAGCAAACATTGCTAAATTTAAAGAACGATTTTCAGAGTAGAATTATGGATTTAACAGATGAAAATAGTCGATTACGAGCAGATTTAGAAACGAAATCAGAAAAGGTTTCATTTTAATTTTCTGTAGTTTCAAAATTTTTGCAAATGAAATTCTATTAAAGCCTGTAATTATATTCGTTGTTAGATTAATTTTACAAATTGTTAACTGGTAAATTTAGATTAATGAAATGAAAAAGGTTGACGAAGACAAAAGCGAGAAAAACGCCAAGAAATTGGAAGAGCTTGAAGCTGCTAAAGTAGATTTGATGAACCAAAATAGGATTTTATCAGATTATGTCCAGGCAGAAAAGGAAAAAACCAAAGCACTTAGTAAATTTTCTTGGTTTAATATATTTTTTTAAGTAAATGTCTCATTGCCACTCATTTTTCAAATATTGCAGTAAGTCCGAATTTAATAGATTAATGCGAAATATTTCCACAATTTTATGAATATTATGATTTTTATGAATATTTGCAAAGAAAAGTATTTTTTTAGGCAAAGAATTTGATTTTTTGATGTAATAATAGGAGCATCAAAATCAGAAAAACAGCTGAAACAATACTTTTTTTAAAGTTTTAGCATGAATTTCAGAAAGAATATGATATCGCCTGAAAGGTTCATTTTTATAAGGTGAAAAATTAAGTGAAGAATAATTAATTTAAAAGTTTAATCTAAATTTAATTTAATTGCAGGCAATGATATTGTAGCAAAAGATACTGAAATAGATATCTTAAATAGTGAGTTGGAAAAATCAAGGGTAGAACTCAAATTAGCCAATGCACAACAGAACGAATCAGATAAATTTCTTACCAAGGAGGAAGTGAGTGTTTTTTTTTTAACTTAAACTGCAATGGTTTGTTGGGGTTTTTAAGATTTCTTTTCTTTTTCTTTTTTTAGATCAGTGAATTGATGGCTGAAAATGCGCGATTGGCAGGTGAGCTTCTGAAGACGCAAAGTCATTCTGATAGGGAATCAGCTAAAGAACGAGCGAATATGCAGAAAGAATTCGATGAGCGCTTAAAGGTCATAGAAAATGAATGGAAAGCGAAGCAGAGTAAATTAATTGATAAAAATGAAATGGATAAATTGGAGAAGGAATTCGTAAGCCGACTGGAGTCAAAAGAGAAGGAAATGAGAAAAAAGTTTGACGAAGAAAGAAGAGATTTCGAGAATGAGCAAAAGATTTTACGGGAAAAAAATGAGCAGTTACTACATGAGAAGGAAAATCTTAACAGTGAATTCGAGAGGTTAATTGCATCTGAAAAAGAAGCTAATACTAAGTAATTTTTTTCACAGATTGTCCAGTTCATTATTTTTTTATATTATAATGGGGTTTAAACAAATTAGCCGCATTCATTTTTCTAATAGAGGTCGATTTTTCGTTCATTGGTTTTCTACAGTTTTATACTAACTTTGAGATCAGTGATTTGGGTCCTCTCTCTGGCAGGGATGAATCTGTTATCAAAAATTCCTGATGATTCTAATGACCTATATTACATCACCAAGCAGTTCGCTGGCAAAAATTTCTAACCAGCAGCTAGCACACCAAACTTTACCAAAAGTGGTGAGTGAATCACCTGTAACGACCATTATAATTCCATTTTTCACTATGATAATTTGTTTTATTTTGCAATTTTTTAGATTAAAAGGTAAATTTGCCGAAGTACTTGATAAGTTTCAACGATCTGAAGCTGACATTAAGTCACTAAAGCAGAAATTAGAGGAAGCAGAGAAGAATCTCAGGTTTTAGCATGTTATTATCAAAAGTCTATTTTCACTTCTATTTTTGTGAATGTGTTTTTTTCTTATGTTTTTCTTCGCTATTTAAGTATGATATAACTATAATTTTAGTTTAATTTGCTAGTTTTGATTACTAGTTTTATTAGTTTTTGTATCATATCCCTAAAATGTGGACAACAATTTTGTATATGCGAAGAAATGTACTTTTTTAAATATATTTTTTGTTTCTTCAGAAAGTTTGACTATTAGCATCATTTTCTTGTTGCGTAATTCTCTAAGCGAGAATTAATGAGAATTTTGTCGATTACGTTGAATAGCAATATAAGTGGACATAGGTGTCATAGATGTTCTTCGTGCTTCATTATTACGCATTGAATTTAGATAAAATTAAGAATGTGAAATTTTTTTTGTAGGACAAATGTGGACAACGAGTCACCAAAGCCACCTCCAAGACAAAAGTTGAATGGTACAGGTACGCCTGTCCTTTTTGAACCAACGGCTCTAAATCATCTGGAAGAAGAAAACAAGAAATTAAAAATCGAGATTGAAAAGTATGTATTTAATTTCCTGTTTGATCTTTGTTTTGTATATATCACGTGTAGATTGATTATAGTGTCAATAAATGGGCGAAAGTAAAAATAACTTGGAAATCTAAAAGTGGCAAGTTATCCTTTAAAATGGTCCCAGAGATTTTTGAATTTATTTCTACGTTTAAGAGCCATGTAAAAAAATGATTAGAAGAGCGCTTGTGGTCATTTAGTTTGTTCATTTTGTTTCGCGATATTTCGTCAAAGTTATATCGTTTAATTTCTTAGAAATTTTCAGCAAATTGACCTTTGCTCATCCACTGCATTAAGTCTATTTAAATTGTAGACATAAAACATAAAACACAATCGATGGCACTTAATCGTACAGGTGTTTTGATTTTCCCATCGCTATATCAATCAGTTGAGAATTTGTTTGTATAATATATTAACGCAGTGGTCACTCCATTATTAGGTACTAGTAAATTGCATCTTCTGTTATATTCATCAACATGAACGTTTCCTTCCTAATTCAACGGACTATCCATGTCCATTTCCGACCATTATAACTGAATATTACTCACACAATCTTTTGTTCGAAAACACAATATATAATTGCTGAACAAGAATATTACAATACAATGATCATATATAGTTTATATATTACTATTCAATGGCAAAAATTTACATGGAAGTTGATGATTTCGAAGATCTTTCACTACTCAAGTGATTAAAATCCTATTTCCAGCTAGATTTTTGTAAAAGGCAGTCATTCAGATCGGTGATTATTCACTTTTACATGTTTAACCTTATATTTTTTGACGGATATTGTTGATTTTCGTTATACCTCAGTCTTTCATGTGAATGTATATAAGAATATTAAAATTATTCTAATTTTGCAGTTTGATTGATGGTCCACATCTACACCTTTTTTTTCGGCTGATCTTGGAAATTTGGTCATATAGTTTATTGATATCATATTTAAGTGAATCGTTTTGTTACCTTGTCCAGAGTGCAAACGATATTTTGACAATGTATTATATGAAGGAAAAATTAAGTAGTTTAACATTTGCTTAACATTTTTGGTTGGGCTCGATTGGCTGACTATATAAGTATGAGTGGAAATTTACGTTGTGGACTCACTTAACGATAGAAGTTGATCACTAGCATCACTTGATGAATTGATTACGGCTATCTATGAATTATGAATTTGTGTTCATAAATAACGAAGCTTCATATTGTTTTGTTCTTCATAAGGATTTTCAGTCACGGATATGGGTGGTGAAGTTGAGGTAAATTGTTGAATGGCTAAGTTGCAGATCTGCTGCTTCCTGAAATTTATAACCGAGTATCTCTAAAAAATGTGCATAAATTTATGGAAGTGGAAAATTTTTCCATTTCGAAGAAAAAGTATTCGCTAGTGCTTTTTTGTTCTCATAGTTTCGGAAATTATTTAATGCGCAATGGTTTAAATCCGATTTCCTTTCTTCGTTTAAAGGGATTATTTATATTTATCTACGAGGATTATGATCACAGTATTGGATATAAACAAATTGTTGAGATGAGATTTCTTGTTAGCTGTAATAAATTATTGTCTGCGATGATTTTCTGGTTGGTTGTCTTTGGTGACTATCTTTCATTGTGAAATGATTTAATTTTCTATTAATCATGGTCATCTTAATGCTATAAGAAATTCGTGAATTACATAGTAATTAGGCCAATGAATTAGCATTTCGTTTACATGCATCCAGTGTTAAATTCATCTTGTTGATTGCTGTTTTACGATTTTTGGCTAATTTTTATTTTAGCAGACTTGATTTGCAGCTTTATTCTGAACTGCGACTGCTTAAATGGCTAACTGGTGTAGCTGAAGGCGTATTTTGAAATACTTCAAATGCGCATTGACTTTTTTTCAATTAAAAACACTTTAATGCTTATTATAATCACTTTACTCCGCGAGATGATGTGAAAGTTTTTACATAAACGGGATAGGTTTTTTACAAACTGTAATTTTCTATGTCTTAAGCCATCTTGTTTCGTCAAACAATGTCGCTTTAAGATTTATTGTCCTCCTTTTAATGATTGCGAACCACTCAACAGCTAATGCGAATGATCAAGGCGGATAAGTCTTTGATCGTTATGATTGCATTAGCAAGTCGTTATGAAAGGTTTAGTTTCGACCATATATATAAGGTTGATGACCAGTCAACCATTAGCGAAAAGCACCAATCACCATGCTAAACGATAATAATCTAACTATGTTCGAAATGATTATTCACCATAAATTCGGCCATTACAATAATTTCTGAATTTTATAGCCTTCTTTTGATGACATACAATGAATGAGGCGCGAATAATGTGATCGCTTTTGCATGAATTTTGAAAATGACCGTAGTTCTACTGTAAATTCATATTATTCAATACAGTACAGCCTTTTATTTCTATCAATCAGCACCTTTTTTATGCCTTTTTTGCTTATGGTTCTTATTCATTGTTGTTATTAACTATAATTCCATTAAATTATATTGACACAATAATATAAGTAATCATTACCGAAAAAAAAATTAAAGTTTCAGTCAAGAATGTTTTTTTTGCCTTGAAAGTTCCTTTATCCCTTTGACTTACGATGTTTTGATTGAAAATTTGGATATTTTTGAAATTAAGGTATTTTACAAGATTTTCCTGGAGTTTAAGAGCTTCGACTAGCGTAGAATTAGTTGTTTGCTCAGGCTTGAAAGCAAAATTGTTGTTTCAAAAAAATCTTTTAGGAATCGTGAATGCTTGTGATTTTATTCCTTCTTAGTCATGGATTTTTTGTTCTCAACGTGTTAGCTAAACGTTTAGTTTTCTGAACGCAGAATTACTCTCCATTAAAGGCTGATTAATGTGCTTGAGTGGGGAATACTGTAGAAATATCAATTTATTACGATGCTTTAATGGATGTTATTGTTTTCGACTTAATTAGACGCGAAATATCGGTAAGCTGCATTCGGATTGTGTCTTTTATGGAATTTTCGCCGAGAATCGATAAATCTCTAAGCAAATATTGTTTGCTCTTTGCGAATTTTATTGTTTTCCATTTCAGGCAGCATCGGTTGATCGTTGTTTTAAGACGAAAATTGCAAGCAACTCAACAACACTGCTAATAAAAGTAATTTGATTTTATTTATTTTGTATTAATTTTTGTAATTTGATTCGGACGTGAAATTTAGGTCCGCAAGAAAATCGGCTGCGTTTTCTATCATACGTCATTTCCTTGTCGTCACTATGATTTACTTGTGCCATAAACGATTAACCTGGATAAAGAATTCTTTATTCTCTAGCTAGCATATAAAATGAGGAAATACGTAAATTCATTCGAAATCAGGAGGTAGGATGGCTGAAGTTTCAAAAATCCAGGTTTCCTGGCTGCTCACCTTGCTTGTTTGTTTGGTCCGACAAACCAACAGAGCGAGTCTAATCAAAAATCGCTTGTATGGGAACGAAAAAGTCGCTTAAATTTCTGGGAAATTCTTTAAAACATTTTCAAAGCGACTTAAATTGATTAGAAAAATTTTCTAACTTATAATCCGATGCACTGATCATAGTTCTTCATCAGATTACTAAATCTCTTATCTCAATAAGCATATTCCTGAGATTGGAAAAACCTTCATTTTCTGCAAAATTTTTTTAATTCAAATTTTTTTAAATTCAAAATAATTCAATACCAATGGATGTTTCAAGAAAATTTTATTAAGAAAATTTATGTTAACAAGAATTTTGATTTTATTGACGGGTCCCTCTGATCATAACCGTCGACATATTTTTCTGACATTTCGATAGCATAAACGTTGAAAGAGAGGGCAGTTAAGCGCGGTTCTCGATGAGTAAAGCTCTTTGTTTGCTTAAGGTATGACGTATAATATATATGAGGTATGGTACAGTAGAATGAGCTATAGTTTCATATAGCACTATACATATGTACTATACTTTGACTGTGTGACAAACTAGTATCTCACAATATCATAAAATTTTCTTTCCTCCTTTCTATATTTTCTTCCTTCATATTCATCCATTTCATAACGATGCGAATAACTGGAACTCTCAAAAATTTTATTTCACCAAAAAAAAGAGATCAGATAATACAGTAGCATTTATTTCAAGATCGGAATGTTGGTTTTGAAGTTAGCTGGATTTTATTAGTGAAGAAAAAAATGAATAGAACTATCAACTTATTGTTGGATGAATAAAGTTCGATTATCGATTATTGTATGATAGAGTTAAGTTAGAGTTGTTTGATGGTCTATCGAATTATATAAAGTAAAAGAAAGACCAAATTAGGTTAATTTATAATTTATAATAAAAAAGGTATTTCATCCTTTATAATTTTTTTATTAGGTTTTTTGCAAATATTCTTTGCTTTTCTGATTTGAATTTTATTAAATTCATTTTTGAGACCATTCAAATGCCATCTTAATCAGCTGATTCTCGTTCGTGATATTTGCTCAAAGGTGCTGACTTCGTCTTAGATTCCTAAGTCAACTGTTCTAATATAAAAAGCAAACGAACTTACGCAATATGTAAACCTGGTAAATAAGTCATTTCGACTGTATTTTTAACGGATTTATTGCATCTAGAAGAAATATTCTTCTTTCAGAAATATTCATGCAATTCCAAGTAATAAAATTACAAAGGAAATGAAGAATAATTAAGAAATGAAATCTCAACATATAATATATATTCGTTAATATTCAAGGAAAATATGACAGTAGAATTTTTTTTGAGGACTTTGTAAATTAACCAGAATCATTATAACCAGAATCGTCTTTGCCTAATCGTTTTTATTTTTCATGCATTTTGACTTTATTTTT
Organism: Dracunculus medinensis; assembly: GCA_900625125.1. Taxonomy (NCBI): domain Eukaryota; kingdom Metazoa; phylum Nematoda; class Chromadorea; order Rhabditida; family Dracunculidae; genus Dracunculus; species Dracunculus medinensis. The sequence goes on from UYYG01001154.1 coordinate 239,786, forward strand.
TAAGTTTTCAATATTTTCTTCAGTTGGCCGAGGGATCGGATGTTGAACATGGTGACTGTGATTGTCTTCAGTCGTGTTCTTTTATTGATGGAATTCCTCCTCGATTTTACGCGATGTTTATATGTTGCTAATAGCAAATTCCTTGATGCATTTTAACCTCGCCTAGCCCGTTTTAGATGGCCAAAATATGGTCTTTACAGATTTTATCGGTTAATTAGGAAATATTTTGATTTTTCGAATCTCTTCTCATTCCTGTCTGCTTTATCTATTATTCATTCAATAATTTTTAAGTTGATTTGCCGTTCATTTACTTCTTTACTAAATCAGCTGAATATTTATGTTTCTATTACTCATCATATTGCTTCTTTTAGTCCTGTCACTTTTTAGTACCAATCTTTGAATAAGACGAGTTGTTTTCAGTATTTACTCACATCATTGTAAATATTGATATGTTTGATTGCTGCTTCTCCTAATATTTGATATATAAACATAGGAAACAACGAATAACCAACAACGGCAAACCATATATACAAGCAACCAAATATTTAATCATCATTTTGACTGCAGCAAGTGTGGTGGACGATTGGAATGGAGAATAGAGGCTTGAAACGATACGAGGCTATTTTATTTTTCACTTTTTTTTTAAATCCGCAAATTTCGAAACTTTCTTAAACTTCTTTGTTGAAATGATTCTCTTTAATAATTATTTAATTATTTATTTTTATGATTTTCGATCAATGCTGAAAATTCTTTAAAATTTATTCGAGCATTCTATATTGGAACATTGTACAGAACGATATCAGTACGTTATTACATGCATTTGATCATTTTCACCGCGAATTGTCGATATTCAACATATCTTTTATATTTTTCTTTGGGGTACTTCTTTCACTTTATAATACTGTTTTGATGAAATTTTCGTTTTTCGTAATTTTTTGCCCATTTCTTAATCATTTTGTGCTTTAAAGGTGGCAAGATACGGATTTTTTCATTGTGATGTGAATAGAACATTTATTTTTTATTTTATTATATTAATAACCACTTTTTTCTATTACTGATAATATTGATATTAGTAAAATTATGTTGACTCAATTTTATTTCTTTTTTTTCATATTTTTTTTACTTCTAATGTTACATCTGCACTTTCATCCCGATTCTTTTCCAGTATACAGCTTCCTCTTTGATTTTAGAGGAAAAATTTTTGATGGAAAATATTGGAAAAGTTTTATTTTTGTCTTCTGTATTTTGCCCTTATTTTGTGCCTTAATTCGTTTGAATGCTATTAACTATTTTCATACAATTGGCTTAGTTCGAAGTTTTAGAACGTTTTCGCCCATCTGTTATATTTTTCGACAGTAGTATGGCGAAAGTTAAGATTCGCCATATCGAATCACTGATAATGATTTATCTATTTTTTCTTTTTCATTTTGAAATGCATACCGAGCTTAATGTATTTATTAAAATATCTAAAAATGGAAATTGGTAAATGCACGTGATTATTTCAATCGAATATGGAAATTTTGGTCCTTACTATTTCCTTCCTCTAAAAAATGGTCCTTGTACCACATTATATGATTAGGGAATGTTTTGATATTTTCAAATCTCTTTCCTATCTCCTCTAAGCGTTATTCGTTCAAGAACGTAAAGCCCCTTTACTTTTTCTGAATTTGAATTCTTAACCTTTCCGGGATCGTCTGTTTAACCTAATTTTTGTCCAACGATCAAATTGTTTAGGTTATTGTTATAAAATATTATTGCAACATAATAGACTCATTGATGGAGATTTATTACCAAATTAGACCTCCCTTGGTTATGTTTTCACAACTTCAGTTACATTTAGTGTTCACAAGTGTCATTACATTGTTTCATCGAAGAATTCCAGTCGTGCATGTATTTGTTGTTCTTTCGAAAATATCCAATAAAGGTCGTTCATAGAACTGAGAAAGGCAAATCATCCAGATTTCATGCAAAACAGTTGGTGAATATAAAAATTTCGTTTCGAATCAATCTAAAAACTTTCCGGAACACTCGCCATTATTTGCTACATTATTTCCGTTTTTCTTTCACATAGAATAATTTTGGCAGCAGTTCGGATCCATTTCGAATTCGTTTTGTTCGAATTCATTGTTTTCTGAAGCAAGAAAAACATTCATGAGCGTTACTATGCGGTATTATAGTTTCTTGAAATTCCATTTTAGCAATTTCTTTGCACTTATCGGGGTTTTTTTTATATTTTTTTAATATTCTCTAGAATTTTGTACGATTTGATCAAGGATTGGAAACTTTTTTCGCTGATTGTTCGCCTGCAGTTCTAGTGTCAGTCAGGGTCATCAAGTATTTATTGTCATCAATGTTTTATGTTGGGTAATAAGAATTATTCGATTGGTCTATTTCCGTCAGTGAGTATTTATGAAGGACCAGCTAAGTGTCCATTTGTATATATATATATATATATATATATATTATTCACACATAAACCACAATATCGTTGATTGGAACGCGGAATTAAGCGTAATTTTGGTTTTGAAATGTGCATTAGAATTTTTTATTATTATTTACTGATACCGGTCAAGTAAAACATCGTTTCAGTTATAAGTTCAAGCATGCGATGTGACTAAACCCGTATCTTGATATTAGCAAACCTTATTAAAATTTGGAAGAAATTTGTCTATTTTTGATTTTTGATTTTTTTGCGCTGTTTTCAATGAGGTTGCTAAATTTTAATACAAATTGTCGTATCGCTAAGTCTGAGTAAAAGTTTTAACTTGATGTTTTTAATGTTTGAAATCGAATTGCGGTAGTATTTCAGCTCATTTCTATGCTTATATTGATTTCCACATCAATTCTCCCCAATTTTTCATAGAGCCACATCAGCTCGGCAACTGATTTTAACATTTTAATATTAATATTAATATTAATATTTTAATATTAATATTTTACCTGATTACGAAATGGTTAAATCAGTTAATTCCAATTGAATAGCGTTAAAAAAAGGAAAAATCGCTTAAAAAACAAAATAGCTAGATACTTCTTTCCAAAGGCTATGCTATTATTCCCAAATATTCTCATCGAAGAGTGAATTAATACCTAAGGGCATTTTCTAAGAATAATTAATCGGCCAATAAATCTTATTTTACTTATATATTAATTTGCTAAATCAAATTCAAAGTTTGCGTATCCATATGATTACCATCCTTCCTACCAACAAGCTATCTAAGTACAAATAAACAGTATCTACTGAAGTGCTTCGACTTTTAATGATGTGTTAGAAACATTTGTGATTAAGATTACCAGAAAGACAAAAACGATGTAAAACAATTAATTATTAAGCATATGTAATATTATATTCTTTAAAATTAAATATATCCTATAGATTATTAAATGATTCCCTCAAGTGAAATCTATTCCTTCACTAGTATCCTCTTAATGATTTCGATTGAACGATTCGATCCACTTTTAAGATTTCAGAGTATAAAAAAATTAGTAATTGGGTATGCAATCTTTCGGCGGAAATCTTTTTATGTGCCTTACGTAATAAAAACTTGATATCCGATCACAGAATATTAATGAAAAATTTAAAAATATGGATGGTTGAATGGCATGCAATTCTAATACTAAAGGTGTGAACCGAAATTTTCCTGGAATTTTTCATTCTTTATATTAATTAATCTGCGAAAAATATGGCTTAAATTTTGGGATGCATTTTCCTCTCAGATTTTAACTAATTTTTCAAAGGGCAAGAAACAAACAGAATTTTTGAAAATCTCAATAAAAAGATGAGAAATATGAAATTAATCGTAAAAAGTAACGTAAGAATCATTAGAATCATTTGTAGTTGAGATATTTGATGTTCAAGTGAAACGATGCTGCTTTTACTTCTCTTATTCCTCCTCCACCCTTCATCTTAAGTGCCGCGATAATGAATAAATGTTCCTTACAATCCAAAGAATTTCAAGAAGCAAAATTACTTGCTAACTTGCGTAACCTATACATATTGCACCTTTCGCTAATAAAACGAATGAACTTTCTCAAGTACCGCTCTCTGCATCTTATTAAAGACATCAAAGGTTGTTACTGCTATAAACAGTTACATACATATTAAAAGGTATATCCACGAATCTCATCGATTAGTAATTATATAAAAATTATTGATAAATCCAGAACTAATTGATTATTTCCTAAAAAATCACGAGATTTCATAATTTTACCAAAGATAAGAAAAAAATGAAGTTGATTAGTTTTAAAAATCTATGAGAAGATGTCTGGTACTAAAATAAAAAGTTTTGTGGCATTAAATTTACATATCTAATTTTCATATTCATTGGGCCCAAAAACATTGTTCAAAAGAATGTTAGTAATCATAATAATAATCATTACGTCCACATTTTAAGAATGGAAAATACGAAAAAAAAGAATGGCACCGAGTTGTTTCATTCTTAAAATCCTTCATATCCACTTCCTTCCCAGAACATGAAATGTAAAACACAGAAAAAATGTTAATTCCATTTTATTAAAATGTACATTATTAAAGAAACACCACTGGAAATAAAGTATTAATAAATTCTTGGCAACAATTTTACTTACTGCCCCAATATCTTATTTTCTTATATGACCAGGAACCAAAAGCAAGTGAAAAATTTTCGTACATTTGTCTAATTCAAAATTTTCCCAAAGATTAAAAAAAAATCCAAACAATTAAGCGAAATCAAAAACTATTTCCAACAATATCGAACTTCTGTGATTTTGAAAATACCAAGATATCCGGAACAACCGGTGAAAACATCAAAAAAGCAGTAAATTAACAGAAACCTTGGTGAACCAATAAGAGTAACACAAAATATCGTAATCATAATTCATTGAATATATATGCATCGAAATGGTAAAATTACCACTGAATTATTGGCTATCGCTGGTGAATCGTCTCGTGCTATATTCTCAAGTTAACCTAGTGAAGAGCGAACATCTAAAAAAATTTCTGTTAAAAATTAGAAAATTCTAACGAAAATTGGATTGTAATAGCCATAATCCACATTTTGCTAAAAAAGATTATTTTCAAAAACAAGCGAAAATCATTTAAAATTTTAAGGATTCTTAATAACTCACCACCAATTTATTTAATTTTTATTAGGATAATTTGGGAAGACAACAGAACACTTGTGTTGTTTTTTATATTTCAAATGATTTTGGAGGTAAGTTACCAGGAAAATATCAAAAAGACGATAAATAAGATTCCAATGAAAGAAATATTAAAGACATTATAGGTATAAATGAAATGACCAGCAGAATTGAGAAATTAAAACGCCTAAGAATTAAGGAAAAAATGAAAGGAAGATAAAAAACGAAAGGAAGAAAGTCATAAAAAAGACAGTGAGAAGGAACGAGAAAAAGGACTGGAAAGGGAAGGAAAAAATGAATAATGATTAAAAAATTTAATTCTAAATGATGAAAATATATTAAAAAAAAGTTCTCATAGCTGAAGCTCATCAACTCATACTTGTCGTTTTTATCGCTAGGGTTGAATTACTTTTGAGAGTATTTGCATAAAGGACCTCGAGTTTATTAATGGAAAATAGAGATCAGCTTACGCCGACTGTACAAACGATTCAATACCGTACTCTACGTTCATCAATATTCTCAATTTTGAACATTATATTGTACATATTCATACAGCTAAACAAATGGAATCTCGAGAAAGAGTATCAAAAATTCTCATGACGAAATTTATGAATTAAAAAAAAGAGAAAAAAATAGAGTAGAATTGCTCAAATGAGAAAAATTACTCAAGGGAGTAGAAATGGGTAAAATTCAAGAAAATGATAACGAAGAAAAAAAGAGGAAAAAATTAAAAACACAGCAACATTTGCAAAACAATACAGCAATATTGCACATTGATTATGAACCTTCTAAGGCACTGAAAACAGCGAGAAAAATTGCACCCATCTTTACTTCAATTAAACAAATATTTATTAAAAAAAATAAATATCACTTCTGAACAGAGGAAAATAGACTCCAAGACTTTTTTGTTCGAAAAAATTATCAATTAACAAAAAAAGAATGGACAAATAGAAAGTAGAAAAAAGAAATCAAATATGTTGGCACTTATAAATAAACGAAAAAAAAGAAGAATAATTTAACTAAGATATGATAAATTACACGTAAACTATTGCAAGAATGCCCAGTAGGCTATTCTTTGATCAACATTTATCCGCACGAGATATGATCAACAAGCAATTTTCGATAAATTTTCATATTTCCCAGTGTTTCAAGTTTCTTAAATTATTGGTTTTTACTTTTATGATTTCCAGTTGCTTGCTAATCATAATTTTCATGCCTTATACTTCTAAATTTCTTTACCGATCTCTTACGACGTATTTCTTTTTTTCGCTGCATCCAATTTGCAATTTTTTTCTACTTCTTTATTTCGTGTTACTCAAAGATTCGGCAAAGAACTTGGATTGTTTGAACTAGAAATATAAAATTTTTAGATTGGTTTTTAAAAAAAGAATTAGATAAGCGCATAATCAATTGATGTTGAAGATGGCGATTCACATATACCAAATTGTTTGTACAAAAAATTAATTTTTGTGCTCAAATTTCATGCATTGAATGTATTGAAATTTCTATCGGATTTAATTTATTTAATTTAATTTATTTATTCAAATAAATTCTTTAGCTAATTTTGATCTTCAATAAACAATAAAGAACCTGTAGATTGTTTGCTGGTACGGATATTCGTTGAGATTAGTGGAAGGTTGAGCAGTATACATATTGTTATACACACTGTAGTTGTCAATAAGATTACCGATTCGGAAGGCTGCTGGTGTGAGAGTAGGAAGCGACGATTGTGATAGGTCTGTCATGCCAGACACACTGTTGTTAGAATAAATTCCAAAAGAAGGATATTGAGTTGCATATGGATTGAGCTAAAAGCTATCATCTAACTAATCATGAAAAAAAGAAATTAATTATGTTGCCATTTTAAATTACTAAGATTGGCTGGGGTATTTTCCGCTTTTTAAGCAATTTTACCTTCGTATTTTTTGCTCGAAATTTGTAAATTTGTAAGAAGTGCTTAAACGTTTTTTAATACAGATATGAAGAAAATACTGACTGGTACTGTACCAACAGCAGATATGACACTTGTCGGTTGGCTATTTGCTGAAGTTCTTTGAGATGAAGTCGATGAAGCGATTTGCTCTGAGGTGATATCTTGCTGTGAAGTACTGTTTTGGAGTGATTGTTGAAGTAAGACTGACTGGTCAATATTTGGTCCTGTATTTGTTTCTGCCTGAATAATGGAACTTTTAAAGATTCAGCTATCTCGTTATCGTTATGACAAATTCTTTCTTTCAGCAACGAATTTTGTGCTTATTATAAAACCAAAAAATACAAAAAAAGCATAGCAAAGATAAGTAACGCAGAAAAGTAGAAAGTATGAATTTCTTAAAAGAAATATTTCCTACTTCGCTAGGCGGTGAGCGAGTAATTGCTGGTGCTGGAACTAAGTTCATTTTTGCTTCATTATTTCGAGGTAACTTAGAATCTGCTGCTTCTGTTTCTTGTTCTTCTTTTATATGATTCGATCGAGAGCTATGACCGTGCTAAAATTTTAAAACAATATTTTTCAAAATATATATGAAATATATGCGCGAGATAGTAATCCGATTAATTTTTTTGTCATGAACATACGTAACCTGTGGCAACAAGGTTTTGCAATTTACAAAAAATATAACCTTTCTATTTTTCTGTTTATCGGCGATTTTAAATCTCTTTTGTCGCCGCAGATAACATCCATTTTCAAACATATTTCCACAGTCTTCATGCAATGTCCAGAAGCTGCCTTTTCCTGGCTTATCTGGCGTCCTAAATCCCATCCATCAGACTTATTTGTATTCAATTTTAGAGGAATTTTATCAATGAAAAAGTTTTCCTAACTATGAAATTTGATAAATAATCAAACATTATGCAGCGTTTCTTGCCAATGCTTTAAATAAAATGAATCAGATGCTAGTTTTTAAATATGAAATTGTTTTTCATGAAAAGTTTTTCATGAAAAAAGAAAAAATAGTCAACTCACCTTGGAACTTTAACAAAACAGTCGTTAAAGCTGAGTGAATGTCTAATTGAATTTTGCCATCTAAAATTAAATAAAAGTATTTTCTCGCAATATAAAATATTCATTCATAAACTTAGTCACTTCTGTGGAAAATAAAGATTCAAGACACTGACCCTGCTGACCTTTGTTGATTCTGTCGGTAATATGCATAATTGTCCATAATGAATTGATAAATTTCGGACAAAGTAAGCATTCTGGATTCTGACCGCTGTATAGCCATAGTGATAAGGGAGATATACGAGAAGGGAGGTTTGGCATTTCCAATTTTACCATTGTAAGTTCGCATTTGAGCCTAAAAGAAATATCACTAAATTCCAAGGTATGAATCATATTTTTATCCCTTAAATGCTAAATATTTTTATTAAACAAATAAAACACATAATAGAAATATAACTCGATAGTTCGACAGCCTAGGTAAAAAACTTTTAAAAAATATCTGTAAATGTTACAAGTTCAGCTTGAGTCTGTTCATTGAAGGTTACTCTAGATGTTCGACAATTTGGTGACTGTTGTTGTACTGAGGAAGAGGTTGAGCCTCCAGCAGCCGTTGAGCTATTTATGGATGAATTGCGTGAATTACTCAGAGGTGAAACAGCCATTCCGAAACTATTGTAAGCTAAAACTATTGTTTTTATTGCATAAAAATAAAAAATTATAAAATAAACCCAATTGAGTTGTAAAAACAAATGGTGATCCCTATCAAAAAAAAGGATAATTCACATGGTTGAATTTGGCTTCCTGCAGTCATGTAGTTAGGTGTATAGTATGATGGCAAATTTCCATTTGATATGGCGTTTGTCGATGGATATTGGCCATATTGATATGGGTTCAATGATGCAGGATAAGAGGACATAACATAGTCTTGCGATGAGCTGCCCTACAAATTGACCAATTTAGTAGTAAAAGAAAATTATTCATGAAGTGAAAAAATTAAAAATTAGTTAGCCAAAGCCACCAAAAATAATGAAAATTTTAAGGATATATTCAAACTCAAATTTGTGAAATAAATCAATAGAAACATTTTAATAACGTGGATAAGTGATAATTTCTTGTAAATTAAATAGTTTTGGCCACTTTTCTAATATTCTATTCTTTTAATACTTATCAAAATATTCAGTAATTGGTACTTAATAATTCAACTGAGAATTCTGATATTCTAAGTCAAAAAAGTGGAGGAGATTGGTTCTTATTGCTCTCTATTGGTTATTGGTCCTTATGGCCTTTATTTCATTGACTTCACTTCGATCAAAATGAAAAGAAAAAAAACTGATTGAGATGAAATAATAACAACCATTTTGGCTCGAATCGCAGCCGAAGCTTCTATCTTTCTGATGGGATCCTTGGGGTAGAGACCTCTATGCTAACCCGTTCTACCTCATATATGAAAATGTCTCTATAAAAATATATAAATTGACCATAAAAACAATATGATTGGTACAGAAACGTGAACTGAGTGGTTCAAATTTGATCTTTTGATAAATAAATCGAAGACAAAGCAATAAGTATAGAATGAATAATATTGGGCATTAAATTGCTTATAAATTTTTTAACATTCTCAAATTCTATTATCAATATAAAATTTTAAAAGTTCTATATTTTTATGAAATAGAACCTTCTGATCGCTGTTAGAATCACCTGATAATCTGAATAATCGAATGATCTTATAATACCCTTTTAAAACGAATATTAATACTGTGAAATGCCATTCTTAATTACCTGTTTATGGTTCTTTCGAATAATTTTGGATAGTAAATTGCTTAACATTTTTTTAACATTTTCAAATTCCATTATCAATAAAAAATTTTAAAAAGTCAAAATTGCTTATTCCAGCGGTAGAAAATATTAAAATAGAATTAGGAAAAATGCTAAATGAACTATTTCGAGCTTCAGGAAAAATTAATGAAATGGCAACAATATCGCCCAGGGATATATTTATTTATACTCATATTAAAGAAAAAGGAAAATTTTCGAGAATTTATGAGAAAAAATAAAAAGGACATGAGTAATACTATTTGTATCAAGTTTCAGATATCTCATTAAATTGCTGTTCCACTCGCAATTCGGATACTGACTGAAAGCAATAATAAATATTTAGCCGAACTCAACATTTTAATATGAAAATGTGCACTTGAAACCACTAAAAAATTATTTGAGCAAACAATTTCATTGAAATCATTGAAAATTTCAAATTATTAAAATTTTTTTATTGCTATTAATCTACAATGATACCGACAGAATTTTCAGAGCGCAGCGTGAAGCTGTGGAAAGATGTGTGCGATGGTTATGCGATTTATGTGATATGATATGCAATTATTATGAAAAGCCAATCAAACTTTAGCATAATATAGTAAAAAATTAAATAAGATATTTTGACTACGCTATAATGGCAGCAAAATTCCATTATTACATATAAGCAATGTACCAGATCAATTTCCTCGTTATAATAAAATAATTACTGTTAAAAGAAAAAAATATAAGGATGCTTGAAGATTAGAACTGGCCAAATGGATTATGTGTAGCATTGCTTAAGCTATCATTTCAAGCACGATGGCTCAGCTCTTTCCATTTGCATAAAGCAATTGTATTAAAGGCATCGAGTGGTGTTGAGAATACTTTGCTTTCGTGCAAATGTCTGGCGAAAAAGGCTTGTGTTATTAGCGCAGTGCAGAAATGGTGCAACAAGTAGATTTTAAGAAGAAAGGCATGGTTTATGTATGTATAATGATGTGGTAATTTTTCATAGTTTTCATAGCCCTTCTTAGATCGATATCGAAGCACTTTGGTTGATGTAAGGGAAAGCGGCACCTTATTCTGTGAATTCAATGGGTTTGAAAAGCGCTTAGCTAACTTTCCATAAATTATCACGTATATCGTACTCATAAGCTACATCACAAGTTCTGTAGTTGAAACGGTTTTCAAAATGCCTTCGTTGAGCACAAATTCACACATTTCCTTTTAAATTATTATTCCTTCTCGCCGACAATCGTTACTACTCTCATCAAGAATTTACGAAGACTACGGTAGATATTGTCTATGGTATATATTGAATTTTTAAAAGGTAGTAAATAAATCTTTAGGCTGAAATAATCTTGAATTAAAGGAATGGAAAAAAAGACGTCAAATCACGGCTAAAACAAGTCATTATGCTTTGCATTTATGAGATCGTCTCAAAACTATTATTTTTATAATATTTCGCCTAATAGATTAATCATTTTCCTTTGAGTAATTTCCATGGAAAACTTCTTATCGCATCGGAACTAAAGAGGCGACGAAATATGAAGAAGCTCATAATCTAAAATATACGTCAGAGAAATACAAATATTAGCATAAGAGGTCGAAGTTCACAGTCTGATGATTAGTTGAGAAATATGCAAACTAATCTCCTGTTTGTAAATATTTGTCCTAAAATGGGGAAGACCCTTATGGACAACATCAAACACTTGTTTGTCTACTCATGGGAAAAGGCGATGAAAGTGGCGAAGGGGAATACCTTCGCTTGATTAATTTTACTATTTACATAACAGATTCTAATCAATACAGACAATAAGTTTTGCCATGATAGGTATTCTTAACGAGCGGCTATCGCTAAAGAAACAACTTCACTTATTAACTAAACTTTTAACCTCCACAGATCTATTTGTTTTTATGAGAAATTGAGCATAAGCAATAGGCTCAAAAAAACGAAACACTAAACAAAACTTCTCACCGTGAAATGCTTTTATTCTCTGTGATATCAGTGGGCTCCAAAAAAATGATGAGGAAAATAATAACCTGAGCAAGTGAAGCAGACTGAGCTTGATATAGAGCAGCGGAGTCAAGACCAGTTACTGCTGATGCAGCTGCTAAGCCAGTTGTGCCGGATAGCATAGCATTCATGCTAGCCGATGAAGTGCTAGCGGAAGAAAGACCAAAAACGTTTGTCGGTTCCAGGATTGTAATCTGAAATTTTGTCTTAAAAATTTTTCTGCGTTTAATAATAAATCGAGATAGAACGACCAAGGAACTAATATGATATCTTTATTCACAATTAGTCAGATTTCGGATATGTGAAATATTGATTCAGTTGCTCAAAGTAAACAAATATAAAGCACAAAATACGTTTGGCTTTTTATGCATGTAAAATTTCTTCCTTATAATGGAAAAATTTTGTAATTATAATCGTGGCATATGATTGAATCGAGTTTTAAAATGAGGAACATGGATTACAGTGCTAACTGGTAATAACAATACATCCATTCTAAACCCTTTTTTTTGAATCTTTTATTAGTAATAGAATCACTCTAAAGAAATATGCTTAACGTAATTTGGCCTCACCAGATTCAAATTTTCAAAAAAAAATGTAAGATGGAAAACTGGTAAACAAACGAAGGTAAGGTAGCAAAAATTTTAAAACTTTCAATTTTATGAGCCCACCGCAAAAGTAATTTAATTTTTTGATCAACAAACAAGGATTTTTTCAATATAATCTAGAATCTATCCAGAGATATATTTTCCTTATACTACATTTTAATATAGAATAATCTAATCTATTCTTCAGCTTTGCTGATATTAGACCAATGACATGCATATTATTATGTTATGATCAATCAAATAAAAAAGATGACTTTAACTTTAACCATTATTTATATGGGAAACTAATAAATAAGGCATAATATCGAAATTTTTCATTTTTCTTTATCCGGCTACATTTTATTTATTTTCATTATACAAGAAATTTAAAAAATAAGAGAAAAATTTTAAAATTTAAAATTTAAGAATATTTTTTAAAAAACATTGATGAAATGTTTTTTGAATTTTGAAAAATGTATTTTTCACTCGTGACTATTTAAACCATCTCTAAAAAGATTTCAATAAGGATATTGAAAGTTATGTAAGAATGAAATTATTAGTTAGACGCAATTCAGGTATTAATATTTCTTAAAAGTCTAATTTTTTAAATGGCAGAGTTTATAAAACTATTTTTCAAAATTTCAATGATAAAGTTGCCGTGAATAGCGAATAATAGGTATTGGATGAGGGTGGTACAAAAAAATTGCGCTTCCGAAAAGACACATTTCTGTTGTAGCGGTAGATTGTCAACAGCTGAATACCGTAGACTAACGCCATTGTTGAACTTCTAGTCTGCATCTTTCATATAGATCTAATTTTCAACACGACTTTACCACAAGATTTCTCAATTACTTTGTAAAAAAAAGCAAATTCTTAAAATTCTTAAGTTTTGTGAAGGAATTTGAATAGTTTAACTTTTTCTCATTTCTACAGCGCAGTAACGAAGTTTTAAAGTCTTATGAAAACATTAAGAAACGAGAGATGTGTTTCTCACAAATTTTATTTCATATAATAGATAGTTATCACACAAAATCGGCGATATTTTACTAATATTTTAAAAATAATGAATGAATGAAAAATCATCGAAGAATAATTTAAAAGTCAAACTCCGATTTTTATGCTTTTCGCTATTTATCATCATTATTCAGGCGATGAATAAGTACAAGTCATTTTAACATCAGCCTTAAGTGCCTTAATTAAATACTAGTAAAATTTAAGGATCGTTTTGGTCATCCTGAGGCAAGCAATTATTTGAAAATTCAAGATTTTTCAGTCATTAAAGGCATCAATCATACAACAACCTTAAGTTAGATTTGTCATCAATAATACGGTTTATTCATACGAGGTCACTATTTGTGATTATTTTTCTATTCAAAGAAAATACTCTTAATTTTTATTATTAAGAAAATAAACATTAATTTATTTAAGTTAATGATTTCCAGAAAATAAGCATCGCTAATAGCTTACAAAACTGAAGTTTTAAGTTTGGTGGCTGATTTTTTAATCTTTATCTCGACTTAAATTATGAGTAATTGAAGACTGAATAAAGCTGACAGTGATTCTGCTTATTAGCAATACCTATCAAGAAATATCTGTTCAAATTTAGTAAGGAAATAAAATAACCTATTTTTTACGTAAAGAAAACTCTAGTTATATGAAATTTATCTGAACATTGTATAAGAGAATCAATTCGAAACCTTTTTTTAGTTCAAAAGTAGGTTAAATTTGAACGAATTAATTAAATGCTTTAGCATTTTATGAAGGAAATTTAAAATATTTCTATAAAGCAATTCGCAATGAAAATTCTTGGAAGTCTATTCAATACATCGCTAACATTGAAGGTAATTTGTATATAATTATATATTAAAAAATTCTTTACAAAATTTAAAAATTTTTGCAAAAATAATAAAATTTTTTCAGAAAAATTACCGAAAAACTTCTGAATACTAATAAATAAATTCTGAAAACTTCGCTTTATGAGCAGAAATTTGTGAAAGGTAAATGACGAAATGAAAGAAAGTCGCTGGAAAAAAGTAAGGTTTCGAAGCGTACTTCAACTAATATTGCTAATAAATCTTTTTACCGATTATCAAAGCACCTCACTCAGTCTTACTTTTCTCCCTTTTCCCCTTCCTCGATAATAATGGACTTTTATTAGCAGTTGGGCAAACAACGCACCAGTTTTGATCATCATCGGTGGAGCTGCGGAGAAATATCGTCAACGAGCAAAAAGGACAGGGCGGTACCTTTCGGCTCAAGGACCACCTTTGTTTGATTTGATTGGCTATTGGCATTTGCTATCGTTTCGCTTCTTAGCTAAGGCCCAGTTTAGAATATTTCCATATACCTTTTCACAAATATATAAGGGATCAATGCAATTTTAATTGAACTTTCACCAAAATTTGCGATATATTGTTTCATTAATAAGTTATAAATATAAAATAATTATTTTAGTTCTTCACGTAAATATTTAAGTTTAGGAGAAATATCGAAGGATCGCATACAACGCACGATAACATTCTACAAGGATCTGGAATTAAGGAAGTGGTAAGATATTGTTATTCAGTTGATGAAAATCCTATTTTCTTCTAATTCTAACCGCTGATAAAACTTCTTTATCTATAAATTTTCAGCCAAAGCCTCTCAAAAGTCCTAATTCTTCTTTTAAAATAGTTTTTCATCAGTCAAAATTATGATTAAAACAGTAATGACTTGTCATTTAGCTACTTTAATTTATGGTTTGTTTTTTATGAATTAGTCGTTTCACTCGTCATTTAATAATAAAAAATTGAAAAAATTATTATAGTTGCGCTGTTAGATGAACGCATTATGCAAAAAAAAAAAACATTAAATCTGCTCATGCTTCATTATTTTGTACCAATCTGCAGTATCTAGACTCAGTTGAATTAATTAATTACTTCCACTTTTTAATTTACTATAAAATCGTGATAGTATGGAAATGTTTCAACAATCTCCTGCGCGAAAAAAGGAATTTTCCTCATGATTTGCACTGTTTACAATTCTACTGATGTTTGTTGTTTTTTGCTTATTTGGATAACTTTATAACATTTATTATATTTACATATTTATGCAAATATTTGTATTTTTTTTCACTGAAAATCTTAACGGTCGTCTGCAAAGGAGGATTTTCCCATTATTGTCATTTCTGATATTCACATCGTCATAATTTCACATGAAATGGTGCCTGAACTAATGAATTCCGTTTGACTATTTTCGATTCCAGATTCACAAAGCCCATTTGCAACAAATAAAGTGGCTGAAGCATAGATCCGCTTGAAGGAATTTTTTAACCATTCAGCAATGTTCATTCAGTTTCATATTGAGCTGCAAATTAATTACCACCATTGTTAATAATTATAACCGTGATTATCACCGATTTTTCTTCAAATTTTCCAAAGTTCCAACTATTCATTTTTGATGACTAACAAGTATAAATTTAAATTATACAGTATAAACTTTCCCTATTAAAAGACAGTATTATCATTTTTATCATTTGAGAATAAACCGGAATTGATCGCCCAGATCTTCACACTTGGGAACGGTGAATTATTTAAAAAAGGTGGTAATTTACCAAAATATTGTTTTTGGGACATTATTTCCTTCATCTAAATAGCTTTTAAACAACAGAAATTCATTTAATATTCGGTCAGTGCAAGATTATAAGGCAATCATAACTATGTAGGGCTAGAATGAATAAGAGAACTTACAAAAACAATTTAAAAAAATATTTCTAAAGTTTCTAAAGTGCTCACAACGTACGCATTGGTCTTATCATCGTATTATAAAAGTTTCCAATGCACCAGCTCGCTCTCCTTTTTTCGTCATCTGATTAATCAAAACTAAAACATACCAGGCAATTTAAATTTGCAATATGCAATCAAAAGGCTTAAAATTCTTGAGCCCATACATAATTTATTTAGCTTGTCTATTATTTTTTATTTATTTATTAAATTTACCTCAAATCTTTCTTTTCAGAACTGAATGCCTAATAAACGATCAGGCATCAAACAATAAATACTTTAATGTTTTTAGCAGCTAAGCAATGAAAAAATTGGATGCATCCGTCGAACAATCAGGAATCAAATTATTATTGATTGAATCGTAATGCACAAATTAAAAAAAAATCCATCGTGGACAATTTTTTTAAAAAAAGGCAAACTTCTAGTCTTAAAAGTCTATAATAATTCTGCTTGACTTGATGACTCGCTGTTACTCGCTGTGATAAGTGATATCAACTTGGTACACTGGTTTATAAAAACAAATAGTATTTAGTAAGGAAATGAATAACAAATTTAAAATTTTTCACCACTTCTTAGTTCTATTATTCCTAGTATTAAAATTACTTGCGAAATGACAGTTGTTTGTCATTTTGCAAAAACCGGATTTTTTGTCAGTATCCGAGATTTTTGTCAATAATTAAACTTGAAGATGATAGTTGCAAAAAACCAATACTTAGATTAAACATAAATTTGGGTAAAAAATGCACAAAGTTTAAGAAACTTTCCTTTTAGATGTATCACCTAAGATCCAGATCACATCAATTTTTAAAGATTTAAACCAATTTTGCAATATTAATGATGAACTTCTCAGTAAATCGCGTAAGGTATAAGAGTAAGATATAACATGGGGATAGGATGGCTTAGTGCGTTGTTACTTAATTCGAAGCGCCGATACTAAGGTTCTATTCCCAGCAGGAGTAAACCTGTCCAAAAATCCTTGTGATGCTGGCGACTCACTCGTATTTCTATCGCCAAGGGACACTTTGGCATATTTGTCCAATGCGACAAGCCAGCGGAGTGATTTAAACCCGTGATGGTGAAAAATCTTAAAAAAAAAAGGCAATATAACATTAAGAAAATAAGATGGCATAAAGCAAAATATTATAAAAAGTGATTTATGTTGCCTTCGTTTATCAAGCTCAACCTTTGAATAATATGGCATGGTAACTATTTCGTCATTAATTACGATTATTACGCTTCCCAACTAGAATGAAATTCCATTTCACGCAAAATATATTTTTTGAAACCAAGCACATCAAAGTGTGATTTGCAAAATATTTCAACACCAAATCTTATTTGATATTCGTTTACTCGCGCACTACTGGCAGAACTGATTTTTTATGATTAAATCAAATGCTCAACAGCAAACGGAAGAATATATTCAATAAATTTCCATTATTAATGCTTCAAGTTAAGCTCCTGGATGGCTGAGCGAATATTAGAATTTGTTGAGAGATAAGGGTTTGATTCCAACAGGAATAAATCTGTCATTAAAAAGCCCAGGGTGATACTCGCGAGCCATTTGACTCGTTGGCAAAAATTTTCGACTGTTCCAACAGCCAGCGGAGCTTGCCTAGCTAGAAATGACGAGTTCCAACTTCTTACTCATCGATTAGCCTCACCTTGTCTTACCTTTCAATAAGCAAAACAAAAAATAAATAAAAAAAATTTCAATGAAGAAAATGCTTTACATAATAACCATTTTATAGGTGAGTCAAAAATTAATGCAAATTATTGCATTAATTTCACATCGCAAAATTAGTATACGCATTTTTACCAATCTTTCCCAACAATGGTTCAACTAAAACTAAATAACACGTTCATTAATTACCCACCTGCATTATTTCTATTTTGCTATCTTTAATGGTTCAGGTAAATGCATATAATAAGAATGATAAGACTAATAATTTATGGTACGAATAGCCTTTGACCTACAGAATACAACAAATAACGAAGCAAAAAAAAGATTATTTATAAAAATTTATGCCAAAATTAATTTATAAGAAAATAAAATTGCGGTATACTTGTCCTAAAAAAATTTAAACGTTAAATATATTAAGTACATCTTATAGATGGCCTTAAACGGAAAAAGTATTGGCTATAGTTACTTTCATTGCTATCGGATCGAGGCCTGTAGGCCTCTTAAACAAATTAATTACGAAGCCAATTATGCTAGCATTATTGTAAGAAATATTAGAGGAAAATGAATATTGAAACAAACATAAAATTTAAAAATTTGAAGGCAAATCAAAGACTGCATGCAGCTCAATAAAAATATAAGAAATATTATTGTAAATAATAAGTTGGTCAATATAAAATACCACCTGCATTGTGTTAAGTGTTTTCAAAATCATCATGATATAGGTGTGATTATGAAAGATGAGGTCGAACTTGTGGCACGCTTGGTATACTAACAGATATTATGCCAGTTATGCGAAAGCCGTTTGTTGCATAAGCGATAAGGATGACGAAATAATAACGAAAATTACTCATTATACGCCGATAACTAAAGAACATGCTGTCTCATTGAAAATATTATAGTTCAAATTATTCTAAGTCAGATTTCGAAGTAGAATGAGACTTGGCGATTGCTTGAAACAAAATGGATTTATTCTGAGAAATAAAGTGATACTATCATGAAACGCAAATCTGAAATCTTAATGCTGATGAGAATAAATAATAGAACCATATCACATAAAGCAAGATTTCTGAGGCATGGAGTGGTCGCTTATTCTAGATATAAATTATTGTAGATGGGGTTTTTAGTTCAAATATATAGCTACCATATTTCAGTCTTAAAAATATAAATTAAAACTTAATGGGAATATAAGCACTTTTAAAAGGAATTTCATGCGATGGTTGACCACAATTCTTTTATTATATTAGTGATATATTACATTATGCCCAAGGCTAAGTATCATTGAAGAATACTATTGTTGAACTCGTTCACCAGTTAATGAACCATCAAGTGGGTTTCATATTGCTAAACCTAAACTATTTATTATCGAACTTCAATAAAATTTTTGGCTGTCTACTAGAAGAATGGTTTCGTTTCAAGTACTTGTCTGTTTAAATTTAAATTATCACCAAGCAACTGGGGATTCTTTACCTGTAAGCTTTCTTATATTCTGGGCATAACTATACATCAAATCACAATTCCTAGTTAGGATGCAAGTGCATATATTTCGTTCTCCCTCAATTTTTCACAATATTATTGTGTTTTTTTTTTTTTAAATTATCAATTTTTCATTGTCCTCATCAATTTCTCTGTGCTTGAACCATGCCATATACTTTGCAATGAAATTTTGATGTGAAAAAAATTATAAAATACATAGAATAAATGAGTATTAAATCCAACTTAACATTTTTTAGAAATCTAAGCAATTTTTTGTGTTTGCATCCATTTTCAACATGGAGACTTATTATCCTTTCTATGATTTTGTCGATTGGAATAAAGCATAGAGAGTTGTGAATTAAATGGTGTCAACTGAGAAGATTTTCCGATATTTAAACGAAGATTATAGTCACAAATATAGATAAGAAAGTCGAATCGAATCGTTGATAACATTCAGAGCGGTCAAATGTTATCAGTAAAGTGAATGACGCAGTTGCAAAAGGCTAATAAGTACTAAAATAAATGAAAGAGCCTTTGACTTGATTTATTCAAATAATTTGAGGCAAAAAAGTTTTGATAAAAATACAGGGGTCAATGTGGAATTTATTTATCATTTGCAACATCTAACAAAGTTCAGATCCTTGGTTAATTATTAATACAAATTTATTTTTAATATATACTAATATACATATATCATATTAATAATAATTAATATTTAGAAATATCCAACCGATTTGATAAAACATCCAGTGAGGTCTTTCCAAAGAATGTATCGATTACTCCTCCTCAACAAACGCTTTCCTAATTTTTCTAATCCCAAATTTGTATTTATGATTTCCTAGTGCGTAATGTTGCATATTCTAGTCAAATAAATTATTACTATTATTATAGTAAAAATTCCCATGAATAGTTCTGCAAATCTGAATTTCCACTTGCAATAATGGTCTCACTGCGAATTATAAATCTATATTCGAACATAATGAACTCAAAAAAAAATTATATTTCAAAAATTAAATCAAAAATTAAGTGAATAAAGTTTTAATAGATGAATAAGAAATTGAATTGACAAATTTCTGGAAATTAACAAAATAAGAAACATCATTTGAAATGAAAATTCTTTAAACGAAAGATTTTTAATTTTGCCAGTATTTGGATGGCATAACTAATATATTAAACAAACGATCGTTCAGCATAGCATATTCAACATTTACAGCAAAAATTATTTCTTATCAACGCTACTTAATTCTTAAAATATTTTATCGTTAACGATAATTTTATGACACTACCTTCTCTTTCTTTTTCCTCGGTATATTAGCCGGCAATCTTTAGTTATTGTGTCAAAGAATCATTAAATGGAACAAAATTCTATTCAGAACATTCTTACTAAGCTAATGCCAATCATATGATCGAAAAATTATTTGTAAATTGAGTTCTACAACAAAACAAAAAATCTATATTGTCCATGCAATTTTAGCATTTACTTAGTAAATGATAAATCGAAATCTGTTAATTTAATTCTTATGCTTATCCCAGTGGTTTTGCTATGAAGGCTCAGTAGCTTGCAATTTTCGATATTTCGAATTTTTGCTTAAAAATTTTATAAGAAATTCGTTTTATTTTATCTAAGCGAATAGATAAGTAGAATAATATGAACAACAAGCTACTTAATGAAGCGCTTATCAAATGAAAAATTAATAAACTGATGCCAATTTATTTGATTTAACTGAGCCAAAAACCAAACAGTAGCAGTAAAGGATGTTTCAACATATCATTTGACGCCATTTTCTGATTGCAGTACAGATCATGTTTACCGAACAAATATTGAAAGCCAATAAATTTGCAGTAGAAAAAGTGCTTTAAAAGGTGTCAAAAACTTAATAAATTCTCATGGCGAATACTTTGCAATTATATGTTCTAATATTTGTTGCTAGATTAGCATATTCTATGTAAAGAACTCAATAAAAAATTTACAACAACAAAGCATTAAAATAAATTGATACAACGATGTCTTGAGAATTCCAATGGATTGCAAAGATCATGCGAAAGAGTATGAAGTTTCTGTGATTGTCTATTTTGGCACATCGATATTCGGCCACAAGGTTATCAAAGGCAAAATACGATGAAAGAATAGATAAAGATCCCTAAGATAAATAATGAAAGCAAAGTAAGTTGTAGAGCTCACTATTTCGGAATAGGCTCTTCCACTGTTGCTAGAAATTTTTGTCAGGTAGCCATTTGTCGCCATTCGCTGATTGCAGCACAGGCCATCAATCCCAGCTGAATTCTTTAATGACAAGCTTACTTCTACCCGAAGGAATTCACATCTAGAGGCGATAATCTACTAAGCTATCCTGCCTTTAATTAGTTCTAATATATCTTTGGTACTAAAAAAATTAATTTCAAAACTTAGGTATAGTTCATTCTAGAAATATCATATATTTCTTCGCAATATTTGTAGAATTTTTTGAGAAAATTTATAATGGAAATATTAGAACGGTTGATCAGCTCAGATGATAAAATTCGATAGTTTGATATAAAAGTGTAAATAAGAAGAAAATTAAGTTAGATCTAATACAGGCAATGTTTAGACCCAAGAGCATCAGTGATGATAAAAGTTAGCTTTCAATAAATGATGAAGATAAAAACTAGAACCGAAAATATTGCCCACTATTGGTCTATTCCAAGTTAAAATATATGAATGAAAGAAAAAAAGGATAAGAAAAACGGAAAACCTTATTTAGCTGAAAAATTGAAGATGACACATGTCATGACTAATGCATTCATTTATCGTTATGGTCAATTAATTTGGTACCTGGTTCTTAACTGGTTCATTCGTCTTCATAGCTTGCAATTAGATTCCAATTTCCTGATATATATCCCACACCAGTCAGCTGAATATGATTTTAATAAATAACAAATTTATAAATAACAATATTTCAAAAGGTGATCATGTGGTAAAGTTCTTTCAACTGAGATCACGTATCGCTTTATCCCTTCTGTCTTTGGAATAATCCTGTCATTAAAAGTGAAATACGATTGATGCTTATACATATTCTATCTATATTCCAGCCAACTATTACTCCACTTTTCCTGAAAAAAAGTGAATTTGTTTTCGATGAAGAAGAAAAAAAAATTGAAATTTTATTTGTGCTTTCTTCAGAAAATATTCATTTTTTCATTTTTCTACTTTTTTTTTGCCTTTCTTCACATTGAATAATGGCACTTTTTTTGGTTTTTGCTATTTTTTCAATGGTTTGTAATCAGTTTCCATTAACGACAAAGATAAAAAAAAATTTGTTACAGTTCTAAAGTTAAAAGAACACAGTGGTATCAACAGCAATATAAGGACGACAGTAACAATGACAATATCCATCAATCTGGTCGGTAATTTTTCCTTACCGCTTAGTCATCGCCAAAAATTTTACTCATAACCATGATATATATTTTTTTTAAAATGTCGTTTTAAAATTTATTGCATATTTAATTGGATTTTTCAGTTTTGGCGGATTTCCGTTCATTTATTTTTAAATTCCAATTTTATTTTGATATACAAATGATATAATTTTAATTTCGTGATGGAAATTTTTTTACCAAAAAGTATCAAAATTATTTTTGAGTTTGCTTCCTTTAATATTCATTATCAATCTATTATATTTCCAATTTCTGTATGAATGTTGAAATTTCTTGGCATTTAGCGGATTCCACCTCAAGTCCGAGGGAAGTGAACTTGCCATGCAAAAACTTGGGTGATGCTTGTGAGTTATCTATGCTCCTAAGTCGCCAAGTGACTTTCTAACCATATTAACAGCTAATGGAGCTGGCATAACCAGAAATGGTGATAGCTAAATAATTATTTTAATTGGCTGACTCCACACATCATTAGAAATACAGCACATATTCATCACAGAGTCCTTTGGTGAGAAATACGAATGGGTCCTCCAGCAGTACACAAAGTAGCAAGGAGATATAGATTTTTAGAAATACAGCACATATTCATCACAGAGTCCTTTGGTGAGAAATACGAATGGGTCCTCCAGCAGTACACAAAGTAGCAAGGAGATATAGATTTAATGAAGAATGGTTCAGCATATTTTATTTGCAACTCAGCTCATAGGAAATTCATGAACAATATTATGCGAGGATTTTTTTTTGTAAGAGGGCTGTGTTGCGCACAAAAACCAGAAATAAATTTTGGCACCTAAAACTCATTTGTTAGACCTAAAAGCTCGAGCGATTAGATTACATCTAGCTTTTTTAATCTTAAAAAACCTTTTTTAAGATTAACGAATTAACTAACTAACTAATAAGATTAACTAAATACACCAAAAAGATTATTTGCTAGAATTCCAATTTTTCACTAAGCAAAATTTCTTTCAAAAGTCCTTTGTGAGCTATGAATTTAATTTCGCGAAATTTTGTGTTAAAATAGGTAATTCTGATAGGAACAGCATATGGCTGAGCTTTTTCTTGTTTAGACTATCAGCTCAAACATCACTTTCGGGCATACGGCCTCATTAACAATCAAATCCGAATAATGCTAGGAACACAACTGTACTTCTATCCTCAGCCAATCGAGTTTAGTCGAACCAATGTTTATGAAGAATATAACTAAAAAAAAGTTCTTTGTTCTTCAAATATGCTAATATATATTATTCTTGCAAAATACAGCCTTCAAGCAGTGCATATATTACCATAAGTTCCCTACCTAATTTTAACATTCATCTTTTCAGCTAAATTAATAAAATGCACGAATTGATAAATTATTTTTTCTATCCATGAAGAAAGTGAAAAAAGAGTCATTGAAGTCATTGAAGTTTTTTATTTTCTGAAAATATTAGAAAACAAAAATAAAAATATGCGAATATGTGAACTTAATGATAATAATAACCTACAGCATTTTAATTTTTTCTAGAATTTCGAGTGAGGCGAACTTCGTTGGTTTGCTGGATTAGATGATTTTTGCCAGAAAGCCAGTTAACGATAGATATAAGAGCCAGCCGCCAGCCAGCGCAACCCCATTTTCGATGGAGAACTTCCCTCTGCTGGGCGTGAATCCTTCGTCTCAACACTCCAAAATGGGAGCAAAAACCCACTGAGCCACCTCATCCTCTGATATTTTGCTTCAGTTTTCATGCCTTTTTTTCTGTTTTAATTATTGCAAGAGAACCCTGCCACACACAAGTACTTAATTTTCATCATGCGTTGGAAGATCCAGAAAGATATCTAATATTGAGCTGTTATAGACGAAAGTCTTGAATCGTTGCTCTTAGAACTATTGTGTATTTCGAGTGATTAAAGGTCTTTTTCGGGCTTTTTTTTTTAATCAAGTACTTGAGAAAAGAAAGGAGGGATTTTGTTAAAGAAATGTTGGCAGATGAAAGTTGTCACTCGTGGCATTTGTAGTTCTGAATGTGATATTTTACGCGAATGAATTTCTCTTTAAATGTACTTATGTGCTTAATTTTCAGTTATATTTTTGATTTCATGTACATTCGGACCGTTCACATTCATCGATTCTGATAGGCTTATTTCACTGCATTGCATTTAATGCAGTGCAAAGCTTCGCATGGCAAGAGAATTACATTTCGGTCCTGAAAATTTTTGGTGGCTAGTTTTCTTCGGTTAGAGGGAGCATTGGGTTTTCTTCCGCCCGGAATCGTAACTCAACCAGCCATTCGGTTATGCTGTGTCTTTTATAGCTCGCGAAGCTTTAATCTTCATGTTTTCACTTACATAGATGATTTGTTTATAGGAATTTTATATTACAGTGGTTTTTTTACGTTCTCTTGAGCTTTGCAGCTGATTGTAAATACGACTGCCTGTCTAGCAGCTAAATCCGTGGTTATCGTTCTTTTTTTAGATTCAGCTAAAGCTGTTATGTGCCTAAAATTGACTAATTCAGCCGATCGTCATTACCAACTTATTGGCTAAACTTTAACTATGGCTTTATCGGATTATTGAATAAAGGCTAAATAGAAATGGTGGGAAAGAAAATTGATGAAGTTGGCTGCAAGGATTCTTCGCTTGTATTTAGGTCCACATCCAGCAAGTCTCTTCCCACTAATCTGGTTTCTCTCTGCTTGATTTTAGGTTATGAAAAACTAATTTTCCTGCTGAGATTAGTGGATTTGATGTTTTTCTTTAATTTTTGATCTATTTTTCTCGTTGTATCATAAAATTCAGCTGCTATTTCACCATATTTTATATTTCATGCAAAATATTTTAGGTAAAATGCGCAACTTAAAAATATTTAATGTTGGCCTTACTACGAAACCCTTTCGTATCTCCCAAAAAATTCTTTGAAAAGACAAGGGGACGACTCAGCCACTCTAGATTCATGAAATTAATGCCATATTTCCTAAAGATGAGTGAAAAGATTCTTTCAAAAAACTTTTTTAGCCATTTTTTTCCATAACCCATTAGTATCGCCATCTTAATTATTTTTTAGTTTTTTATTATTCTGTTCTTTTTATTCTGTTCGAGTCAAGTCTTAACCTTTTAATACTCGCCAGTTATTTACTCTTAACGTGTCCTTAATAGCCTACTTGATGAAAATCACTGAAAAAATATAAAAGAAAATAGAGTATGTTAAAGGAGAACAGTGGAGATTAACAGGCTGAGGAATGTGGAAGCAGTTTATCAGGTACAGGAGATGTGTTGAGGGATTGATATATTTGGACTTAAAGGCGTCTTTTGCTAGTTTTTTTTTGATATTGTGAATTTATTATCAGTTTTTAGGTAAATGAGTTCAAGAATTTATTCAGCTTTAGAATCAGATGATGATTATAAATCGCACAAAAATCGAACATTTGAGGATGATTTTGCAGTACCTTCAAAGGTTATTCTTCCATATTTTTTTCTCATGTTTTCGTTTGCTTCAGCATTTTCCTTTCTTTATTTATTGTTAGAAATATTCAGTATTATAATTCAGTATTATTCGTTTAATTTGTAAAATCAAACGATTATTCTTGGCTGATAAGTGAAATAATGAAAATCGGCAGAAGTGGAAGTATGGAAACAGTTCGCATGACAAGAAACTATTAGTATTGAAAAGTGAGTATATGCCCAGAAAAAAATTTTAATTGCTTTGAAGCAGCGCGAGCTTCATTTTTGGAATAGAATTCTTGTTGGAAAGGAGAAGAAATATAAGGAAGAACTGTGATAAATGTTAACAATGGAAAATAATGCGTTGAGAAAGCGGGAAAAATTTTCCCAGAAACAAAATGGAATTGTATGGTCAATAAATTAGAGATTATTGAACGATTTAACGAAATAACCTTTTTTTAATGTGATTATCAAAAAGAATTTGCAAAGAAAAATGGAAACATTTTGAAAGATTTTTTTTGAATTTTTGTTAAAATTGGAATGTGATTACTGGAAATTGCTAAAAAAAGATGTCGAGGAGAGAAGTCGAAGAATGATTTCGAAAATCCTTAGCGAAACATGAAGAAAAGATTGGTTGTTGGTGATTAGAATTATTTATTTGTTTCGCTCTATTAGCCATAAAAGTTTGTTTTTAATTTAATTTCATCTTTTTTTGGCTCTATCTATATGTGATTTCTTATGTGATTTCTTTATTTTTGCTTCATTTTTATTTCTTTTTTATTTATTATTATTTTTTGTTGTACCTGAAGCATTTTAAGTTTAATTTTACATTTTTCACTGAAAAAGTTTTCGCTACGGTCATTTTATCGTAATTGAAAAGTATTATCGTGGAGGCTGTAAATTTTAATTTATCTTTGTATAGAAATGTTTGCATGATTCAAAGTTTTTAAATTCATATCAGCATGAATTTCAGCTTTAATGAAAATTATCTATTTTTTTTTATTAAGCTTGTTAAATAATTGCGATATTCATTGCGAGGTTGTCACTTCAAAAATATTCAAAATGGCTATTATATGTAATCTTCGTTAAAACTTTATTTTCTATTTTCTAGGAGGCAGATTATGAAAAGGACCAAGCCAAGAAAAAAAGTAAGGGTTCTAGACGATCTAATCGTGCAACAAATCCGAGAAAGAAGGTTATTGAAAGTGGTATAGAATTTACTTCACTTGTTTCGTCGAAAATTATTTTCTTTTAATTTTTTAATTTTCCATGTTTTGTTGGAGGTTTTTTATAGAGAATGGTAGCAGGCCTTCATTACCTTAACAATCATATTTGTTCGCAAGTAATTTTAACACAGAAAAAACGAAGCAGATATATTTTCATTGGTCAACATTAATCGACAAAAATTTCTTTTTGCTATACCTATAAGAGTCGGATTTAGCAGATGCAAAATTGGGTTTTTCAGTTTCAATCTTAAAATTTCAGTGAAAAAGATTTTCATCAAAAAATGGGATTTTTTCATTAAAAAATGGAAAATCGATTGTAAACTAATTCACAGTATTAACTTAATCATAAACCTAAACGACATTTTGAGCATAATTTCTACCTAGAATTTATCCCCATCAGTAAAATTTTCGTTTAAAGTAAATTTATCAATGAATCAATGAAATGTATTCCAACTATTCTTTTTTGGAATTTCAAGTCACTATGCTTACAGTTTTAAGTCTAAAGGTCTTAATTATTATTCTTAACGCTAATCCACATTTCATTCCATGTCAGGTTCTGTACAATGTATTTTAAAGGAACATCTGAGGAAGATTCGGATTCAGATGGGCGTATGGCATCAGGAAGCAGAAAGAGAAAAACTGTCAAGCCGCGTAGTATTGCAGTGAAAAAGGCCAAATATGTGAGCTGTTCTGAACAAAGTTCATCAAATGATGAAGTTAGTTTATTCTGGAATTTTTGATTAAAACCAATGAATATTAAAATAAAAAATCAGTGAAAGCTCCATATTAACTAGCAATTGATAAATTATTGCAGGTGTCAGAAGTGGATGAATATGATGACAATATGTTTCTAGATGAAGAAGACAGACGTCGATTAGAAGGGATGTCCGAAAAAGATCGTGAAGCAGAAATCTTCAAACGGGTCGAACAAAGAGAAATACTGCGAGCTCGGTGAAATTTTAGGTTTTTATAAAATTGATATTCCATTACATTTGAATTTTCATGTCTTTTAACTTTAATACATTAATTCATTACATACATTACATTAATTTTCATTCAAAATTACGATATTAATAAGAGTTAAAATTAGGGAGAAGCAGTTTGGTATGAAGAAAAAAAGGAAAGAATGATAAAAATTGCGAAATCTATTTATGTATTTCATATTCAGTCATGCTATACAAAAGAAGATATTGGCGAAGAAGGAAGATGGTGAAGGATTGAAAAAAAAAGAGAAGAAAGATAAGAAAAAAAGAAAAGAAAAAGAAAATCGCCGAGAGAAAGAAATAGGTATAGGTTTACAAAATTTTTTCATTATTCTGTCATGCTTTTTCTTTTTGATATTCGTTATCCTTTTTCTTTCAGCCAAGAAAAGAGAGAGAAGCGATATTTATGATGGTCAGAGTGATACGGATCCATCAACCAAAGGTGAATTAAATTTATGTTTATTGAATTTTTTTAAAAATAGATGTCTGTTTCTCGATTAAATTTCAAAATTTAATTTCTAGAAAGGTCATTTAACTTCGCTACTAGAAAAGACGATATTAAAGAAACTTATGATGAATATCTACGTCCATCTGAAGTACAACGAAAAGAAAAGCAAAAATCAGCAATGGCCGATCTTTTGAATCGCCGTAAGGAGAAACGTGAAGGTTAGAAGTTAGATAATCATGATTTGTTGATAAATTATGGGCAGCGCTTTAAAGTTATGTTTTAAGAGGTCGATTGATCAAATATGAATCGCGTTTTTGAAAGAAAGAATTATTATCTTAAAAATAATCAAATTGAATGATAGGAATTTTTAATTCTGAAAAGTTCAGCTGAACAAAAAAAGAGAGATAAGTCTTCACTAAGTATCGATGACGTTTTTGGAGATGATAATAGTGAAGAGGCCGAAAAAAGTTCCAGTTTTTCGAGTCATTCTTCGAGCCGTTCGTCTAGTCCAGATTCTAGTCGGCATAGTCGTAGTGCATCGGTAGAAAAGAAAAAAGAGGTTTGAAATATATTTTCATTATATACTTTCAAAGAAATTTCTTGAATATTATATAGATGGCCACTTCATTGCTTGAGGGATAGAAGTAACGATGGGTCCTCAGTGTTACCAAAAAATGATGAAATTGCAGAAAGCTCATTTTCATGCTTGACCGCAGTTGAACTCGATCATTCTATTTATTGACAAGTTATTTTTGATTCGTTTTCAGGTGAATTGTCTTGACGATATTCAGCGTATTCGTTTGTCGCGATTTAAATTGGCAAGATTTGTGCATACACCATTTTTTGCCAAAACAGTTATTGGATGTTTCGTTCGTATTGGAATAGGGAAACACGATGGTCGAAGTGTTTATCGTGTATGTTAATGTTGTATTTAATTTGGTAATTCGAAATCTCTTTTTTCTCTCTACCTTTTCTATCTGAAATTATTCATTAATTTCAGTTATTCAGCAGTTGAAATTTCAGGTTGCTCAAATCATAGATGTGGTGGAAACTGCCAAAGTATATAATTTGGAATCAACTCAGACAAACAAAGGTTTAAAATTAAAGCACGGAAACGACGAACGTGTCTATCGTTTGGAATTCATTTCTAATTCTATATTTACACAAAGCGAATTTGATAAATGGATAGGTACAATGAGATCCGGCGTATGTTTTAAAGATAATTTTTTCGTTTTATTTTATTAAAAAATAAAACTTGCTCCAGCTGCTAGAAGTTTAAAAAATATTTTTAGAATATTTCGCTTCCAACCATTGATCATGTAGAAAGGAAAGTAGCTGATATTAAAAGCGCAATGGAATATAATTATTCTGACAAAGATATAGATCAGGTTAGTTCAATATTTTTATTGATTTTCGTTTACATAATTTTAATGTTGAAAAGTTTATGCTGGAAATATTATAGATGATCCAAGAAAAGGCTCGGTTCAAAAAAACGCCTTTCAATTATGCACTGGAGAAGGGAAATCTGATGAAGATGAAGGTTTGTAAAATTTTCTATTTAATTTTATCCTAAAGGCAAGCATTCCCGTTAGGTGATACGAAAAGGATTTTATTTTCTTCAGAATGGTGGAATGGCATAATGAGTTATTGCTCTCATTTGGAATGCCAGTTCTACTCCCGTTGGTTGTGAATAAATTTATCTTTAAAAAATCCAAGTGGTGCTGGCGACTCATCTGCACCTCCTTTTGCAAATGACTTAGGGAAAAATTTGTCTGATTCGACAAACCAGCGGTGCGAGTCTGACCAGAAATGGTGAGATGTCCTAGAAAAAAAACTTTTACCTTTATTTTGAATGTAGCATGGAAGATATGCATAAAAATTTTGTTTGCCGGAAATATTTGCCTTTTTATCTATTTCTGAAATTGAGTTCTCTAAGATATCTTTTTTCATAATGCTTATTGTGAAAAATATAGAGAGGCAGTACAATGGTAGTGACGTCTGCCATGCAACTTTTATTTTATTATTCGTTGCCTTGCTTTGAACGGGTAATATAATAAGTTGTAAGATTGCCGCACGATCAAATTTTTAATCCCCATACTTGGGTAATTAAATCATCAATAACATAAGACAAAATTTGAATATAATTTAAATTTACAAAGAG
This sequence comes from Dracunculus medinensis, assembly GCA_900625125.1. Taxonomy (NCBI): domain Eukaryota; kingdom Metazoa; phylum Nematoda; class Chromadorea; order Rhabditida; family Dracunculidae; genus Dracunculus; species Dracunculus medinensis. Next base: position 270,789 of record UYYG01001154.1, read on the forward strand.
AGCCTAAAAAAAAGTATTATACTTTATACTATGTAAAACTCTAACTACAAAAAAAAGTAATAAAATTAATTATGTGAGATTCGACCCGGCTTCTTGGGTCTCGCATTCATAGAATGAATAAAATTTTTGAGACAGCGGAAGGGTGTGAATCATTCGCCTATGCCAAATTTTCACCAAAACTGGTAAATTTTAATTTAAGTGCAGATCTGGAATCGTGTTGAAATTCGCTGTGCATGTCGATAAAATTTATGCTTAAAAATAACGGGATTTTTGTGGCCCAGAGCGGATCAGATCAGTGAATTGTAAGATTTCAGAGGGGTCTTCATTAAATAGGCTAAAAATCTTAGATTTCTACTGTTTCTACTATTAGGGTTCTACTATTAGGGTTTAGGGTTCAATTTCTACTATTAGGGTTCAGACAATAAGTTCTTACCGATTGAACGTATCATGGCGTTTTTGACATTGTTAATCTTTCATAAATTCCACCTTGCCGTGGCGCTATGGAGATGATGAGCCATTAATTGGTGCTGGAATCAATCTGTTTTGATTTGATTAGTTTTGCTAATTCAAAATAAATAAAGTTTTTATTGAAATGAAAAGTAGATGAATACGGAGATCCATCTTTTTTCAGTGAAATTTTGTGATTTAATGTTTTTGATTTCAAAAAGATCGACTCCAGTCGATGTAACCGAATTGATCCCCAGTGTTTGGAGATGGAAGTCCATTCTAATTGGATATCGGATTGTAATTATCGATGCCAGTCACAGCTCCATGCCGTTTGAAGAATGGGTGCTCCAAATGAGATGTCATCATGGGTATTATAAGCCATACCTAGAATTTCCAAGAATAAGGTTGGTCTCGATTTATTATCTACTTATATTCATCGTATGTGTCAATGGCTTCTGAAGATTCACAGGAGAGCCAGTATCTCCTAATGTCCAAAATTATGACATATTTTCGTGGTTCGTTGTAGTGAAGGTCATTTTGTTAATAGCTTGGCTACCTTTTCGAGTTTTAGGATTAGATGAGGGGATATTTATTTTTCTACTATAATGGTGCCTAACTGGGATGAGATTATATGAAGACTGGAATAAGAATCTAAACTAGTGGACGCGAAGTTAAAGAAAGTAAAGTAATTGCATCCAATTGAAATATCGGGAGAAGCGAGCTTGACGTTGACGGTGAATTTTGCCTAATTGACGTTTTTATGGATATATTTTGTTGGAAGTGTTAATTAGGCATGGTATTTACTATTATAATTGAGGAGCCCTTATTTTAAGAATAAATCTTACATCAGCCACATAGGACCTAATATGGTTTGATTAGATAGCAGCGAAACTTGAGGCTGCAAAAGTTTGTTGGTTTTTCGTATTTAATTTATTTTTTTAACGTTTTTATGATGATGAACTCATCGAAAAGAGCCAACCAATGCCTTTGTAATTTTAATTGGTTTTTTGGGATTTCTGTACATTGGTTACGCCAGTGGTTGTTTTTACAGAAAACATATTTTCTAATTACGGCTTTCGAGACAAGAGGGAGGACTGGAAAGGTTTTGGATATGGCGAAATGTTTGAGTGGAAATATTTTGTTAATGGTCTGAGGACTGCTTGAACCTTTGTTGATAAAAGTCCTGAAATTAGAGCCATTTAGTTTTTTTGGTTATGAACTGGAGGATATTCGTTGAATTCAATCTCTTTTTTGTCACATACTTCGAGAATTTGACGAAGATTTCAAAGATTCCACTGAGGACATTTTATTTTTTCTAAGCCGCACTTCTTGTCACTTTTGGTGATAATCATAACTTCTGTAAGAATAGAAGTATTGTTCTTCACCAAGATTTGCCATCTATTTCAAGATTCTTTTCGATATTTGGTTTAAATATTGGGACTTTATAGTGATTCTTGAGAGGCAGCTGTTCAAAAATGATAGAGTGCGACGAATATTAAATGTACTGTCCCGAATTTTCTAAATTTCATTATAAGATTGGTTGTCGACTGAGAAGTTTTAGCCAGTTGCCTTTCCATCTAGACGCACTATTAAGCGTTTTAGTTTATCGACTGATTGCACATTATTTGAATCGGTTGTGGACAAAAAAGTGTGCAAAATACTGATAATAATGATACAAATGTGCAATACTCGAATATATATTAATTAAAAATCAAAATAGGATCATAAAGATGTCAAGGATGTAAAAAATTTGCAAATTTTTTCCAGCAATATATGATGAACTAGTGGTGAATTAAAATTCATAACTGGAGAAAAAAATGTTTAAATTATCGGCAAGAAATATTTAAATTCAATTTTACAATTTACAATCATTTTACAATCATTTTTTACAATTAGCAAGAGGACCAGCGTTTAATGATTCCTTCAAGTCGAGAAAATTGCAACTTTGTTGCATTGGTTGCATTGTTTGAGTATTTGGTGAAGGATGTGGAAGAAGGGATTGAAGTGCAATAGAGAAAAGTTCTTCAGATTTAAGATACCTTACTGAGGTATCTGAATCAATAGTAACAGCTTTAACAATTAGGTGTGGATAATTCTGTTCTTCCTTTGCCTAGATTTTGTATTCTTTGAGTCGGTTTTATTGATGGGCGCGACATGGGACGCTAACCCTTCACCTTGGTCAACAATGCTCTGGAAAGGATCGATTAGAGTGAGGGGTTTAGCTTTTTCGCCTTCGAAGTCATAAATTTTTGACAAATAGAATAATCAGCGTTTAAAGTTATTCTCAGAGTGCTCTTTTATACCCAGATCTTCGATTAGTTTTAAGAGGTTAGTAAATTTTTCTTTTTTCTTGGTCTGCGATCTTTTTAATTACGCTTTTTAGTTTTTCATTTTTACAACCAGAATATGCAATAAAAAGAACAATAAGTAAATAAGAGAAAAACAAAAATTAATAAAGGAAAATGTAAAAAATTTGATAAAAAAATGTGACGAATAAATGAAATAAATAAATAAAATCAAGATGCAAGGTTGTCCCAGGAAACTATGGACTTGTTCTTGTTCGATTCGGATTGAATGATTGGTCATTAATAAGCAAGAATAGGTTTCAGCGTACTTTTGAAAGAGTGAAACGGTGGCGAAAATTGATCTGGGTTATTGATTCTCCAAAATAAGTATTTTTTTTTCATAAAATTAATGCCTTTTAGTCGGTTGTCGATTTCAAAATCCGAAAATACCACTGTGATTCTGGAGATTTGATGTATTACGTGAAAAATATAAAGGCAATAGGAATAATAGTGTCTCCTGCCGTGCAATTTTTTTTCATTTCATTGCTTCGCTTTGTACGGACAGCAGAATAATAAGTTTGGCGACACTTATTACTTGCTTACAGTTCTTTTATGCGATCATTTTTATTTTTTTTAGACTGATTTACACCTCTTCTTCAAAATGTTTATAGTTCTGGATGCGCTTGAGAAAATTTACGGAATTAATCAATTAGCTATATTTCTGTTTTCAGTGACGTTTCTGTCATTTCAAGGTCATTTTCCAGCGGTTTCATTTTAGGGTTGTCAGCTTTTCTTCACAGAAGTTTACTTGCTTAGCAGGTTTACTCGCTTTTTTTAATGATTTGTCCGTTATTGCATTACCCAAGTGATGAAGAATTTTGGTCTTCCTCCATCGCGTAGTAGTTTAAGGTGAAGATTGAATGGTTATGAAAAATAGGTCAAAATAAAAACAGAAAAGTAGGTCTTAGTCTAACTGAAAAAAATTAGAAAAATTTCGCTAGGGTTAGTCCAACAACAATGGTTTTTTAAATTGTGTAAACTTGAAAGTATAGGCGTTTGTTGATGAGTTTATCATTGTGGATCTCACATTTCTTTATTTCAATTTTTATTTAAGGAAAATGTGAACACAAAGTACATACAATAAAGTAATGAAGTACCGGAAAAAATTTATTACGTACTAGAAGAATTGGTTAGTTTGAATGAAATGATCGAAAGCTTTATTGTTAAATGCAAAATGCATGTAAAAATGCTTGGAAAAAATGATTTGTTATGAAATGATTAATGATGTTTGATTATATGCCTGTGATATGACCTAGGTAACAGTGAATTTAATTTTTATCACGCGATTTCTGGACCTTCATCTCTTCGTAGTTCATGCACGTTGTCGTATTTTCGTGCAGAGTCTGAATTGATGTCTCCTTGAATGATTTTGGATATTGGAGTATTCTCGTAACGCCACGCACGGTACTTAATCACTGTTTCAATTCCAAATAGAATCGTTAATGCAGCGCATATAATCTGAATTTTAGATTTTTCATGGTATAATATTTAGTGATATCAATGCAATTTGAATAAATAAAACTGAATTTTTCCTACCGAATCTATAATAGCTGAACCTCGCCCATATATATTCCAACTAACAGAGAGGTGTAGCATAAGCCAAATAGCTATGAAGAATAGCATTGTATTAATTAAGTAATATATTAATTCCTGAAACAGTAAAAAATTAGTTCATCTGGTAAGCTAAAATAAGAATACTTTGCAAAAATTAAGAAATTTATAAGATGATGACTTACGACAACAATAAGTCCTTCACGTGTTTGTTCGTCTTTAATCGTCAAATGTGGAAAGCATACATAGCCAAGTAATAATGCACTAATGATTATTGTTGCTTGAAAGGATATATGCTCAGTCCATGCAGCTGTTGTGACTTTACGGTCGGAACAAATTGCCAAAATAAATGAAATGAATGCCAGAGCCTAAATTTTTTCTTTGCATCTTTAGTAAACTTTCAGCTTTTAAAATGTTATGATTTATAATGAAACGATTCTTTTCGAAATAAAGGCTGCTTTATAATATTGTTTCTTTAAAATAGCTGTTTTATAGGTGAAATAAACAAAGAAAAAATGATTTAAAGAAAAAAATAGTTAATAGTAATAATAAATAGTTAATTTTTCGACTGATTTCTTTAATTTCTCTACAAAACTTTTTTCTTTAAAATTTTTTATTTGATGGTTAGAAAACGTACAATTTCGGCGATTTTTAACACACCAGGCACGGTTGCGAGAAATGTAGTATTCAGTTGTCCCTGACGATTGTGCGGTATTATTTGAATTTTATTTGCCATATTGAAATACATTTTTTTACCTTGTTGTGGATAAGTTGGACTGAAAGAATATAAAAAAAGGAGAATGATCATACATATTTATTCCTAAATTTTACCTTATTTTGCATTTGTTAGGTAATTTAATTTTATTCTGTATAATTTATTTTTAAATTTCTTTATTGGACGAATTTTTCATTATTATTATTGAAAAATTCAGGCTGGTCCATTTCTCTAACTTACTTTGATATATCATGGAGCAATTGTCGATCAAAGATGATGATAAGTAAGAAGTACTTGCCTTGATGGTTGAGGTCTTTGTGGATTTCCTTGATTGTTCGTTGTATCTATGACCACATCACGGCCATTATCATTGTCCTCTGCTCGTAGCATCTAAGTGAACTGTCAATTTTAGCGGAGAAAGTTCTCAATTTTATTCGTGAAATTGTTGATAATGTAAATCGATTGACGATTCGATCTGGGATCTGGGACTAGGGTTGTGGAATTATAGATGTTACCAACTAAATTCCATGTTAAGCGCAAAAAGAAAAAGATCGGAAAGAGGTGGCTCTAAAAATTATCAAAGCATGATAAAGGCAATTGGAGAGAGAAGCGAAATTTGGATTTTAGTAACCCAATAATAGCATCGCTATGACCGGTTTCGCTAGAATTCATGGCTCATAGATTCCTGCGTTTTAGTTATTTACTCATCTAACTTAACTTTCAAAGAAAATAATAACAATTCCATAATAACAATTTTTTATTAATGCAGAAGAAAAATGTGGTTAGTTTTAAAATTTGGCTAAAGAAGAAATTTATGATTAGTAAGGGATATTTTAAGCTATTTTGTAAGGCACAGGGAAAAAATAGTCGGCATGCGACAATTGAGAAAGCATAAAAACTAGTTCTTTTCACTGTATCATCATATTATGAAACGTTGATTTAGTACGTGTGCACACTGGTGATTCAGTAATTCAGGTTTGTACCTCATTTTAATTGATTAGATTTATGAATCGATCTCTTCATCGAATCACGATAACGATAGGCATTACTGTTGTAAACTGTTAGAAAATCGTGCTTATTTTTGTTGTATTAATAGTTTATTCTGGAAGAGGTCATTTCGTTTTAGAAGAAACGGTTTAAAAGTAATATAGAGAACAGTAAGGATGCATAAAGGTTCATAAACAATGGTTGATAAATAAAGTAAGGCGAAAAAATTAAAAGAATATGAAATGGAATATAACTTACCTAAATGTGGAAAATGAAAGGAAGGATAGTAAGTAAGGGTATTAACCCTTAAGAGAAAGATTTGCTGAAGTACTCAGTAGAATTGATCGATTCAGTTGGGGCAGGATGATCGAATGGTTCGCCCCTACGATTAAAATAAAGCCATCATTCGATTTCTAACCTTTGAAAACTTAATTTTCTTTAGAAATTTTTGTAAATTGGGATTTATAACCCGAGGGAGAATATTTTATTTAAAATTCCTTAAGAAAAGGTAAAGTAAACCTGTTACTGAAAGTGAAATCCGGATAGCGTTGACCCCACACATATTCTGCCCTCAAGTGAATCTCCGACGAAGGAATCTCAACCTAATAACCAGCGGTACTAATCAAACCAGATATATTGAATGATGTCAAAAGGAGAAGATGCAGTCGTTTATTACTTTGGTATCTGGTTAGATCATTATCACTTTCTTGAAATCGCTATTTATTTTAGGACCATATTTAAAAAATAGATTATGTTCATTCGAAATTGAAAGATTGAGTAATAAACGGTAAGTGGTAATATATATGTAGAAGACTGCATGAATTCAGTAAAAAAATTGAGACCAACAAATAAAAAGTAGCTTAAAAAATAAACAGGCAGATTGACGATGGCGCACAGGAATATTAAGAGAGCGAGAAAAAATTCGAAGCATCGCTTTTGATGAATTTGCTGGTTGGCCAAATTTGGCCTTGAACTTTTCATATGTCATCTATCCATCGTTAAATGTGTTCCTACGTTACTATTTTTTTAACCAATTTGCAAGGTAATTTAATTTGTTAAAAGGCTATCGTCCTTCTCGACTTGCACTAATTTTTTTTGTCATGTATTATCGGAAATTGTTGATTAGATGAACAAAAGGTTACGATTTACAAGTGATTTAAAAAAAACTTAGGTGAAAATTAAAATATGCAAAACTCACTTCGTATTCTTTCGTCTATTTTTCCAATTTACCTTGTGTGATTTTAGGATAGAAGATGAGAAATAAGTTTTATACATTCAAAAAAGTATGCATTAAACGGCATAACTGGATAACATTCACGAAAACTAGTAATTATTCAGTTCACAAATTTTTTGATTACGATTTTTGACTAAATGGTCGGTATAGATTTTTTGCAAATTAATTATTAATTATTATTATTAATTATAACTAATTATTCAGATGACTTTTCTAAGGAATTAATAGTGGTTAGTAGTGAAAATTATTGTAGTTATATCATATTATTTATGTCGAAATAGCCATTTTGAAGTAAATTTCCAGAAAAATTTAGATTTTTGAGAACTGTATTCATCTGGGATTTATTTTACCTAATATTCAATTTTGGGAAGACCCATTGTTAAAAAGCTGGTGAATAAAATATGTATGAAATAAGTTGTAGAAAAAATAAAGGTGCTGCAAAGGATTAGTTTCTGGAACTGTATTAGGATTAGTTTCTGGAACTGTATTGTAATCTGAAAATGGAAAACAGAGATTGGCATATGAAATTCAAATATTTTTAGAGAATTAGCATACTTTAAAGAATTATTGCGGTCTTTGGAGTTTGCCATGTATTTCAAGATTACTAGTTGTTTAATTAGGAGATAGCAAAAGTAACAAAAATGGACAATAAAATTTTTCATAATGTCATAATTTTAAGCACTATCCTTTTTCAAAATGGCTTTTAACTGATATTTTCTATATAGTACTTAAGAGAAAAGGGTCTTCTATGAACTTTGATAAGCAGATAACTTTGATAAATTTATAACTTTGTTGGAGTGTTCTGAGAATTAGGCCTAGAAATGGCTTAGTGGGCTATTGTTCTCACTATTTTCAAAGCGCCAATGCTCTGCGTTTTACTCTCGATAGGAGTAGATCTGCTCTTTCATTTGCATTTCTATCGCCAAATAATTTCCTGGCAGAAGTATCTGATCCGATAAGCCAGATAAGCGATTGCAACCAGAAATGGTGAAATTGCTTTTAGAAAAGAAAAAAATTGCCAAAGTTATAGGATAAAAAAGTATGGAGAATTAATGTCATCAATGTTGAGAAGTTTCAAAAAAATTAAAATTAAAAAATTTCCTAAGTTTTGAAAAAGTAAAAAAGACTGAAAAGGTAACAGGGCAAGTAAAAGTAGTGCAAAGAATTGGAACGATAGGAACGATGTCAGCAGATACACTGAGCACGATTTGGAAAAGGCGTTGGAAAGTTTCCGGTTATGTGTGTGTCGAGAAAAGACGGCGACAATGCAATTCTTGTTTTTCTATTTCGGTATGATTCTCATTCATAAAATCAACATCGATATTTATAGATCGATGGAAATTCAACAATTTATAAATTCGATCGCGAATAGTTCTCGAGGTCATTCGTTTTGTTTCTTCGTTCAATTAAACTATGGCTAAACACTTTCATTTAGTCGCATAAATTAACTGTTTTCAAATTTTGTCAGATTTCGACTGATAATTTTAGACTATAAGTAATTGGCTATAAATGACCGTGGTTTGATGATCATATTTGAACCTTTTTTAGCAAATGTATAAGTTTTTCATTTCCATAAAATCAGATTTTTTTAGTGGTGTCGTATGTGTAATATATGTGAAAAATATTTTTAAAAATATTGAAAAAATTGGATTAAATTCTGCATAACCCTTCCTTTCGTGAAGGAAATATTAATCATGGAATCATTTTTTTTGATATTGCTGGAGGTGAAAACAAAATTGATTTGTTTTTAACACGCTTATGCTTTTCAGCATAAGTGAAAACTGGATAGAGACGAAAAAAATTATATGTAAAACGATTTATTAAAGAGTTTTAGATTTTCGCAATTAATTTGATCGAACGATTGCTTATGCTTTAATGGAATTTCGACCTCTGCAGAGGGTTCAAGATGAATAGAATATCATTTATACATGATTAAGAATGTAAATTAAAAGGGAATACCTGCTGGCGTTCCTCAGAACAGCCTATATTTTGATTTCGGTCGAATACGTTTTCTGTAATCATTCGATTCCGATATTTACTCTTCTCGTCTTCTGGGTTTTTAAAAAACCTTCAAACAAACTTTTATGATTTGCTAAAATTCATATTTATTTGAGATGAAAAATATTAGTGCAGGACCAACTCAATATCAATAATTCGTAATTCGTTTCTAGACGATCAGCATTTTTATTTTCTAAAAATTTTTTTGATAATATTAAAACAAAAAAATATAAATTACTGAAAAAAGTTACTGTTTTGGAGAAATTGTTGCACGGTTACACAATGACGATCGTGAAAACACTGGTGTTGTAAAAATGTAGTGGTTTGGAGTTCGCTAAAATTGCTCTTTTTTAAAAAAAAGGATGGATTAACGGTAAAATAAGCATGTTTATGATGTGTTATATTATTTAAAGGTAAAAAAAACTGTTCGGCACAAAAATGAATGATTGAATTCGTGTTGAGATGTGAATGCAGTACGTCCCGGTGTTTTTTCGAAAAGGAATTCATCTTCCTTTTTAAAAAGAAAATTATTTCATTTTCTTTGATTTTGTTTTTTCATCTATCGGATATCTCGTTTTGTTTTTTTTTTTTCAAAGTTGTACTTTTTGCAGTTTTCACTTTATTTGAAAAAATTCGTCCCAAATTGATAAATATTTGTTATTGGATTATTTATGGGAATTTTTCGCATTATTAAATCGAATTCTTAGAATTCTGCATTTTAAATGAATGCTGTAACGGACTTGTTCTAAGTGTTTGCCTTTCATCTGGAAAATAGGACAAAAATTAAATGAATTCAACATTTTTCTATTGTTCATGTTTCTACGAAGTCTTTCATAGCTGCTGAGTTGGTTATCCAGCTTACACCCAATCTCGACTGTGTTCGACGATATTTCTATAAGATATTTTTTGACTAAAGAAACTTTTATTAGTGATCTCATGATTCAATGGAAAAATGGAATCTTGAGTGAATTTTTTTCAGTTCTAACCCCTCAAGATTGTGTTGCTAGACTTTCAGTAAAAAAACAAATGAGCAAAGATTGTATGATTTCGTCAATTTGGAAATGGAAAAATGATTCTTATAGAAATTTAGCCATATGCACGAAATTATTTCAGCAGGAAGCCGAACAGAATGGGAACATATTGGAGATGCAGCTATTACAACAACAGATCGATGCATTGGACGGTAGGGCCGCTGAATTGGTTTGCTTTCATTTCTTTTTTTTAGCTCATGCGAGAGAAATGTTGAATTCATGAATTTGTTTTGAACGACCATTATTTTAAAATCAGATTTTATATCATATGAATTTTTAGTTTGATAGATGTATTATTTGTTTGACAATCTGTTATTTATTGTCAACCGAAAGTATTTTTTACTAAAATGTAAATTTCATATTACTATTTCTGATCATTGTATCATTTTACAGGAACGTCGTCGAACACAGTCGACACGGGGTATAAGTTGGATAAACCAGCGCAACAGGCAAGCTATGAAGGATGCAGTATTCAGTGGTCAGCTGCACATCGAAGCTTCTTCAGAATATGATCCATTTACGAGGAAAAATGCACGAACGAAGGTTAAAATTCATCCAAAAAGGTGGAATTGAGTTAAACAACCAATTCCATCTTTTTTACTAACAAATCGCATTTATATTTGAAATTCATGAAATACATTGGGGTAAGTGGTAATCGATATATCTTCTAAAAATATTGAATTTTCATCCAGTTTTACAGAAACGGATATTCCATGTTATATATGGGTATAAATATTCAATAATGTATTAAATATATTAAATAAAAAAGTTAACATATTTTAACAAATCTTGTCCGTCAGTCATAATCCTGTATCGTTATCAAATATTGGTTATTTTTAGCCCGTGTTTGGAAAGGATAAACGATCGGATGACACGGCATCGGGGGGAGTTATTGAAGGTAAATAAATTTTGGCATTTCAGAGCTGTTTCATTGACTGTTAGTAAGTTGAGACAATTCGGGTAACATGGAGGTAGAAGTGTAAGTGATTCTACATTCGTAGAAAGTCTAGTCGTCTAGAAGAGGCTAAACCACAATGTTAATCATAACCTACGCAACAACCACTCGGTTATTTTGAAGTTTTACAAAAGTAGCACAAATTTTTATAATCATCTGCGATTTTTTTAATAGTTTCTACAGTTTGGTTGCAGTAAATACTAATTACAAAAATGCATCTTTTTTCTCCAAAACAATTGAAAAAACGGGCAACATTGGGTCGAAGCGAACTGTTGACGATTTATTTTCGGCACATGATTTTGAAGTTGACGTTGATATTGTTCTTCCTCGTATGTTTTTTTTTATCGATGTGAATTTATATGAATTTATTTTTTTCCACCGATTTAGGTGGATTTTTTTGAAAATTGAACAATCATTAAATTAATGCTGGAAATCTTTCTAAATTCGTTGTAGAATTAAGATTAAAATAAAAAAGTTAAGGTTCGATATCATGGATTTTGCGGCCGAAAATGCTGCGATTATATTAAATTTATTTGTTATTCCTAATTAATTTTTTATTTTCTTTCTTTATTTAAACTTGGTCGATATTAAAGGAATGTATATCGTTAAAATAGGGGAAGAAAGAAGTACACTTAATGGAATTGTTCTCAAAAGTGCAATTAGTGTACAAAATTTTATATTTTTATATTTTATATTTTATAATTTTATATTTTTTGTACTGTTGTATATTTGAGTTCGATCTTAAATTGTCATCCCATTCAAAGGAATTGTTAAAAAAATATATTATAATAGCTTTATCATTTTTTTGTCAGTGTTTTTATTGTCAGTATTACCAGAACTTTTGTCAATATTTAGCGACAGTGGCATCGCTGGGAACACATTCGTTAAATTCCGTGGATACGTTATCTCACAAATCACCTGCATCATCGACAGATTCAGTCAATCGACCACGGCCATTAACCTTAGAAGAATATAGGCTACGAAAAGCTCAAATGTAGTTGCAGGAAAGATTCGTTGTAGCTATTAATATTTTGCATTTATAGTTTTATTTTGTATTTTATAGCAAAACTTTGCTATTGTTTTTTAGGTTGTTTCTGTTTATAGAATTCTTTTTTGTGTTTCTCTAACGTGTACCAAGTTTATCCGAACCGTTCTGTCAAAAATTAGTGGTTCATCTTTATTTTTTATTTTTTTCTTTTTGTTTTATCTTCCACAACCTGAATATTTTTCCTTATTTCATTGTACAGATTCATTTACTTGAATTTAACTTTACATTATTTTAATTTTTGTTGCATTATCGGTTTTACTTTACTTAGTAATTACAGATTAATTGTCATCTCCAGTTTATAAACTTGTTGGCTTGAATTTTTGTGTCAGGCAAATTCTAGATATTAAAAAATTAAATGTGTGCATGTAGAATAGAGCGCAATGTAGAGTGTGGTGTTGCGTCAGGATCAGAATTCGACATGATGAATTGAATGGATTCTTAAAGGGCCTTAGATGTTCTTGAATTCTTGTGCCTAAAGGTCTACTAATTTCTCCCACATGTATGCTTTCATAACCACATGTAATTTCGTAAATGCGGTCTCCTATTTGGTTACGACGTCGTCCTGCTAGTAGTGGACATATAATGCAAGTTGTGTTTCGTTGTTTTGAATTGTACCTCACTTAATCAAAATATATTTCAGGTTGGCATTTGGAACTTATATCAATACAGTCTTGCAGTCGTGGCTGGACTCAAGCGTTTTAAAAAGCTATGTTATGAGACCATTTCCTATATATTCACGGAACGGATTAAAAGATTATACAATCTTGTGCAAAATTCATCGTTGGATAGTTCAACCTCACAGATGGATAAGGGCAGTCACCCATCCTTCTTGGGCGGTAGCCTCATTACATGAACAATAAAAACTTTGAGAATAAAATTGGAGTATTATCTGTCACGCCTTTATGAGAAATCAAAAACTGCATATTGTTTAGTTTAGTTACTTACGAAACCTAAACTATTTAAGAAATTTTACAATATGCAACTGCAAAATCTTAAGATAGAAAAATAATATATAATAATATTATTATTAATTTTTTTACCATGGTCCAACCAAATCAGCCAGCATTTACCGATGGGATAACAATATAAGGCGGTGTTAAAATAGTTCGGAAAGATATATTTTGCAGATGGATCCATTATTTATCCCATCGGCTTAATGCAAAAATTCATTGGTTGTCGAAATATTTCCACACAATAAATTAAGTCTTAGTGGAAGTTAGAAATGGGTAGATCAATACAAGGGCTGACAAATCCCCAACGAGTCAACAAATATATGAACATCATCTTCGAGCAGCTATTCAGGCGCCAAAAATTCTGCTAGCTTCTTATAATGACTCTGTAGAAACTCAAGTAAATAACTCTTACTTCAAAATTTCAAAACCTCTTAACCTCTTAACGAGTAATGGGAAGTTTCATATGTGACGAGTTATGAAAATAGGTTTAACGAGTCTAATAAATCTCATTAACATCGGGTAGATCCGTTTGCGATTTTTCTCTGATAAAGATAGCGAATTCGTCGTAATACAACCATTAGGGTATCAGTGTCTATGAAAAATTTACGGTTTATTTATTTTATTTATTTATATCTATTCATTTATAAAGCGATCCTTAAGTAAACTTGGCAATCTATTTGTTTCTCAGAAGTTTTCTTACATAATCTTCCGAGCAAAATAGAGCCAACACGAAGGAACCCTACGGCGATGATTACTTTATAAGAACAAAAAAACAAAATTTGTAATGGAAATTTGATCACCAACATGGAGAACTTTCTTATAAGACCGATAATCAACATTTGTGGTGAGTTTCGCGATAGTATAAATTGGTTTTTAAATATTCTTGCATCTCCCAAAGTTATTAAGAACACTCATTTCCTACGATATTGTTTAATTAAGTGTAGGTAACCTATAAAAGTTTTTGACATGGTGACGAAAGTGGATGATGATATACAATATAATGGTATTCAATGATGATATACAACTATACAATGGAACTGTCATCTATACATGTGGATCAAATCCAGTTGGGTTGGACTTTGCCTGGAAGAGATACATACTCAGCTAAAAAAGACTAAAATTTCTCTGACTCTGACTCTGAAGACTAAAATTTTCTGTTGATCGAGACGGTACCATAAACTAAAGGGAGCATGATATTTTTCTACTGGACACGGCAGAAATAGATAATTATTTTAAGGAATTAAATTCAAATCCTGCACAAAATTTAGCTCGAAAAGATATTTGCATAACGAGAGCAAAACCGAAGAACAATAGGTAGTTACCTTTCCTTAGTGAAATTAAACTATCCAGTAAATTTTGCACAAGGTGATATGAGAAATCATCATCCAAAACTATTATCATCCACTATTTTTCAGTCCGTTCCGCGAATATATAAGAAATGGTCTAATATAATATGTAGTTTTTTTTTTATTTATCTACGTCTAGTTTATTTAACCGCATATTTGTGAAGAATTTACGGTAAAAATAAGTCGAGTAGCCATGGCTGCAAGATTGTGTGAGCAATTACAAATGCCAATTTGAAATTCATTTTAACTAGGTCCTAATTCGTGAGAACACAACATTTATATGTCCCCTAATAGATGAGGTCATTGTCAAATACGAGGCCGCTTTTGCGGTATATTAATATAAGGAACTGGTAGACATAAGAATTTGAGAAGGTCCTTTAAGACTCCATTCAGTTTGTCAAACTGGAATACGCCCCGTCGAAACTCAAGTCTGGAATAAAAGAAAGAAATTTTCCGAATTCTTCATCATTAATTGACGACGTAACAAAGCCTGAATTGACCTCTGAATGGTGTAGTAAATAAATCAACACAATAAATTTGCCAATATTGCTCCTTTCTTCTGAATTTTTGATTAGATTAAATATTGGAAAGTTAGACTAATTGGCCCGTTTCCATATTTTTCAAAATTTTTTAATATAATATTTTATTATTCATTGCGATGTTATTCATAGTTTACTTGTTAATATTTTCAATTTTATTTGCCAACATCGTTCTTAAACTAATTTTGATTAGAAGCTTTTGATAAAGAAGCAAAACATTCGGCATTAATCAAATCGGTTTTGCGTTGTTTTGCCTTTATCAATCAACAAATATTCATTTGAAATCGTTTAATTTTCCTGTGCGCATGAACCCCAAACGTCGCTGATGAAGGAAGTAGTGTCCGGCTGAACATGCAATTTTTAACTGCAAGCATTCTATATTTTTATAAATTTTTCATGATTTCATTGTGTATATTCGTATATGAAACATTTCGCATTTTCGTTTCATTTTCGAAAAAAAAGTTTTGTACATTCTTTATAATCCACAAATTATAGTTTTAATATATTCTGAACACATTTAATAATTAATTAACTCTAATATTTTATTTTTGAAAAAGAACAGTCACAATTAACAAGAAAACCGAATTATAACAAAAAACAATAATATTTAAAAGGTGAACTGTGGTTTGTACTTAGACCTAAAACAAAGAAAATTTGGTGCGAAAAGTGGATTATACCAGTGTATCTGCCTTTGATTCTAAACAATCGGTGTAAATTTGGATAAATCGAGTTTTTTCTGCGATTTGCTCGATTCGAATTCGCTTTATTTTATTTTTTCGCATCACTATCAATGAAAGGATGAACGAAACGGTTGAAATGATGAAAATAATTATAATTGTAAAGAAATAACGGTTTAAATTTGTGCCATAATTCTGAAGCGAAATGCTTGTTTTTCTTGCATTCAGATGTATGCGATTAATCCAATATCGTAACGTATAGATAAAACCTGTAATTTTTTGTTTATGAATGCGAAATTATGATAAAATTTTAGACATAAATTTTTGACTTATAAATTTTAGACTTATTTAGCATTAATCATTCAGTTAAAAGTTATAGATCCAATATTATGGATCCAATTAAAAGTTGTAACCTCAGAGAGATTCTTGATTTTAAGTTTTACGTCTATAGAATTGGAACGCATTAGAACACTGTAATGAGTGTAATTCACCAAATTGAAGGAAGAAACTTAAGGAAAAAAATACTTTTTTGTGGTCATGTAAGACCCGCGAGACTTTGGTGGTTTATTTTACTAAATAGCTTATTTGACTAGAAAATAGCTCATTTAATAGCTAAAAGCATAGAAAGAAATTTCACTTTTTTCTCTTCTTTTTCTCTTAGTGCTTCTGAAGCAAATATATCATAGCTATTTTGTTTTAAAGCTGGATAAAAAAGTTAAATCACCTTTTGGTTCATCACTTCCTTCACCAGATAATTCATTGTATATAAGATAGGCAGCTTTTCGACAGTCAGAATCACTATTATTGTCTTCATTGATATGATCGATCAGGCAAGAAGCGAATGCCTTGTGGCAAAATTTGGGATTGTTGGATAGATTACGATGGCACATCGTATGCTGCTCGCAGCATTTTGTAAATTCATCTGCAACATAGGATATAGGATATAGGTTTTTTTGGTGTAATTTCGTAAAAGAGCATCGTTAAAACGAAGAGTTCATTAATTCCTTTTTCTTTCTAAGAGCAATCACCATTTCCAGTTGAACTCATACGGATAAATTGTTCGACAAATTCTGTGAGACAGTGGAGATACTGGGAAGTTTCCAGAACTTCTGGAATTTCTGAAAGGTAGGTGTGCTCACATCGGTGTAAAACTCAGTATCTCGAAAGCACAGCAACAATCTGCTGATCTATTCTCAAACTTCGCATATTAATGAAATATGAATGCCGCCAGCAAATAATAACTTAAAATTACTTTTTTGATCACGACAGGTATTTGAGGCCATCTTATAATGCTCATGAACCTCTTCATCATCGATTACGCACACTGTGGGCGCATTCGTTGTAGTTGTATCCTTTTTTGTAACTGTGGACGTTTTCACTACAACTTTGCTTATAAACATTTGAATCATTCTAAACAGTTCGTTCTGTAAGCCCAGATTTCGAAACAGCTTTTTAAATTTATTAGAATTTCAATAACCGTTAAAATAGAATAAAAATAATGGGTAGTAAAATAAAGCTTTCCTTATAAATTATATTCTAAGAAAAAGCTTTCGACATATTTACGAAATATTTATTTCCTTACTTGTTCGGTTCTGAGAAGCTGATGCGACATATGCATGGTCGCCAAACACCTGCACCGCAAAGCATGCCCACCAAGCATTCATTTTACAGTCGTCATAGTGTTTTGCCTGTATGGATGAATATTTCATTCACAAAATTGAATAACGACAAGATAGCATAATAGCTTTATCGCATTTCGATAAATTTTTTGTCATTATTTTTAAAAGTCTTTTGGAAATTAAGATTCAAAACCTTCATAGCAATGATATCTAAACACTGGCAGAAGTGGTTATCACAATTAATTTTTCCAAGTTGATCAGCATAGCATTGATCGTGCACCCAACAGCATTCATTAAATTGGTCTGCAGTAGGCAACTATTTATAATAAATCTTTTATTAAATCGAGAATAATTAACCAATCTTAAGAAATATAATTTGGATCAGGTTAATTTGCTTCAACCATAGCCGAGTATTATGAGTCTGATCCGTATCGCCTTGCGCGAGCAAATCTTGTCATTAAAACTGGAATAGCAAGAGATGCAGCAATATGTTAAGAAAATTTTATTTAAAGAAGAAATTTAAATGGGAACTCATTTCAGTTGTATATCCGATTGAAATTCGATTGGTGATAGTGACCTTTGTGCAATTTTATCACAACATGGCTCAATAGAGATAGTAATCAGTGCAGCAAGCTAAATCGTGGTGAAGTGGCGAGTATTGTCAGAGAAGAAAAAAGTATGTTAAAATGTTCATTTGATAAATTCCAAAAAAACTTCGGAATGATAAATTTGGACAATATAATGAGTTAAGCAGTTGAAAGTATCCAATTTTATCATCTTGAGTACTGCTAAGGGATATTTTCTGTCATAACTCTCATTTAGATGAGAACAAATTCCAGCAAATGTCATTTTTTTTCAAAGGTAAAAATAAATTTTTAAACCATTATCCATTATCTAGACTATAAATCTTCAAAAAATGTTGTGATTGGTGGAGTAATAATCACAGATTTGTTAAAAAAGGATTTGAGGGAGGTTCTAAAGAATCATTATTTCTCGTGATATTCAATATACAATGCAAGATGAATCTATAAATATTCGTCAGATAAGCGGGGACTGTGGGATTGATTTCTAGCCAGCCGAACTTATTCAATGTTTACAGGATTTACTTAACACTAAATTATCTTCTAGTAGAATAAAATTTAGTTACTTGTTACAATGGGTCTATGACTGGAATAACAAGAGTTGCAGCAATATATTAAGCTGGAGAAAATTTTATTAGGGTGGAGAAGAAATTTAAATGGAAGCTTATTTCCGTTGTATGTGAATGCTTGATCCAATTGCTTCTTGTAATTTTTAACCCAGGTATTTTAGAACTTTACAAGACTATTACTTTATGAGCTTCAGAATATTGTAAATTTATATTTCCACAAGAGTAAAAGCAACATAAGACGGAAATTATTAGAAATCATATAGGCCTTTTATGATTTTATGATTTTTTAGTACTTTTTAATGAGAAAATCGCAAATTTAATGAAAAGATTCAAAGTTTATGGATTAAAATTTTGCATGAAATTCCACCATTCCACGTATTTTACTTTTCTCTGAATTAAAAATTGATAAGGAAATGCAGAAAGGAAAGAAAAAAAAGAGAAACAGAAATGAGAAAAGAAAAAAATAGCAATGCCTTCCCAGTGAAGTTATCGACGGAAGTATCAGCTTATGTTCACCTATTATTCGTATTTTCTTAAACATTTCTCTACATGTTTTTCGGAGGCAGCTGAGGAGAGCAGAGATTGAGACAGAGAGAAGGAATGAATTTGTTTTTTATAAGACCATATGAACCACTCACCAAGAACGTCAGGACATTCTTCTGCTATTGTTTTATACGAATGTCTCCTAGTTTCATCGTCAGAACCACAGTACCACTTTTGCCAATTTTCGAATGTTGCCAATTTGTGACTAATAGTAAATCCGATTGAGATCATTATTAAAAAATCCGTACAACGCTGAAATTGAGAACCATAAAACACACAAAATTAGTCATCCATGGATAAATTTTTTAAAGGACAGTTTGGTAAAAAATTATGGTCCACATATCTTAACCAAATTATTTCTAGAGCTAAAGAAAAAAATTGAAAAATGAAGTTTTTATCTATTTATTTATAAACAAGAAACTATGTGCACGTAGCCATGTACTTGGATAATAACCTACAATAGGAAAAATAACACGAGAGCGGAATTAAAATGTATGAAGCAGTTGACCACTAGATTTATGCACTCGTAAGTAAAAGAATCCGATATTACACAAAAATGAATGAACAAAAATTTAAACTGCTTTTAGATTAATTTAAATCAAATGTAAAATTCAAAAATATAAAAAGTCTCGATCATCTATTTTATTCATATTGATAATATTCCATTAATATTTTGAATTATGCATTAGAACTTGGTTTAGTCGTTAATGAGAATTTATATTTTGACCTGTGATTTTAGCAAATTTTGATGCAACCAGAAGAAATAAATTAAAAGTGCACAAATCTTTCTAATGAACTGAAATCTTTTTATTCATACTATTCATACTATACCATACTGGAATAAATTACGCAAGGATGTGGTTTTAGCACATTTCCATATTTAGTTCAAGGAAAAAGAAAGTTGAAGATAATATCTGAAAGCTTTTCGCTGCAATGCTTATTTTTGATGCTTGGTTATTAAGCGAAATTAAAAGAAATTGTGAACATTCCTCAGTCCTTTAAAATTACTTATTAAGGGAGTAAATATTAAGTTCATAGGTTGTTCATTCCAGTAAGCAATAGTGCGAAAAAGAAATTTCGAGTTGAACTTAAAGATAGGCTTTAGTGGTTTTAATTCATTTAACCATGTTATATTAGTACTGAAATTACAGATTACAGAATTTATTATGATCTGCTTTATCTTAATTTAATTTAGCTGCTAAGCGAAATTTTGCAAGCATTTTTGGCAATTTGCAGAATTTAGCAAAATGCAGCAAAATCCAATCCTTCTCGGCGAATTCCTCGAAGTTTTTGATCACATTGTTAATTCAAGGCGAATTCAAGGTGTAAAAAAGAACTATTGTAAAAAATTAAAGAAATAAAGGAAATTCACGTTTATGCAAATTTGCATTAAAATCTGTATAATACTTTCAACAACATGTTTTAGAGATGCAGTAATTTTTGCGAAGGAATTCTGTGTATACTTCCTGCAAAAAAAAGAACAAAATCAAAAAATTCTTCAGGACGAATATTGGAAATTAAGAAGGTCACAAAAACAATTAATTAATGATTGGTTAATTAATTAACTAATAATAGGGTTTAGCAAATTTGAAATTCTGTGAAAAATTTTATTACATAGGACTAAAAATTTCCCGTTTAATTCAGCAGTTTTTCTTAGAAAACGTCATATTATTTTGACAGTTCGATTAGACATGTAAATGCACGCTTGTCCACTGGTTGTTAGTGCGATGAGAAATTTTTGTAGAGGAGAGGAGGTAAGTAGATTATAAAATTTTCTACTGGAAAATAACCAGTGCTGTGGTATTTTTATTTCTTTTTCTTGATTTCTGCCATAACATTCATCTCGCACCAAAAAAATCCGTCAAAATTTGAATTTAATTGAGAAATGTGTCTTCTGTTTTTTCAAAAGTATAGCGTTTTACACATAAATTTGGAAGGATTCGATCTTTCTAATCTTTTTATTAATGGCAATATAATCAGATGAATGAGTCTCGCATTTTCAGATCTTGGCATAATCGTGGATGAAAATCTTGATTTCAACCTTCTCTACAGAACCATAGTAAAGAAATCCTCAAAGATACTAAATTTTATTTTTCGTTCGTTTAATAAAAAAAATGGTTTTCATACCAAAAAGCGTTCGTTCAGCCTCTTGAATGCAATAATACCTGTTACTCCCCGAGATACCGTAAATCAAGTAAAATAATTGGACTTCAGAAATATTTTATAAGTCGCCTCTCTCCTTATAACAATTTTAATCATACAACTACCACTACACAACCTAGATCCCTCTCAATCCGTCGAATTAAGATTTAATTTATATTTATAAAATTTTACATGGTTATTTCAAATTAAATTATTCCAAATATTACAATTTTAGGTTAAATTTGATCTCAATAAGATCTAATGGACTAAAACTGCTAAACCTATATGCAAAACTAAACTAAATTAAGGACTCATTAGTTCTTCATTCGTACTATTTATTACTGGAATAAACTACCAAACGATGTAGTTTGTGCGTTCATCCCCAGCTATTTTTAAAAAAAGATTGGACAATATCATTTATAATATTATTTAATAAGTTCATATACATTCAAGTTCATATATCATGCAGGAAGTCTGAATCTCCATTTTCACCATCGATTATGTATAAGCAATATTGTGTATAATAAGTAAAATTAGTAAAATTATTAGTAAATTAATTAAAATTAGTAAATTAGTAAATTAGTGATAAGTAAAATTAATTAATAATATAGTTACTTCGAACTATAATTTGTTAATTTTTGTCACTAATTTTCATTATTTTAACTATTATTTTAATTGTTGTTATTAGTGCAAGCATATGGCGTTTGTCGCCTTGCTTTTTTGATTTTCAATAAAAAATAAATAAATATAATAAAATTAAATTCAGTAGACTATTTTTCTGCACTAAATGAAGCGAAGAAAAATAATATGTCGTATTTTGCAGATCTAACCATCTTCCAAATATCGGATTTTCATAAACACACCTTATCTTAGATGAGATGACAAGATACAGCTAGGAAATTTTTTGCTAAATTTTGACTTCTCATTTCCGTTAATGGCTATTTATCACAAATATTTCAGTTTATGTTCTTCTATTTAATGAAAATGTTCTTGAACAAAATTCTTTATTTGAATAACAAGTATTTTAAAAGTTTTTAAGTAAATCAACACATTAAGTACTTTAATTTTGATTAACTATTTGTGTAGTTGCTCATCATCTACCACAGAAAACTAAGTGAAAAAAGAATGACTTCATTCTGATATTCGGGCCAGAAGGCTTGGAAATATTTCATCGTTATCAAATGGAGCCAGTCAAGCTGCTAATGGTGTGTTAAAGAATACCTTCATTACATCTCGTATGCCACTAAACGTTTTAATTAAAAAAATCATAAACAAACGAAGGGTTTGAGATTTATTTGGCATTATAAAATTATAAAATATTATTATATTATAAAATACTATTATAAAATATTTCATTTCATCCTTAAAAGTGTCAATTAATCTTAATCTGAAATTTCAGCATTTTTTAACTCATTTTTACTGTGATACTTTTCGATCTTCTATTGCAATTATTGCTACTTTTCGAGTGCCGAAGTATATGTGTTCAGCAGAAAAAAGCATTTTCACAAATTCCTCTAAATATATTTTCACAATTTCTAGTTTGCTCTGCTCTACGTATTAAATGAGACTCTTTTTGTCAGAAAATCACTTGGGAGGCAAAAATGTGGGTGGGTCTCTAACATTGCTCACAGCCAGTTTTTCAAGACAACTCCAATCCCATCAAAAATAAAAGATCTACGATGCCTACGATGTTTGGTCTAAACTGTATAAGCAAAATATCATTCGACCATACCATCACCAAAGCCCACTCCATTGATATAATAGATATAAGCAGTTAGAATTTATGAAATATTGGCATAACATACTATAAAAAAAATTAAAGTCATAGCGTTAAGTTCGATTGCTAAGCTGAAAATCAGTCCACAGAAAAAAGGTTTTGAAATATTTAAACAAAGAATTCAAAATCTTGAAAGTTCTAATCAAAATAAATGCTTAAAACAATAAAGAATTCGACTTTGGAGCCGTTTTATCTTTTGTGAATTATAAAAAACTTAATTTTTTTACGTATATAATTTTCTATAAATTTATTTTATAGCATTAGCCATATGTTCATTGAAAAAAAAAAAAAATTTTTTTTGAAGAAATTTTAATTTCTTCTGTTTAGAATAATATTGAAATAAGGAAAATGATATGATATTAGAAAAATCCAAAATTTAAATTATTAAAATTTCAACTTGAAAAAAGAAAACTACAGGAAGGAAGTGTGACTTACTGTAAACATCTGTGCCCAATATTTCAATTGTTCGAAGAAAAGCGTGGAGAAAAATTCAGTAACAGCACAGTAGTGAAATGGAGGATTGATCAAGCGACTACTGAACCAAATGCTGAATGGCTGAAAGATTTTTAAAACGCGAAGTCTGGAGAGTAGAATGGCTCAGTGGGGTCATTGGTCAATTCGAAGCGCTGATACTGAGTTCTACTCCCGCAGGAGTTTAAATCCAGTCCAAGATTTCAGGTGATGCTGGCGACTCCACTTCTATTTGCCAGAGGTTTTTCTGGCATATATAGTGCCAAGTCAGCGGAACGATTCTAACCAGTAATGGTAAGGACTCTTTAAAAAAACTGAGAAATAGAAAATGTGAAATGAACTGTTAATTATTAATAATGTAACAATTCTTTGCTAAGGTCAGACAGTTTAGCAAATGTTAATAACTTCTGGTGCCATTTCTGGTTTGATTCCATTAGCTTTTAGGAAGATTACCAGAAAGTGAGGTGAGGATAGAAGTATAAATTAGCCTAATTAGCTAAAATGGCTTGCAAAAAAGGTAGTAAAATGTAAATTGTACGCGATAACTACTGTTACTATGGAAAAAAGAAATTGACGTGAGAAGCGAAAATTAAACCATTAAAAAGAGCACGAGACGTCTGCGATTACGGAGAAAATCTTTGTTTCCTTAGTATCGAATGTCAGTTTCAAAGTAAACCAAGAAATAGATGTGAAAAGCAAAAATTATACCGTTAAAAAGAGCAAAAGGCGACTGCAACTAAGGGAAAAAATTTTTCTTTCCTCAATATTTGATATCAGAATATTTGAAGCAAAACACACCTAGTTCAGTTATAATGCGCCAATGTTGTCATGTTGAACAGGCACTTGCCTCTCTCTTTTTCTCTTCTGAATATTTCCTTCTCGGGACAAGGATTTAACTTAATCCTACCTTCCTGAATATTTCATTTTTGAAACATGGAGAACATGGATTTATGACTTCTCGGAAAGAGCTGGAAAAGAGGGCGAAAATATAAAATAATCTATGGGCAAATTTTTTTCCAGTTTTTATATTTTTATATTTTTTATCCTATATTGAACTAATTGACTATTCTTACCGATGGCAAAACATTCTTATATTTGAACTTTTCATAGCTGAAATAACCTGAAATAAGCCTTCAAAAGAAGAAAAACAGAATTTGTTCAAAGACTATAGTTTCCACATTTGATCTTTTCATATACCATTAACAGTTGCAGTACTATAATAATGCTAATACTTCAAGCAAATTTTATGATTTATGCATGAAAAAAACAAATGAAATTGGTTATCCATAAATGCAAAAGATAATTCCGTATGAATTATATATTTATCTAAATTATCAAATTTTTGTGATTATATAATGAAATCATTTGCATGGTAATTATGAAATTATTTGCATGAAATCAGCAACAAACAATGAGGCGCATGTAATTTATACGAAAGTAATAGCACGTTGCATTAAATTTTAACAAATATTGCCAGTAAAAATAACAACTAAGAAAAAAAGAATTCGCAAGAATTTGTTGAAAAATTCCTGAAGGTTAATCATTGAGAGGAAATTATTGTTTAAAATTCACGAAAAAATTCTAATAAGTGGAAATTATAATGGAACAAAAAAAGATGGTCGTTATTTCCTTTCACCATCGCCAAAAGGAAAGGTTCCTCATTTTTTTTTTAATGTCCCCACAAATCCCCACAAACCGAATCGATTTTCCTTCTCTTCATAACTTTTGCCTTCCCATGAAGTAACAAATGCACTTGCAAAGAGCCAATTTGGCTCAAACGAAGTTATTTTCACCAGTAATCAATAAGATTTGTAGCACTCATTCGATATTTTAATATTAAAAATCGGAAGAAAAAATAATTTCGAACGATTTTATTTCATTTTTTAATAGATGGCGATTTTTTTTGGCGATCAGCAGCACTTCTCACTTCGAGCGGTAAATGCTTTTCTTTTGCAATATATGAACCGAAATTTTCGTTCCAAATTCGCTTAAAAAAATTTCCTTATAAAGTTATCTAAAAGTTATTTTGAAAAATTGGAAGATGAAAGCCAGAATTAGGCTTATTACTCATCTAAAAGTTCTCTGAGATTTAGCTATGTGGCATATATTCGATTTATGTTCGTTAATTCGTTAATTGAAAGTCATTAAAATTAAAATTAGAGTGATGATGAGGACTAATTTGCACTTCTATCCCCTAAGTGGATCTTTAAAGAAAAAGTCCCATCGATGGAGCCAGTCGGACCAAAAATAGAAGAACTTAATCATAGATCAGATCACAATTTGGTTTTGGTAATTGTTAAAATAAACAGGCATTTTTAGCGATTGCATGGTGAAAGTGATAATATTCACCTTCGCTACAGCTGTAAAGGAACATCAGAATACTTATGGAAACGATAATCCTCTAAAAGTTAAATGTTTATTGAAAGCCATGCAGGAAGTTCGTAATTCTTGCTTGCTGGAAGTTCATAATTCTTAATCCAGAGTGACTGCACCTGGCTTGAATAAGAAATACTGCCTGTATTAGTGTTAACATCAGTGCTTATGCTCCTAAGCTGTGCAAAGATGAACTGGATAATCTTTATTCTATGTTTTTATTATGCTCTATGCAGAACTTAACTTGCTAACATGCTTCGTTAAAGATTTTTAATAAATAATCATGGTAGTGGAAGATTAGAATGCGTGCATGGGAAATCCCACTATGCTGTCCTACTATTCTTCTGTAGCGCGCAAAGATAGGTTTGGTTATGTGCCAATGGTTTCCTTTCGGCTTTACAAACATTTTGTCATCAATATATATTTTCAGCACCGCAGAAAACATTTGGTTACAGGGAATTCTGCAGACAATCGAACTAATCAAGCTGGATATTGGCTAAATTTTTATCAATCATCACTGCAACAGACAATAGCTTGTACTGCGGGGCCGAAAAATAAAAACTGTTGAGGGCAATCTCCATGGGTCTATATTATGTTCAGAGCCAAGATCTAGCTGAAGCTAACAAGTGCATATTAAATATTCTCCCCAGATCCTTTAGCTACTTCAAGTCGGAAGATTCAACAGCAGTTGGCAAATATTGAAGTAAAAGTTAACTGAGTTATCCTTTTAGGTTAAGAATCTACATGGCTATTCTTTGACACGTAGGATCTCTAAAATGGCTAATGATCTCTTTAGTATTGCTCTCTCCAGAAGCCATCTAAATCTTCTCTAGGATACACTACTGGGAAGAAGCTGGCTTTCATACGAAATGGCTTACCTCACTGTCAGAGCGTATATATTAGGAAATAATAGCTATTGGAAGTTCTACAAACTAGTAGATGGCTGCGGTGAGACAAGACAAAAATTGGTGCTGGAAGGATATGCCCTAAATATGAAGGTAGCATAGAATGGCTCAATGGATTGTTGCTTAATTCGAAGTACCGATGCTCTTCTACTCCCCGCAGGAATGAATCTGTCCAGAAATCCGGTGTTGCTGGTGACTTACCTGTATTTCTATCGCCAAGGGACTCCCTGGTATATTTGCTCAGTGCGATAAGCCAGCGGAGCGAGTCTAACCAGTAATGCTGAGGGCTCTTAAAAAAAATATAGAGATGGGAGCTAATAGGTGATCAACGAAAGTGCTTATGCTGTCTGCTTCGCAAAGCGACCGCAGCACAAAAAATCGTCCTTGAAATGATTCGAAATTAGGATAAAATCGTGGCTGACTGTCTCTCTCTCGATGGAAATAGATTTTTGAATTCAATTTGAATTAGCTATGAGCTAGCCAACATCTCGCACACGACTGGAACGAATTTTAAATGTTGGCCAGCATAAATTTCAACCAACTTTCATAGGTTATATTCACTGGTATAAAGCAAAAAAATCTCGATTCTGGATTCCCAACAAAGATGACAGGACACAGCTATCATCGAGCTTATTATTTCTTAAAAATTTCTTACTTCTCTTCAATTATATAGGTTTAAAATGAAAGTTGAACGCGCCCCAATCAAGCTGGACTTAAATTATGGAGTGATGCTGAGTAAATTTTCCCTCTTATATGGGCTTTACAACATCGCTTCAAGTACCGGTTTCATCAACTTTGTTGTCGCTTTTGATTCGATTGACATATTGGAGCCCTGGTAAATGCAAGGTGATGGTCCGGCGAAGATAATTAAACTTATTAAAGCATTCTGTATTGTACATTAGTGCAACTCTGTATGTGCATGAAACGCTTTGAAATACGAACCGTAAAGATTATTTCCCTGATAAATTTCAACTATAGATTGGTTTATGCTTCTCGCTGGCAGTTACGAGAATTTATCATTAGATCAGATATCCACAGTAGCAGCGAAAATTGGTTTTAAATCAATATGCAATACGAAATATCTTTTCATCTTATATATCAAATCCTGCTATGATCGCAAATACTGCAAATTCATCAACAGTCCAAAAAATTCCAAGCTCTAAATATCTAGAATCCGCTCTTATATCTTATATCTAATGGACAACTTAAAATAAAATCCTTGCTCAGCTCGCTGCAACAAGAAATGCTTTCAACCGAAGCTTCTTTGGAATCGCTATCATGCCTCAAAAATTGCCTCAAAACGAGATTCACATCTCTTTGGCTGTATGTAGTGAGCGTAATCCTGCTATATTTCGAAACATGGTTGGTGACGGGGAAAGATATAAGGATACATCCTATTTACTCGCCAAGCTGGCTATAGCTGCGTCCCACAACTGTATCCATCTTGGATACCATCTGCCTTAATATCGCCTGAGCTGGTTAGGCTATGTTCTTCATCGTCCATCATAGGAGCTGAAGCACATCTCGCTGTTTTCTAAGCTTTGTGATGGGTGGCATCAAAGGACAATCAATATCTTCAAAGATGGTTATGAGAGGTTTTGGACGTGTAGATGGTGGAATAGGGAGTGGCTTCAGTTACTTTCAGGTATGGTAGTCACGAGGTTTGGAAACACTTTACCCTATTCATCGAAAGAGTAGACCAAGTTAGCAATGGCGTGAGCTGTTAAGAAGAAGAAAGAGATTTGAATCTTAAAATTTAAAATTTTCAAATTTAAAAATTATATTCAAGAGATAGAAATAACGAACCTGTTGTTGCCAAAGCCAAATACTTATTGCCTCGATCTGATCCAAAGAGAAAATTGATTCATCGAATCTTGTTAACGGTAGTAACTTACTTCGGCTGAATGTTCGATGAACCATTGCAGCTATTTTGACGTGCATTTTATCATAAAGAATATGTGAGACTTTTTCGAAATCATCTTCGGAATAACCATCAGAAACTACTATTATTACCTTCAAGAAAAACTTTGAATCAAGAAATATTGATTGGCAAGGAAAATTGATTCTAATTATTAGAAATTCATCCCTAAAATTTTTCCAGTGAGTTCTATCTTTTTCTTCTTCTTCTAGCGCTTGTAGATTGGTTGGCTCTGTTAGAATGAGTTACACTTTCCACACCAAAGAGTCACTTGGAGAGGAGCCCATATAGATTACAAGCACCACTTTGATAAGCTCACCTTCATTAAGGAACAACAATTAAACCTATGATGGATGACTCGACCTTATTCAAAGCTAGTCGACTAACTTGTCCTTTAAGAATTATATTAAGAGTCTTTGCTGGAAACCATTATAATTTCATTGTTTGTAATTTAATTTAGCAGTTTTCAGCTGATTGTTAAAAACCCCAAACAAAGAAATCTAATTTTGATAAAGTCTTTTGCGAATTAGCGCTTCTTTCAGCGCGTTCTTAAGCTGACTATCGACTCCACTAAGTTATTGAATTTTAAGCTAAAACCTGAAGTCGATCATGTCGGGGAGTTGGTAAGAATTTGTGTTTCCTGTGCTTGCCATTTCTTAAATTCTGTTCATGATAAAGAAGACCAGACGCAAAAAGAAGTGCTTTAGCTAAATGAGTTGGTCCACCAAGATAAGGAAGTCGTTTTATGCTTGCTGCAAAAAAATAATCAAAAAAATTCTGAATGAATGCATCCAGCCTATGAAAACGACAGTCGGAATTCGTTATCAGAAAATAAATCAATCGTTTTAAATTGCATTTTGAAAAATTATTAAATAATTACCTATGATAGAACCATGAGTGTAGTATTTGTTAAATCCGAAGGATACAAGCGGTTCTTGCGCGAAAAGTATAACAGCAACTCGGCTTCTTCCAGCTGATATATCTACATTTTTCAACACAGCAATAATATATTTTTTGGTCTAAATTTTAAAAATTTCTACCGGATCTTCGCAAAAAAAATTCTGTAGCTGGGATCGAATTTAACTTACGTTTTCGAAATTTACGTTTCCAATGCTACTCGAAGCATCAATCAAAAACAGTAAATCAATAGGAGGCAAAGCTTTCGCAGGATGGCCTGGAGGAAGAAAACTCCTATCATATCGATGAAAATCTGCTTCTATTGTCACATCATCGCCATCCTCATCAGCAGCATTGTCCTCTCTTCGGTAGTTTGCAATATTTGGATCCTCTAATTGTTTATCTAAATATTTGGGAAATTTTACTATTTATTTTATCTTTCTGACTAAGAAGCTGTTGGGCAAATATCGTTAATGTTGAAAGTATGAATAATAAACAGATTATATTCAATAATGAAGACCAGGAAAATGAGCGCACCACTTTTTTAGAAAATTTAGAAAATTTCAAAACATAATAACCATAATACAGCTATAGGGAATTTATAAATTCATTATCAGTGGAAAATGATGTTGTTCGATCGAAACTTTTAATCATTGTTATTGTTTGAATATATAAATTTTGTGTGGTTACTTATACATTTCCTATAATTGATTATTTATTTAACATATTTGAAACGCCCAGATAAGTTTTAATGCACAGTTTATATCGCAGCTTGTTCCAAATTTGAACCTTGGAGAGAACCTTTGTTTAAGAGATTCCCTTTTACTCTGACGACATAATTTTTCAGTAAAATATTGAGCATTTACTATTAAAATTGGCAAAAGGTTGACTGAGAGCATGATTTATTACTTGAATCACTTTTTGACGAAAGCGGATCGAATCGGCTTATAGCAATTGATCCACTGCTAGTCACTGGCGCTATTGCATTCCTTTTTTGATCATAATGCTTTAGGATTGCATCATTTTCGCTGCCAGTGATATCTGTGTTTGTCCCATTAACTGTGAGATTTTGCGATGTAAATCCATCAGTTTCTCTTTGTTGGGCATTCTCCATTAAAGCAACTCGCATTTTTAGCTGATTATCTAAAATTAGCTATGGTGACAAAATAAAGGATGCATCAATTTTGATGCCCAACTATTTCTCGCAAAAATATTTGGCAATCAGTTGATAGAGGCGGACACTCAGGATTTTGCTTTTAGTGAAGCGTTTACTTCTATAAAGATAAAGGAATTAAACTTATGAAACTCAGTCAAAATAATACTGATCATAACTGCCAAATTAAGAGTGAAATTGCGAATTTAGGAAATATACGAAATGTATATACGTAAAACGGGGAAACGAAGTATATAAATTCATTTTCATTACAACAAATTTCAAAAATTTTTGGCGAATGGATTCAATGCAGTGCTTACTTTCATGCCAAAATTGGTAAAGAGCATAAAGCAAAAGAAGTGATAGTAGAAAGAGTAAAATTAAAACGATTATAGCGATCGCAAATCCAACATCACTCCCAAAAACCGATTTCGTTGCGTATGTGTCACCTGAATTTTGAACTATTTCAATAAATTAAAAATCATAGCTTGTAAAAATGGATTATCGAGCCAATTGCCGTCTTTTATTATCATTATTAGCTAAAATAAACGGCACATTGCAGAAATGATATTTTATTTCGCAATTTTCCCGAGATTTCTTATTTAAAACGTTGAAAAACAATACATCGCTTTTATCTTTTACAACAAATTTAATAGGGCAGAAAAATGAATGATAAACTATACTTAAAGTGGTACAAGCAAAAAGTCTTACAAACGACAGTATACGTTATAGTATTTGACTCATCTTTCTTGACGCATCTGGAAATATTCCAGTTCAAATAGTTCCACCAAGAAAGATCGGCAATATTAGTGTTGTGCATGAGGAAACAATTTTTTTAGACAACTGATCGATCCAGCCTTTTAATCCCCATGTTCGCCTTTAGTTTCCACGGTGATTTCCTATTAATCGACTCCCTTCTTGTGAAACCGCCATTTACTTTTCCACATCAATTATTTAATATTATCAAAATAAAATTGTCCAATAAGTTATTTATATAGAAATATTAAAGCAAGTGAGCATGGCAATTCAACTATTGTAACTATTATATGACCTTTGCAACTTTTTATCACCATTTCCTAAAGTTTTGTTGGCCAACCTCATATTTAAAGATTCTTCCTTGTATCATTGCTTTTTTCTTTCAAATCTTAAAAAAAAACAACGTACGAATGAAATCGTTTGCGCTTTGACAAATTGGTTTAATCAGCTTCGGAAGAGTTTCGTAACTGATCGCTGAGAAGGTGAGTGTAGTAGCTGCTGATGTAAATTTGTTAATCGTCGATAAAGGATCATCAAGGCTACCAATGGTGATCAAGAAAATATGAATAGGAGAAATTGGTGCAACTAAATTTTCTCGATTATTCTGAAAAGGTTAACATAAATTAATATTGGTATCCGTAAACAAATTTTTATTTATCTTCATTAAAATTTTTTTCAACTTTGATAGAATAAATAAGTTGATTGAAAACAATTTCATTCGTACGTTATTTTCCATTGGAACTTAAAAATTCTCACCACTTCATTTATATTATTTTTTTCTGATGAGATCACAATGACTGCATCAGGGATCCACTGTCTGTTTCCTGAAGCTGAATTAAGTCCCATTTTTACAATACTGTTCAAACTTGCTGGAGGTTGGCAATTTATCGAACTATTTTGTGCCCTGCACGGAACATATGGTGTGCTCTGAATAATTAGCGCATTTAATGAATTGAACCTTTATTTTTTTTTAAAAAAAAACTCATGATATAATAAAAGAACGCCATAAAAATTTGCTGAATCTTTGATTAACCAGAAAAACCTGAGAACTTATTTCTATAAAAAAAAAATTACCATAATCCGCCTTTCAATTTCACTTTGTGATGTTCCCGAAATCAAACTGAACTGAAGTTCAGTCAAAGGAGTATATTGTGCTAGAGCGACATGGCTGTTAGATTGACTAATAGGCATTTGCTGAGCAATTTTATAGGCGAATTTTTTTATAAGTTCATGATTGATAATGCCAACATTTGCTTGGCCATCAATGACAAAGAGAGCATCAACAATGGGCCAGATGCATTCCAGTGTTAGTGGAATACTCGTTATCATTATCCAAATCCACATTTCAGTGGCATATTTGTATGGCAACCACAAAAGTGGAATGAAATTTCGCAAAAATTGTTGTTTTTCTTCAATTGAACGATAATGAGTTACTGGACTGTTCAGATTTAAATCCGTATTGCCACCATATTTCATTAAAGTTGAATATAATAGAAATCTGAGTTTTTTTAAGCTCTTGTAGCTTTTTTTCAGTGTCGAAATAACAAAGTTAGAAATTTTATGAATACTTAAAGTAAAAATACTGACTAAATGTCAGTGAATAAAATTGAAATCCCAGATGTATTATAAGCAACGGTTGGGAAATCAAGTGCAAGCGTAGCACCAGAAACGTATCTAAGCAAAATCCATGTTGCCATAAGCTAAAATTATATTGAATAGAAAAATATATTCAAAAATGTCGTCAAAAAATAATCGAATATAGCGGAACTTGTTGGAGAAATTCGTTTGTCAAAATTATATTGAAGATTTTGCTGGAAATCTTGCTGTTAGTGAAGCATTTCATTCAAGATCGCAATAAAATTAGAAATTCCTTTTTTTATTGTGACTCAAAAACAGAAATAAAAATATGAAAAAAAAAACTTGTAGAAACTAACCTTAAATTTTATAAAAAATTTTTAAATTAGCGTTCATATGCAGATGATTTCATGATTGAGACTACACGTAATGCGATATCGACTTTTAAACTTTGACGACAAAAAATTTCATTAAAAGTAAAGATTTTGGTTATCTACTAATACTTCTAGTCCTAATCTCTAGTGAATGATCTTTTTTCAAGCAAGCAGAGAAGATAGCCAAACCATCAGCCACACATGAGAAGAAAAAGATTAGCGTAGCATTTGATGGTAAACAAAGTCCTGTTCAACAGCATCTGCGTATATCTTAAAATCCTTTTAGGGCTATAGAAGAATGCTACATCTGTTCGTTAAAAATTTTTTCAGCTATCAGTATGCCGTATAAATCTAGATATGCATTAACATTGACATGTAAGTAGACCTAAAGTTATGAAAATTTTGACTATCTACAATATGCTGAAACAAACGAAACGATCGCAGAGAAAAGAAGTTTTTGATATTGATAATGGCAAGATTGGCGCTTCAAAATTCTTGAGATATCGGCGTGTTTTTTAGCATTCAACATCTTTATTCGAGTAAAAATTTATCACATGCATTCATTCATAAGACACAACCACAAGTCTGGAATTCGCAAAAATTGAATCAAGAATGAGTGGTAATCGGCACGACTTCACGAAATCATCTTCAGATATTTTGCCAATTCAGCTAAGTCTATGAATTAATTGGTCTGACAGAAGAAAACTATGAAGAAGGATTAGCATTTGCAAAAATCGTCATATCTGTTCACCTAGTTGATTCTTATTTTCCTAAAAACTCACATAAAATTTCTTTCCTGAATTCAAATAAAAATTCCCTTGAACAATACAATATATTCGTTTGGTTAAATGTTGAACGAAACAGTTAGTTAAAAATGGATATCATTCAATCTATTCGAACTGATAGATACAATAAATACTTAATGTTAATGTTGATTCTAGCTTGTTAGCACAATAGAAGAACGTAAAAGTTTTATAATAAAAATCAATTGCTCTGTTGTTTTTTCATAAGTACTGCCATTTTTTATCAATTAAACACACATTCATCCACTACTAATTTCGTTATAGCATTAGGACTATATTATTTCAGTTCTGAGAGTATGAAACTAATTTTAATCAGCTTGTCACTTAATAATTAGAATAGTTTGATATATTTTATTTGACCAGAAGCACAAAATCTATGAAGCCAGCTTTTGATGCGCACGATTTACTGTTCAATCGATTGCCAATCTTTGCTCAAACTATTTATAATTATTTAATATAATTATTGGAAGTTCTTCTAGCATACAACTGAATTTACGAATTATAAACCTTATTATTAATGGCCTTTCTTATTAATATAAATATGAATTTTTTTTTTTTAAGAGCCCTCACCATTACTGGTTAAACTCGCTCCACTGGCTTGTCGCATTAGGCAATATGCCAGCGAGTCCCTTGGCGACAGAAATACAGGTGAGTCGCCAGCATCTTTATACAGGTTTACTCCCGCAGGGAATCGAACCTCAGCATCGGCGCTCCAAACTGAGCAACGACCCAACAGCAATATAAGTATGAATAAGCATAAGTATTGCCAAAAATTGTTAAATAATGATTTTTTAAACAATTTTAGCGATGTGGTTGAGGAAATATTTTGAAAAAAGAATTTTCAAGTGAAGGAAAAGGCTCTTTAATGCATTATTTTATTTTATGATTCCTGGATAGAATCACATTTTCAAAGAATGGGTCCAACAGGCTATTTCCGTAAACTTCTGCACAAGCAATCTCAGCGGAAGCCAGGTAATTTCAAAATATGCTTACTAATAGTCCTAAAATTTTAATCTTAATAATCTTGATTTAAAAACATTTATCCATTTGCTTTCAACAAATACTCATCAAAATTGCAACATTTTTCTTGAACTCTTGAAGATTTTATACAAGAAAACGATGTTTCGTATCTTTGCCTAATATGTAAAAAAAATAAATCGCGAAAAATACTACCTCAAAATGTTGTGCAACTACACATGCATTTTGTTTATCTTTCTTTACTGAACTGTTTGAGTTTCTTATTCTTATTCGAAGATATCAATAAAAAGCTTATATTTATATCGGTCTTCTTGATATCATTTATATCACTTATAGTCTTTCAAACAATCTTATTTTGAGTTTTTAAATTTATCTTATGATTTATTACATGTCTCCTGGATATATTTTAGTTCTTTTTCCTAAATTTATCATGATCTCTATAGAATTAATCAAGCGATCCAGTTTTTATGGATATTAGTGATAGATTCCACTCGCACATTATTAATCCTTGATTCAAGTATTATAATAAATATTAAAGGCAAGGCTTTAGTCGTAAGTTTGTAGCATTTTTTTAAAGAGGATTTTTGAATAATAGATTTATTTCTGTCGAACGCAGAACCTCAGCATTGGTGTTTCGAAATGAGCAGCAACGCACTGAGCTATTCTATCTTCTTTTGCTTTCACTGTTCGGCAACACTGCCTCTCGATGATGCGTGACACATCGGCCGGATTCAAGCCCAATCCATTCTCGACTTTCGGTAGCAGTCATATTGCATTAAGCCACCGACTCATTTAGTAGAAATATTAAATGATTTTGTAAATAATTTTATTTACTTCTGCTTTAAAAAAACTAGATAGGGGCGATGCACAGATCATATCATTAGGTAATTTATTTCAACTGTTAGTGCGAATAAAGAATCATCGGTTCATATTAATAATTTTGGCCCATTAAATCTCACTGTAATCAAATTTAAATTAAATTTTCAGGCGAAGGTTTAATATTTGTTATAATATAGGTAAAGGTAAAATTTTAGAGCTGATTCGCTATGAGCTTATATTATACAAATGACGTTTCGACTTGCGTCAGTGGTTCTATTTTTTAATGGTATTTTTACTCTTTACGGTTTTTAAAATAAATGGAATATTAAAATCGGTAAATTTAAAATATCCCTTTGCTGCAAAATGGCTGCAAAATCTGAAACATTGTGCTAGTCGTTGTCGTTAATAAACAATCGAAGATAATGGAAAGGATATCTTGAAACCAGTATGCACCAATTTAGCATATAAGTAAAAACAATAGCATGCTAAAAATTCGACTTGCTTTTAATGATATCATTTGCTTTATGCTCTAATAACTTTATGCTCTAATGACCAAAGGATAAAAAAACGAAACGAATGACCAAAGCAGCCAACTTGAGGTGCTCATGACCCTACTAGCAGAAATCTGCTATGGAATTATCGATTTTTATGGGACTTTTAGATAATATGAGCCATCTAATCTCGGAGTTTTTCATAACTGGTAACACCTAGCTTGTAAAATTGTATTATTGGCTAATTTTAGCCAAGGATATTTATAATAGGTTAAAGAGATTTTTCCATTTCTATTAAAATTTTTCCTTTTTCTTTACTTTTTTCCAATCTCATTGGGATGTTGGCTTCACAGTCCATTTATCCATTCGCTATCTTTTGCCATAATGTGAATAAATTTATCCATAAATCAATAGTATCAACTTACAATCGTATACAGTGCGAAATTTCCTTTATTTCGAATGTACTGTTCGTTTACACAATTAGTTTAATTGATTTTGTAATCTAATGAGTTTATAAAACTGCCAATCGTTTTAAGGAAACAAATTTTTTCCTCTTTTCGTAAAGCCTTCGTTCCTTATTAGATGATCAGTTCTATTTTGCCATCTGAGTTTTTGTTAAAACGTTTGTTGTCTTTTGTAAATGGATCATATTTAATTTGAATGTAAATTAATGTAAGTTTTTTTTTCAAAAATTGCTTTATTGAAGGGCCTTTCAGTTTCTTAATATTTCCAACCGAAATTTTATGCTATTTCCATTTCAGTTTTGGTAACATTATCGTTATTCTTTGTTCTAAGAGCACTCACCAATCCTGTTAAAATATGCTTCACTGACTATTGTCTTCGTCATAGAGTCATTGATTTTACTTGAAAATCACACCCAGGACGCCACCATCTCCCATATTTTACTCTTAATGGCAAGCTTACTCTATAAAGGATGATGAGACGATAGACGATGGACGAAGGCTTATGATAGCTTAAGTTTAATCAAAGCAACATATTTTTTGACCACCCGGTTGTCGTTTCTTTTCTATACATTTATACGATCAGTTTTTCAATTTTATTAGAATTTAACGTATTCAAACATACCTAATAAGTTTAGTCCAATAGATTTATTCATATTAAATTATCCAAATTAAATGCTTTGTTAGGTTATACTAATTACATATTTCATTAATATTTACGAAGACTCGAAATGATTTCATTCTGATCATTAAACTTACCAAGCTTTCGGTGACAATCGGTGTTAGCTTAAGACTGGGTGATGTAGTACAGTGAAGATTTAATTTGAACTAAGGCTTTCAGAATTCAAATCCTTCCATCAGAATAAAAAGCCAAATCAAAACTGATTCGATGAATTGCCACGAGAAATTTCTGGAAGATGCATCGGTTACCACTCCAAGTTTATCAGTTCCAGATTAACAGAGTGATTTAAGAGTGCATAATAAATTCAACTCGAAATTATTGCAAGTAAACCTGTACAAAAATCCGGGTGATGTTGGCGACTCACCTATATTCTATCGCAAGAGGTTCCCTGGCATATTGCTCAATGTGACAAGCCAGTGGAGCGAGTTTAACCAGTAATGGTGAAGAATCTTAAAAAAAAAAAATGTTATTTAATTAAGCTTCCCGTTGCCAAGAAACGGTAATCGAGGATTCGATATTTAGCAATGTCCGTTCCGTTTACGAGCACTTTGAGTAGTTTTTTTTCCAAAGGAAGAGTGGGT
Source organism: Dracunculus medinensis (assembly GCA_900625125.1). Lineage (NCBI taxonomy): Eukaryota > Metazoa > Nematoda > Chromadorea > Rhabditida > Dracunculidae > Dracunculus > Dracunculus medinensis. The sequence goes on from UYYG01001154.1 coordinate 309,083, forward strand.
AAAGCGTGATTCTGCTCAAATCGTTCGTAATAAAATGTATTCAATCGAAATTTTATTTTTGTGAAACATGGGATGCTCTGCTTCAGTGGCTAAAGGTGAAGTATTTTATTGCTCGTTACCATTCTTTATAAATTATGAATTATCCTTCTTTTTTTTGGGAAAAGAAAAAACGGAGCAGCTATTTTTATATTTCTGTTGCTTTTTGGTAATTGTAGAGTCACTAAGTGATGTAGTGAAACGATTGTTTTTGTTGTCATTTCCTAGTAGTCCTTTATTATTAGACACTGTCCCACTGTTTCATCTTACCTCTAATTAAATTAAATTAAATTAGCATTAATTAAATCTTTTTACATTCATCAACTCACTTTTCCAACGACGTGATAATCACGATTCATCCGTAAAATGCTATTTTTATTATTATCGTATAATACTTTAAACTGGTAAGTTGAAGTTCACCAGGGTGTATTGCTTTTTTTGCACTTTTTTCATGGAATTCTTAAAAATTTCTAAAATTTCTACGAAAAAGCGAAAGAATGGGAACAGTAAGCCAACAGCGCGAAATTTTTAATTCGGCAATTTTTTTGCCTATTCTTTGTTTAATGCTGATTAAAGCATCTTATTTGTATTTGAATCATCGTTCTTGCCCTTTTCATTCTGATTTGGTCGATACTGTTGCTAAAATTTTTTGATTATCTGGCCTCATTCTTGATGCGTCACTGCATTTCTACGGCTATCTAACTGTCCATTATTTTTGTGATGAATGTGTGTTGCATTGCGCAGCTCGGATGAAACCCTTCCTTCTCATATGGTACGGTTTTAAGAATTAAGAATTTTGTTTCAAAAAGTTATAGAATCGTTAATAAAAAAATTTAGATGATCTGTTGAATCTTTCCGGTCTTCTTTATCTATTTTTGTTTCGAAATTGACTAAAAATTTTGAATTTTATTAAAAAAATTCATCCAGTTTATCAGTTTTATTGCCTTTTATGTGATTTTTTTTGCCATCGATAATAGATTTTTTTAACGGATAATTAATCACTGCCAAGCAAAATTTCTCATTGCACAAGCAGCCGGTCGAATGAACCAAATTTTTTTTGGTGAATGCCTAACACGAGAATTAACTGATTAACCAGGAAACTCCTCGTTTTCCTTATTTCCTTTGACCAATGACGATCGATCTACTCTAACAATACTGTAATATTGTATTTTGTGGATTTGACGCGGATGACAATACATTCACATACATGGTATGTAACCGACCAAGTCTATTGATAATGCTCTATGCATCTCAGAGATCAACAACATCGAATCGATAATCAATTGTGTTTTTTCATTGGATCAAATTTCTGCGTTATGAACATTTTCATACAAGAGGATGGATAGTTGTAGGCTGAAATACTGAAAGGTGTTGCATATTACGATGAATTACTCAGATAAAATGCTATTTCTACAGAATCTAAGGTGGCAACAAGTATTTATTTCGAATAAGTTATGGTACTATACTGTGAATATCAAAATCGCAAAAATTCAAAATCAGGATTGAAATCTTTGTTCAAAAATTTTCTGTTTTCATTTCGATGTATTTTTTGTTTACTTATCATTTATGTATTTTTCTAATTCTTTGTTATTTCAAAAATTTCCATTTTTCTTTAAATTTATCATAATTTATTACGATTAATCGTTCATTTTATTTTGCCTTTTTTTTCATCAGAAATTGATTGCTGTGAAAATTTTTTAGGTTTTGAGATAATTTCTTGAAAATGGCGATAGAAATACAAATGGGTCGCCAGTTCCATTCGGATTTTTTGATGACTAACACGTTTATTCGTGCGGGGATAGGAAGCAAACCCAATAAACTGAACTATTATTTATTCGATTATCTTGATGAATGTTGTTAGAAGAAAAAGGTGTACGTGTAAAAAATTAGTGCATTTTTTTCGCCGCTTTTGATATTTAAGTCGAATGCCGTTGAATTATGGCCTGTGCTATCTATTCTCGACTGATGCCAAAATTTCTCTTTGTTTTCCTCCTTCAAAATACTTGAAAATACTCATGGATAGCTTTTTTGCATACATATATACAATAAAACATTTTTTTTCTCATCCTCTGTGGGTGATCATCCTCAACCTCGGGTCCTTTACCAGATGTCTAGGAGATTGAGGGTGCGCAGTATCTCAACTGTTCCTAATAGTACGCTCTTCTGGATAGAGATCTCTGGTATTGTTTCTGGAATCCGAAGGTACCTTTTTACTTTCACAGTTGCATGTGCTCCTATTATCACAGGAATTACTTTGGCCTCTACTCCCCACATCTCCACTTCCTCTTTCAACCCTTAGTATTTCTCTAATTCTCTAATTCTCATATTCCTTCTTTCTGACGTTCCTGTCACTTGGTAGTGCTATATCTATCACCAGTGTTGATTTTTGATTCTTGTCTATTACCGCGATTTTGGTTGATTAGCCAGTACTTATTCGTATGTCTGGATGGAGAAATCCCACAGGATCTTCATTATTCTCTATTTTCTGAGGAATCTCCCATTTAGTGTTGGGAAAGTCTAATCCATATACCGAGCAGATATTCCCGTTGGTGACTCCATCTAATATATATATATATATATACAATATAATCTTCATATATATTTATAGTAGGATCAGTGATAACTGAAGTATTTGAAACTGTGATCCCTAAACTAGAAAAATGGCTTCAGCATATTCGAGGAACAACATCAGAGATCTCTGTCTAGAAGAACGCATTACTAGGAACAGCTAAGATACTGCGCAGAACCTTCAATCTCTCAGGTCTCTGGTAGAGGATCTGAGTTTGAGGATGGCTCTTATCACCCAAAGGGAATGAGAAAAAGATTTTTTTATATTTATATATAAAATCCTTATGGATTTTATATATTTTACCAAAATTCCCGTCATTTTCAAATACAGTTTTTGAATTGGATGGGATCGTAATTTCAATTTTCATCATTAAGAACATTAGAGAATATTAAGAATACTGCCACAGCCACCATACGAATAATATTGTTGATGAATATGGTAAAAAAGTAAAAATGATTTTTTTGAAATAGAAGTAAAAATATTAACGTATAATTCACGAATTTCGTCCATTAAACTCATATTCGCCGCTTAAACTTTTCAGTCATATCCAGCAAATAATTTCTTGATTTCGAGTTTCGTTGATTCGTGATTTAAATGAATTGATCCGATACACTTATTTACATTGGAAACACTGATCGTAGCGTTAAGATTCTTAGTATATCGAAATCATTGATTAAAGCTTGGCGTTATGAAATAACCGCAAAAGAAGTCAATTCTTTTAGCCAACAATCCTTCCTCTAACACGGCACTCATTATATTTTTGATTTGGCTTGTCTCGCTGATTGTTGGGTTGACGAAAAGCTTTTTGGTGAAGAGGCATTTGTGGATAAAAGTGCAGTTGGATCCACAGCACCACTTGGACTTCACCTTTTAATTAATGGCAACATAAAATTTTAGTTTTTGCACAAGTTTTGATATGAAAAACAATCGTCGAAAATTTGATCGAACCACCTATGAATAAAGATGAAGGAAGAACTTTTAGAATGAAAAAATATCTGATCTGCTCAACCATAACTAAATTATGAAAGGTATAAGAGAAAAACCAGTATGCTTTATTTTGGTCAAAAACAAGTTGAAAATGATTCTTTGCTCTCTCGCTAATTCATTTCATTTCTCCGTATTCATTAGCTATAGTTGAAATGTCCCACATTTTTCAACGACTAATTCTAAGAATAATGGAGAATTTTCCATTGTTCTTAGTATAAATTTTATAAAAGATTTAAAGACTTTTAAACATTCTTTTCCAATGAACTACCATGGCCTTCAATGATTCATTGTTAACTGACAACGTTTATTAATATTTATAATAGAATGGCGAGAAAAGAAAACTTGTGTAAATTTCGCGAAAAAAATCGCTGGCGTAGTAAAATTCGAATCGGGAACCACAATGGTCCTCCGCAGCTATCACAGCTATCAAAAAAGCTCGCACATGTGATTTTATCTCACAGAGAGTAATTGGGAAGATTTATATCCTCCATCCTTTTTGAATTTCACTTCATGCAATATTACCAATGTGTGCGTCTACGTAAAAAACTTATTTTTTCACATTTTCATTGTTTGACTTCAATTTCCTTTCATACTTGGTTACTGCTGGTTTTCAGTGATGGAAACAGGTGTTGCTTCGGTGAATTTACATTTTGAAATCGCAATTCAAAATTTAAACCAGTTTTTGAATTCAGCATAATTACACAGCTATTTTTCGAGAGCGAAGGCAAGAATGGTGTTTGACGAAATTTAAGTGAAATATCACTTTCTAGGTTTAGAAAATAAATCTCTCTAATAAGGTCGCAAAATATTTTCATTAAAACTTATAATAATTAAATTATTTTCTCGATAATTTCAACGATTCAATCGGTTTAATGGTTAATATATTGGTAAGATGAATTTTGTTATTCTTAGGTAATCCATCAGTCTAATTTCTTTCTCAGGCTAGTTGAATGGTAAACGAGTGGTTTAAATTATCATCTCGAGCATCACAGTTCAATCCGTGCCTCCGATAATTAAACGTGAAATCCGGCGGATGCAAGGAATCCATCTGCAGTTTTGTCCGCCAGAAAAATTTTCTTCCTTATAGCCAGATTGATTAGAAATGGCACTCGCTAAAACACTGTAGATATTTCATATTTCACAGACATATCTCGATCAAAAAATTTTTCATGGACTTTACTGCCAGAACCAAATTATTATGTAGAATACGATGGTTGAATGGATCCTAAAAATCATTTTCAAGTCCCGTTATACTAAGCCAGTGATTTTTAACCGGTTTAACAGTTTATCGACGAGGTTTTCATTGGCTTGTGAATGAATTTCTAATGGTTCGAAAAAATTCGCTGATATTTTTTATGAAAGAGCGTACTTGTAAATGAATGCAATTGCATAAGCTACCACTTGTGTTTGTGCAAACCTTCTTGTTTACTTCTTTATATTCACCTTTATATTGTGCCTGAGTTAAATTTTCCTGCTCCACATTTTTGTGGCCTAACGCGTAATTGGCACATCAAGTAATATTTCTTTGTGTAGTGTCGATCGGTAAAAAACTGGATACCCGATAAGAGTCAACGAAGATCAAAGAGAGCAGAATAGCGAAATGCTAAGGTTACTGTGTTGAAAGCCAGGAGTTTGGCTTCTGCAGTCAGCTCAGCGAGCTTAACTGGAAGCAGTATGTGCAAAGCACTTTTATGATCGAAAGTTCCAACGTTGGGTTTATTTTCGATTGTTTATATGATTATAGATTTATTTGGTCGTATGAATACTATAAACCATAAACTCGTGAAATGTTTACTTTCACCTTATTCTTTTTAACATTTCTTCCCTATATGGCGGACCAATCGTTACTCGTTGGAGAAATTTAAATTAATATGAAGCTGCAATATATGAATTTAATTGTTAATAGTCAATGAAGTGATTGCAGCATTATAGCATTTTTTGTCACGGCGAAATTTGGTTTTCAAGTTTTGGTTTTTCGCGATTATTGTTCATTGCTTTATTTTAATTTTTATCGATTGATTAATTTAAAAAATAGCGAATTCGATTAAAAAGTTTATAGAAATTTCGGAAATCGAAAACCAAATTCGTATGAAATTTATTAAATTATTTTAATTATAATTTTTATTTTATTAGATTAGATTTCGTTGTTTTTTTGCTATTTCCATGTTTTAAATTTCGGAAATTTTGGAAATTCCACTTTTTTTATTTTGCGAAAAATTTTATTTTCACTATTTGTTCAACTAATTGAAGTGGCTCACCGCTTCAGCAAGCTGTTCGCACTTTTTTGAACCAATTGGCAAGTTTGGGGGGGGGGGGGGGGGGGGGGGGGGGATGGGGTGGGGAGAGTGGCAGAATCGGATTTCCGAGGGGCTCGTTCCTGGCGTGGCACGAACTGCCTCGCAAGTACGGTCGAGGCACGAACGGCTCCGCTGTATTATCCTCTTCGCCTACGGAAGGTTATAAATGAGAAGATTATATAATTGAATCAAACGTTTGATATTTAATTGTCGTAAAATATTCTTTTCGGTTCATTTCCATTTTTTTTTACTTTTATTGAACTCTGTTTAATTATTGGTATTCGTTTATCCGTTCAGCACTGAGATTGCGCGATGTAGTTCTTGCATACCTTCAGTATTCTCACAAATTCGCATCGATATTCGTTCCTTTTGCTTTGTCACAAAAGTCTTTTTCCTCACCGTTATGCATGATCTAAATTACTTTTAAATTACTTTGTTATTTTATTGCCATTTTTTAAAAATATTCTTTCTACTCAATGCTTTTTTTTAGAAAATTGAGACAGAAATTTACAAAGTAAATTGTGAGAAATGAAAGAGGATTTTTTTTGTTTTTTTACGCTCGTTCATTATTCCTTTTTTGTGTATTGTTGAACTGCTATAATTTATGTTTTAGGTCATATAAGATGTATCGGAATTGCTAAAGAAGATGTTCAATTTATTTTAATTATTAAATTTTTTTTTCCAGACGATTTGCTTGCGCAAAGAAAGGCTATAAGAATGTTCTCGTGGCTTGGTGGAGATTCATCGAAAAAGAAGCAACAGCAGGTCGGTAATTTCGCTTAATTTCGCTTTTTTAGTTGGATCGTTTGTCAGCAATCAATTTATCATTCTCTTTCAGTTAGATTCCTTTCCTTAGATTCCTATTAGATTAAAGCAGTTCAAATGTCCTTAACCTTCTTGGTTCCCATATTCATCAAAAATAAAAGGAGAAGATTTAAAGAAAAATCTGTTTTTTTGATAGTGTGAACTCTAAGTTTTAATGGATAATTTTCATAAAATTTCCACTTTAATTAATTCATATGGGATTTAGTGAGTGTCAAAAATAAATTTTGATTTCATTAATTTTACAAATTGAATCATTTTTAATTTTTTTCTCTCTTATGACGGTTCGTTTTAATGATTAGTTTCATTTTCTTACTGGTAAATTTATAAAGATTTTCGAAAAGATTTATGGTCGCTATCATTTGAAAAAATATAAGACGACCAAGTTTTAAGTCAAACTGATTGGCAGTCAAGCACGTCTCCAAAATTTCATCTTTAATCAGTAAAAAGACCAAGGAGAAAACATTTTTTAGGAATATTAGCGGGGCAATGATTTCAGGAGTTGGAATCAGTGAACGAAGGTTTGCGTAAAATATACAAGCAGAAATTGTTGCCTCTTGAAGAATATTACAAATTCCACGATTTTCATTCTCCAGCCCTGTGTAATGCATTTTTCTAATTACAAAAAATTTACACGTTATTGTTGTAAAGTTTTATTTTATTAATACTGTGGTCTAAAATATTTTTTCATCTGCAGTTATTCCTTAACTTTTTCATATAACCGATCATGGTTCATCGGTTCAGTGGCTTAGTTACAAGAGCCACCGAAAATCAAGAATGGCTTAGGCTCGAATCCGTTCGACACTGCAGGCTTTACGACACTGTTGCCGAACGGCGAAAGAAAAAAGAGATAGAATAGTTCAGTGGGTTGTTGCTCAATCTTGGATATGAGTGCTGGTGTTCCGGCAGGAGAAACCTCTTCTTCGAAAAAAATCCGGGTAATGCCGGCGATTCATATTTCTATCGCCAAGCGACTCTTTGAAAAATTGTCTAGTCCAACAAGCCAGCGGAGCGAGTCTAACCAGCAATGGTGAACGCTGTTAGAAAAAAAAATTACAATAGATTTATAGCTGATCCTGATTTCGATGCGAAGCCAATGATACTATTGGTTGGGCAGTATTCTACAGGTAAAACAACCTTTATTCGTTATCTTTTGGAAGAGGATTTTCCTGGAATTCGAATTGGGCCGGAACCAACCACTGATCGTTTCATTGCTGTAATGTATGGTGACGAAGCTGGTTCAATACCTGGAAACGCTCTACTGGTAGATGCCAAAAAGCAGTTTAGAGCATTAAGCAAGTGAGCTTTACTCATGTATTAATGCACAGTTATAATTGCAGTTGAGCTGCAACAGAAAAAAAAATTTCTTTATAGTAATGTGGTGAACAATTTGTTTTTTTTTTTCAGATTCGGTAACGCTTTTCTGAACAGATTTCAGTGTTCAACTCTTAACAATGAAGTTTTAAAAAGTGTAACAATCGTTGATACACCTGGAATATTAAGTGGTGAAAAACAAAGGCAAGTTATTATATTTATCCTATTATAATCATGCATAAGATGTAAAAAATTTAATTGCAAGTTTTAGGACATTTGTAAACGAATGAATATGCATATCGGAAATTATATTCGCTTTTTTTGTTAATTCGCTTCATTGGTGGTAAATAGCTAGATTAAAATTTCTAGTCTAATTAATTTTAATTTTTGCCTTATGCGAATTTATTCCTTAAATTCGCTTTTGAAGTCAGTTATGCGGTTGGGGTCAAGTGATAGTTTATTTGCTTATTATCATTTTATTGTTTTTGATCTATTACACGGTTATCTTAAATTACTGAAGCGAGATCTAATTTGTGGCTTATGGCTAACAAAGTTATATAATAGTTCTTTTATTTTTCCTTGAAAGCTACTAAATTCTTTCCTATGAGAAAGTAAGTAGCGCTCGCTGATACATTTTTCCCTCACGAAATGTTTTTGCAATCAAAATTTGAATAATTTCTAATCTTATTGGGCTATATTTTTAGCAGCTTGATCATTCTTATGTTTAGATATCAGTATACCTTTAAATTAATCTAAATGATAACCTATCTCTATATTTCATTTTACAATTTTTATTTCAAATTTTTTCGGTCTAATTTTTCAATAATTTTTCATTTTTTTAATCAAAAATGCCTTTATCTCATTAGTTAAATTATATTTGTTGTTTCTGCTTATAAAGAATTTACTACTCGTCTTTTCACTGGCAGCAAAGCTCTCAACATCGATCTTTAATTTCTTTTTGTTAGAAATTCACCAAAGACTTATAGTTTAGAACAGATCGCGGATATGACTTCACCGGTGTTTTGGAGTGGTTTGCAGAACGTGTGGATCGTATTATTTTACTCTTTGATGCTCATAAATTGGATATTTCTGATGAATTCAAACGGTGTATTGAGGCTCTTTCAGGTTGATTTTCTATTTCTGATTTACTTAAATAGTAATTTAACATGGCTTATTTTGCTTGAAACTAAAAAAAAGGTAAGTCGCAGGATTTATGGAGATTTTGTTGAATTGCAGTAGGCTTTAACTTGAAAATCATTTCTCAGAATCTCATTTGATGATTACTTAAGGAAACGAAGATAAAATAAGAATCGTTCTAAATAAGTCGGATATGGTTGATCATCAACAGTTGATGCGTGTTTATGGCGCCTTGATGTGGTCTCTCGGAAAGGTTGCTCAATTTTAAAATTTGTTTTTACAATGTTTTTAATGCTTTAATTAGTTTTTTATGTTACAATATGATATATTGCAGGTTTTCAAAACACCCGAAGTGTCCAGAGTTTATATTGGTTCATTTTGGGATCGTCCACTACATTTCGACATAAATAGGAGATTATTTCAAGATGAACAACATGATTTATTTGCTGATCTTCAAGCGCTTCCAAAAAATGCAGCACTGAGGAAGCTTAATGATCTTATTAAAAGAGCGAGACTTGCTAAAGTTCATATTTTCATTGTTTAATGGGTCATTTATAATTTTTTATTCATCTTAATTGCTTTCAATTTAGGTACATGCATTTATAATAGCGGAATTGCGAAAACAAATGCCTTCAATGATCGGAAGGGAAAAAAAGAAGAAAGAGCTAATTCAGAATCTCGATAAAATCTTTGAACAATTGCAGGCAAGTAGCACTAATTGCATAAATCAAATCTTTTCCAGCATTCATTTCTAAGATAAGAATAATTGCTTATCTTCAGCGTGAGCACAATATATCAGCAGGAGATTTCCCTGATGTTAACAAAATGCGTGAGAATTTGAAAATTCATGATTTCACTAAATTCAATGCACTGAAACCGAAATTGCTGGAAGTGGTTGATGGGATGCTTGCTTCTGACATAAGTAAGATTTATTAAAGTTCAATTATTGGTGTCATTTTATCTCTATATTTCATTTAGAAATATTACTTCTTTTTTTACCTTTCTCTTTAATTTTAGTGAGGAAAATCTCTCAAATTTGTTTAATTGCCAAGACATTTTAATTTTCGATAAATAATTTATCCGTATAAATAATACTTAGTTTATCCGTTGTCGAATATATATCTCTGTTTCTTATTTTAAGCTCGTCTGATGGCACAGATTCCGAAAGAGGAAGCTGCTGCTATTAATGGTGATGCTTCTTCAGTGATGTCGAATCAGCAAGTGAATTTCCTTCGATATTTGAATACAGTTTATCTTTTCCGATATAGTTTATTTTTCGGATTATGAGTGAAGAAAAACTAAAGCCACCAGAGAATTCAGGTGCGTGGTGGAGCATTTGATCAAGCTGTGGAATTGGAAACTCCTTTCGGATTCGGAAAGGGTGAAGGCTTTGATAAAGGATCAAATGAAAGCGAATGGGTTGTATCAACTGAAAGATATAAATCGGATGAAATGTTTGACAGTTTAGAACCAGTTAACGGTAAAATCACAGGTACCATTTATAAATATCTATTAATTATTGATTCATTATTGTTAATTTTTCATTTATAGGTCGAGTTGCGAAGGAACATATGGTTAAATCAAAATTACCTAATGCAGTATTAGGGAAAATTTGGAGACTCTCGGATGTTGACAGGGATGGTATGCTTGATGCTGATGAGTTTGCACTTGTCAATTATCTTATCAATCTAAAGTTGGAAGGTCGGTTTTTTTCTTAATTTTTTTAAAATTTATTCTAATTATTTTTATTTATTTTTTAGGGCATGAATTGCCGAACGAACTACCTAAGCATTTAATCCCTCCGTCAAAGAGAGACGAAGATCCTATTTATCCGACGTTGGAGTAGGATATGATGGAATATCAGGATAGCATTTATATCTCGTGTTTCTAAAGTAATTTCTGATTCTGCACCACTTTTTAAAACTCGTTTTCACTGATGTTTTATTGATGACGTAATGTAATGATTAGATTATTTTCAATAAGCATTTTAAGAATTCTTTGAACAATGCCTACATTTTTGGAGAGAATTTCTTTTATAAAAAATTGAGGTTTTCTAATAGGCTTTATTATTAACTGTCTTTTATTAACTTATTTTTTATATATATACTTTATATATTAAGTAATTCTAAAGCATTAGGTCTAATAATGTTTAAACATCTCATTTGCATGAAAAAATAAATTTTGAACATTGAAAAAATGTGAAATTAATGTAAAAATATTTAAACCTTGTGCAAAATTTTGAATAATCGCTGCTTCATCTTGAATTTCCTGGTAACTGTTCACTTCATTTATATTTCATTCATTTTATTCGAATGTTTTATTTCATTACATTTCATTTGTTCACATTTTAAAATAATTTTCAAAGCATCACTTTTCGTATTTGGGCTCCAAGTTAATTTATTAATTTTTGATGGATTTTAGATATTGGGTGTAATGGTGACAAATTTTCTGGTCGCTCATGCTTCTTTGGACAATACGCAAACTTGTGGTTTTTTCATCGAAGCATGAATTCCATGTTATTTCAATGCTTAAGTAGTTCACAGTGATTATGTCTAGTTATGTTTTTATCTCTAATGAAAAATTTTTCTGAGATAAGTAAGCTTTCACATTTGGGGATATGAATCATTAAGGGAAATCAGCTGTTTTATTTAGTAATATTATTAATGGATCAGTTTTATTGCTTAATTATTGTTCAATCATTTTAATAAATTTTGCTCTTGATTTGCTTCGCAAATGCAGTCAGCTGAAGTGGCACTGAAAGTTATGTACACACTAATTAATATAAGGTAATTTAGGAAATATTTGCTGATTTTATTATAATGAATCCTTTTGGGTTTACGGTTAAGAAACAATGAGCTGATTGACAAGTGACATTTTGCGAACATATGAAATTAATAATTGGGCTGGCTGAAATAATTCGCGAAGCTTATTGGTATTCGATGAACTTGAAGCATAAAGAATTGTTTTGTAAGAATTAATTGTTAATTAAAACCATATCTACATATATGGTGTATTAGTTTTTCTGCCGTCTTGGACGTCATCTTGTTTCTTTTTTTCTATCTAGCTTTTTACCATTTAATTAATCTTTTGGTTGATTTAAGGTTTATCCTTTTTTTCTTAAAAAATCGTTGACAGATAAGATCAATTGAAGTTATTATAACCAAAGACTTGCTTTCAAATTTTTGCAACAGCTTTGCTAAAAGATGGTTGCCTAGACGGTTGTGATTACCTAATTACAATTGTTGCTGGTCCATTTTTAATTAACAATTGCTGAAGTAGAATCTATAGAAGAAAACCATATCCATGTGGCGATATGTTTATAAAATGCGTTAAAATGCGTTATCGAAACTTGGTTGTGAGTATTATTAAATTCTTTTAAGTAAGCAATGTTAAATACGAGAAATGTACAAAACTAATTTAGGTACACTGGGAAATTTCCGAAACCGGTTACATGATGATTCATTTGAAATTTGGCTATTTTAATATTTAATGGTTCTATGAGTTTTGATTTTTGCCCTAATTTTAAATTGTTATGAATTGTGAATTATGGATTTACAATGGCAAAAACTGCAGTAAATTTCTGCACGAAATGATAAACGGCTGTTAGGTGATTAAAGTGATAAATTGGTTTGCAAGGATCCACTGAAGGCACCCCGTTATATTCTAATACGGTTCAATTTGAAAAGGTTTGTCGAGGAATATTCCGACTTTTCGTAAATCCAGAATTTTTTAAAATGAAGACCGGATAGTAAAGAAACGAAAAATTCCATTAATCATTGCTTCAACTGCATTTTCGAGATATAAAAAAGGATTCAGCAGAAAGCAAATTTTTTTTTGAATTTCAAAGATTCAATCAAATTTTTATGAAATTGAAGAGTGGCTGACGAAGGATTTTCCATAATAAGCGGAGCGGACTTATAACATTTCTTTAGGATATCCAAATGTACCAATAAAATGGAAATCGATCAATCTCTATTGATTCGAGGAGCACCATTGATACAATAATTACAGATCACGACGCAAATAAAATTTCGCTCCAATAAGTTTGCGTTGTAAATTTTTGCAACGGTGAAATCTTGCCGTTAATTTTTTTATTATCAAATCATTTATCACTTCACTTTCCTTTAGTTTTTTACGTAAAATTTTATGGTCGATATGATTGACATGGATAGAGTTAAACTATTTAATGAAGTCGTAAAATCTGTGATCGGTTTTGTTATTCGTTGGTTTAATTTCGTCTGGAAGAAATTTTTTGCTTCCTTCCACCATCATGGCAGAGATTGCCGTTGCACTATTTGGCTATATTCTCGGCAAGTGAAAAGTAAATTATGGCTCAATCTAAGAAGAAAATCGTTTTAATTAGACAAAATCTGTATTGAATTTTGAAATATCGTAACAGTCGATCATAATCGACAATCGGCAATAATTTGCTTGATTCCGGCAAATAGTCATGATTTAGCAAAGAACCATTATTGGAAACTCAAAGACTCCTTTACGGATAACTTTTTAGGATTATCGTCCAGAAAGATCAAGATGATCGAGGCAATAATAGCTATGGTGCGATATTTGTCGCCAAGGAATGATGATGATGCTGTTGATCGACTCCATTATCTCTATACTCCAAATATTCTGCTTGCTTTTGCCGTGCTTATTAGTTTTAAACAATTCGGAGGCCGGCCAATTGAATGTATGTTTCCTAGCAAGTTTCCCGGATCTTGGGAACAGGTTTAATTATCTTTTCATAATTTCTAGATTTTGGTTATAAGAATTACTTAGACTCCACACTATTTGATTATTACCAAAATTCCGTTCAATTCTTAGTATCTTTTTGTTAAGGATTTTTGCTGCTTTCAGTTTCACCTTGTACGAAAGATCTAAGCTACATTTAGAGTTATTTAATGTATGCTTTATTACAGTATGCTGAGAATTACTGTTGGTCTCAAGATACATATTATGTGCAAGATGATGTTCATGTGGCAAATATTCCAGAGGAAGAACGTTATTCTCCTGAACGGAAATTATCGTATTACAAATGGGTGCCTTTCTTTTTGTTACTTCAAGCTGCGTTTTTTCGGTTTCCTAGTATTCTTTGGAATTATCTTTCACTTAACTCAGGTAGACAATATTCGTTCTTTCTTAATAATACAATTTTATTAGTATATTCATATTTTTTTCTAAGAATGCTTACTATTTCTGGTTAGGTTCGTTTAACTGAATTGTTAGGCAAATTTTGCCAGGGTGGACTACTTGGCGATAGAAGTGCTGGTCGGTCACGAGCTGCACCCGGAATATGTTCATATATCGTTCATAGTTCATTTATCTTCACTTACCACAAAGCTCATTTACCATATGGCATTTATAAAATTATTGATAAATTAGTTTATTTTTAAAATCTTTTAATAAATAGCATAACTTATAATTGTAAGGACATCAAAAGTATTTCCACAAAAAAGATAAGAATATAGGCACCTATTTCTCAGATGATTTGTATACTGTTCTCTGGTTCCTTTCTGTGTTTCTGCACAAAAAGCTTTATACAATCTTGTTTAAAGGAATTCGAATTCATGAAATTATCGAGAAAGCTGTAGATCGAGGCAATTTAGAAGATGCTATTAGAAAACAAAATATCGACTCGTTGGCCAGACATATGCAAAATGCACTAAAATTTCATCGGCGAATCGTCAAGTAACATCTAAGCAAATTTATTTTATTTTATGAATGATATAATCCATGAATTCAAATATTTACTTTCGAATACTTTAGAAAATTTAACAAATTTTAATAAAATTTGAATATATTTAAATATATTTTTAATATAATTATATATATTTTAAATATATCTATATATTAAAATATATTAATATATCTATATATTGTATATATATATATTAAATATATTTAATAATAAATATAAATATATTTTATATAAATATAATATATAAATCTAAATAAATATAAATATATGTATATATATATATATACATCGTCTACCTATTAAAATATATTAAATATATTTTTTCGATCTTTTGCGACTTTTCTTGCGGTAGCTTTATGCTAACTATTTTTTGGTTTTTAGGTCTTTTTTGAATTTTTGTTCTTCGATTAATTGATGATTTATATAAATATGATTACAGGCAGAAAATTGAAGTGCACAAGACATTTAAATTTTTGAACATTCGTTATTCAGCATTCTTCATCTCACTTATGTATTTGTTCACAAAAACTCTATACATGATGAACGCAGTTGCACAATTTTATGTTTTAAATAGGTAAAATATTTGGTTGATTTATTATTTTCAGCTTTCTTTTTGTTTTAATTGATTCTTTACCTTATTTTATACTTATTTTACCTAATTTATTAATCTCAGCGAAACTGAGTCCTATCTGGTAGCGGACCCAAGGTTAAGGCTGACCCATATCACTCACAAGGATGAGAAGAGAATTTATATATATATATATATATGTAGGTAGGGGATAGAGTGGCCCAGTGAGTTGTTGCTCAATTGGGAGTGCCGGTGCTGAGGTTCGATTCCCCCCAGGAGTAAACCTGTACAAAAACCCGGGTAATGTTGGCGACTCACCTGTATTTCTGTCGCCAAGGGACTCCATGGTATATTGCTCAATGTAATAAGCCAGTGGAGCGAGTTTGACCGGTAATGATGGTGAGGGTTCTTTAAAAACATATATATATGTGTATATGCTGTGGATGTTTCTTTTTTTCGCCTAACAGTTTCATTTAATTTCAATCAATCTTTTTTAAACACCTCGAATCCACATGATAAAAAAAATTGTTTTTTTTGGAACCATCCTTTAGTCAGTTCATAAGTCCTTGGAAAATTCCTTACAATTTATCTAAAATTATGTTAATATTAATCTACTAACAATGAGCAGGAAAAAAAAAACGCTTTTCGGGTAGAGAAGAAAATGTTTTCAAGAGAATTCAGATGAGTGTTAGGGAGCCTCAATAGTTTTTTTTTTGGTTTCTTCAAACCGATCGGTACGCATGGTATGGATACAATGTGGTCAAGGATATAATACAAGGATCACAATGGTCTTTTTCGGGATATTTTCCACGTGTTTCACTTTGTGATTTTTTGGTCAGCCTTTTAATGCCTTGTCATTTCCTTTTAAAGAAAAAATTTATTATTTTAACCGTTATGGTAGTTTTAAAAAAAATTCGCTAAATTTATTTAGGTTCGACAAGTTGGAAATATTCAGCGATATTCGGTGCAGTGTGTTCTTGTTATAAATTTGTTTACTGAAAAAATATTCATTTTTCTTTGGTTTTGGTACATGATTCTGATTATTACGACGCTTCTTTCGTTATCTTATTGGATATGTGTACTTACGTTTCCCTGCTTTAGTCGGTGGTTCATTTCTCAAAGTCTTGAGCTTTCCGAGCAAAAATTCGACCCTGATAGTAAGTCATTTATTTTAGTAAATTTTTTGATACGAGGTTTTAATAGCCTCTAAAGATTATGAAGGATAAAAATCATGGCACTGGAATTCATGACTTGAATCACTGAAAAATATAAAAAAATTAATTAATTAATATATGATAAATTAATTAATATATGAAATTTTATTTGCATTATCATCAAAAAGTATTGAATTATCAAGTTATATTTTTCTTAGTACGATATGGATATTGTGGACATTTCAGCCTGGGTACACAAAATCAACGAACTGAGATTATTCTACGACAGCCCATGAGATAATGGTAATAAATAATTGTCTTATCCCTGATGTGAAATGGGTTTATTTTTTTCAGCGAAGAAAAGGGAGGTTGATCGTTTTGTGTCGCAGTATCTCCGACATGACGGAATCTTTGTACTTCGTTTGGTTTCCATCCATGCAGGCATTATTTTTTGTACTGAATTAGTTCTCGCTTTATGGGCTGCTTTTTATGAAATCGAAGAACAAGTAAACTGGATTCATATTTATCTCTAATAAAACTTAGAATTATTAAATAATTCATCAAATAAAGACTAAAGCTAATTTGCGTAAGATATTCTCATATAAACGCCAATTTTTTATATGGTTGAGAGATTTTCTCCCAAACTCGAGAGAAATCAGCTTTCATTTCGGCTAAACATTTTCAAAAAGCTTATTTCGCGAACGGCGGAGTGTTGAAGCCGAATGACGAGCTGGTGGAATTGCAGCAAAATCGGTCTCGACAAGTCTTCTATTCTTCAGAGTAAACTGCTCTTGCACAAAATTGCGAAATATTGCTGTGGTCTGATAAATTAAATAAAGCTTATTTTATATTAATAATCATGCTCTATAAAAATTTAAATAAACTCCAAAGATTGAAAAAGGATCACGTTATTAAACCTTGAAAGTTGCAGAAGCAACGTGAAATGGAAGTTCAAAGAAAATTTCAGTTTTCTGAAGGGAGGACGTCACTTGACGATCGCATTGACAACAAACGTAACATAGCGCGTAATAGGAAAAATCTTGCTCAGTTGGGTCGGTTGGATTCCGAGCAAAAAACTACACTGTTTCCAGTGGAGTCTGAACAGGACCCTTAAAATATAAATGTTTAAGTAATATATTTTTTTGGTTTTTCGTTTTAGTTAAAAGAATTAGAATTTCGAATAAACCGATTTTACATAAAACGGCATTTGTTACTGAATTAAAAAAAATCGAGCTTGATATGAAAATTGGTAGATAGATAGATTATTAGATAATTATCAGAGAATTGTGAGTTTTAAGTATTAAAGTTATCTGATAACTGATGGAGTGGAAGGCAGAAAACATTTTCTGAATCGATTTTTCATTTCTTCCATTTCATGATATTTTTCATCATTTTTCATTTCTTAGTTGATTAGCTTTTCCTGATGATCCTGATATTGATGATCTTTTTTATAGTACATTCGTTTTATCACTTCTATATTTCTTTCTTATATTTTTATTTTCTAGTTTTTTCAAAGTATACTTTTAATAAAATTTTTTTGTGATACGGTTAAGTAAACTCGATTAAGTAAACTCAATTTCCATCACATTTTCTCGTGATCGACCAAATAGTGTAAATATAAATCCTCAATCTATGCAAGTCTATTTGTATCTGAATACTTAATAGATAAATGGTCGGCAAACATTTTAATTTAGATCGTAAGAAGCAGCTGATAAAACTATAATAGCCAAAAAAAACATGTCAATAAAGAGGGGCTGATCGGAGCTAAGAAACATGCCATTGAACAGAAATGCCATATAGGTGTTCTCATGTCGAAAGCAATTGTTTTATTAAAGGGAATATTTCATTATTTGGGCGATGACAGAGCACAATGATAAGATTTGTGGTGATTTGAGGAAATAAAAAAGCCTTTTTTAAAGTGTTTTATTTTGAAAATTAAGAGCAGTCTGAATCACTCATCGAAAGAAATGTGTAAACAAAAAATCTATGAAAATCTAGAACCGTCGTCTGATTGAAGAATCCTATAAGTATGTCATATGACATATTTATAGGAATACGTGAAAGACAGGGGTTATGAATCGGGATCGACGAAAAGGGTGCCACGGAGACACGCAAAAGTCGGAGAGTGCACCATGTAATCCCGTTTATAATCACTGGGTGGGTATTCCTATAATAAGAATGTCAACATACTGAATTTAACTAATGCATATCGATATTAAAGTATGTTGACATATTTAAATTAAACACATGGCTTAGGCTTAGGAGCCCCTCGTTTTATAGTAATGTAACTGTACCAACTAAAATTTGAGATTTAATTAAATCGATAGCCATAAAAATTTTTAAATTGGTTTTGAATTCTGTCATTTTTTACTTAGTCAGTGGTACACTTTTTAAGAGTTCCAAAAAAGATGCATTTAATCAAAATAAATTTTCATGAGAAGGAAAAAAAACAAAAAAGTTCTACAACTTTCTAAAACTGCAATGAAACATTTTAAAATTACTGGTTTTCAAATGCAAAAAATTGTAAAATTTTACTTTTACAAACTAGAAAAAGATAGAAAAAGATTTGGAAATGCTTCTTGTATTCTGAAATATTGTAGTGTTTTTTCATGCAAACTCAATGAGATAAGATCTAGAGCATCCGAATGGTATATTGTAAATTTTCATTTTAAGCATTGTGATCCGTCCTCTGCCTCTGATATACTCTTCATATAAAAATCCGAATGGTACCCAGTAATTTCAACCCACTTGCTGACTTATCCTAATGGCCTTGCTAGAAATTACTGTTAGCAACTTAATAGTGATAACTAAGATAAAGTAGATACGATTTATCAAAAACAAATTCATCCTTATTCACTTTGCAACATTAATCAGATCAATAAAAATTAACAAAGAAGGAAAAAATGCCGAGTATTGAACTGCACTTGTCGTTTATTTGATTCATATTTGTAGGATAAAGCAAGAATGATGGAATTTACATAAATTATGAAAACCTGAATTTTCCGTTAAATCTGTGGTTTGCAAAAATATAAAAGCGAAAATTTTACTCGAATTATGTCAAAACTATTAGTCGAATTGCGAAAGATATCTGCAGATCAGATTTTTTTCATTATTCAAGAAGTTAAAAACAATCTTTGTGAGCTTTGCTGAAGCATTTTTAGTTTAAACAACATAAAATTGATGAAAATATTGGCAAATAACTTCGCGTTAGCTCTTAAGAATGTTCTTGGCGTTATTGGTTGTTGGTTTCTTCCACTTGCCCATCTTTTATTAAAAGAATTTCATGATTATTTTTTTATATGCGACTTGAATCTAAATTATATTAAATTATATATATATATATGTATTAGCGCAGTCTGTTTTTATTATTAATGTATTATTAAAGTTCTTTTTAATCAGTTACCACAACCGACAATCTTGAAAACAAAACTCAGTGACTGAAAAAAAATGAGAGTTTGAGCATAAGGTTTCATTTTTGTTTCTTAAACTCTGATTAATTTTATTATTAATTTTATTATTACACTTCTAAGGGTAATAAAATATAAAACCCGATATAAAACTGGTAATTATTTATCATGGTATTTAATAATAGAAATATAATGTAAGAAGCTAAGAAGGTAATTAAAACAAAGTAAGTTAGCGCTTGTTATTTCTTAATTAAGCTCACTGCACTTACTGACATTGCATTCAGAATTTTTTGCTAAGAAGGCACTTGTAGATAGAAACACAAGTGAGCAGCCAACATCACTTGGATTTTTCGATGATCATTCGTATATTATATCATGCAAGACAGGGGAATATTTCGATTCAGAACTATAATTTTTGAATATCGTCTTTGGCGTACATTGCAAGATATAGGCATATTATTTTCAAAGAATTCTTAATAATCTTGCGATTCGACCAATTTTTATTTTTTTGCTTTTTTTCTTCGCCTACTGTTTGATGAGCATAGGTATGCATCCAGTGCTATGAGTAAGTAATTAAATGGATAAGATTCATCGTTATTAATAAATTATTATAGTAACCAAATTCATCAAGTTCATCTGCCTTCAGTTATTCACCATTTTTTCTTTCGTGTAATTTTTTTTCAGAATTCCGAGTAAAAAATGTATTCCAATTTTTTAAAGATATTATTTCACCATTTTTGTATTGTTGCTCTGACGTATAGGAAGCACAAAATTAAATTCACTGAAATTTTATTTATTTGCACCAGAGAATTTTATTTTTCGACTTTTTCTGGAGTTCAAAATAAGTTTTATATGAAAGATAGATGAGATTGCTTTTTAAATAACGAAAGATCTTTCGAAGACTTTCATTTTAAAAAAATCCGCATTATTTTAAAATCTATTGTATTTTCTTTTGATTTGATGGTTGAATGAAAAGAAAACTGCAGATTTCAAATTTAAATAAGCAATTATATCATTAATCTATTAAATCCGTCTTTTCTAATTTTTTCTGAATAATTCATCCAGTAGTTATCAAAATGAGAGAGAATCACATGCCACATAATATTTAATTTTTAGTTTCAGTTTTAATTTTTTATTAAATTTTTCTCCATCAGTTTACGCAAATTTATTTTGATTTTGATTCGATTGAGAATTTCATCCGCAATCACCGAAGTTTTAGAAATAAAGATTTTGTAAATTAAAAATTTACCGCAAGTACAAACATCGTTTCAAGTTGATTTGATTTCAAATTTAGCTTATATTTTATATTTAATTTATACCATTAACCCTAATAATCGTGTTGTGAAGCAAGAGTACATATGAATGTTGCCTCCAATAGAAGCAAACTTATGTTTGAAAAAGTTAGGTGGTGAAGATAATCACCTCTAGTTTAATCGTCAAATGAGACTATCTCGCAAAATTTTTAACCACATTAACAGAGCTGGAACCAGAAATACTGAACGTTACCCACTGATTTTGCTGAAGAAAATTTTTTAGATTATATTCCTCAGCTTTTTGTGCCAGTTGTTCTCCCAAATTCTATTGAATAGTAACTACTATAAAGTTTATCATTTTAATTGTTCTTAATGTTTTCGTCCAAGTACTCATAAACATGTGCTGAGCAATTAGTCAGGATATATCAATTTCGTTAAAATTGATATTTTGCATTTTCGATCTCAATTTCTTGATAGTTGTTCAGGAAATGGCGGTATTAGGACATCAGATGGTTATAAGAAAAGTTTAAATGAGGTATCGCATTTTGGTGAAGTGAATCTAATAAAGTGTTTCGATCAGGCTTCGATAATTATATTGGTTCTAGATTGGATGATCAGCTAGAAAATTTCAGCTTGATAAATTAAATCTTAGGTATAATTATCAATAATTCTGCATATTTGCTTTAAAAAAATTTGTAAATTGTTCTCCATTTTCATTTCGGCAAACGTAATAAATTTCTATAAGATTCAAATTCAGGAGAAAAAAATTTTAAAAACCTAAGATGTCAATGGACGCAGATTCTCAATTCAACAATTCTCGTGAAGGTAGCTGTGATAAAAATCAGTATGATGTCGAAAATAAATTACCAGATACCAACTGTCTTATTAAAGGGCGACAGTTTTCATTCGCAGTTGGCCGTCAAATTGCACGTGGAAGGATGGGTGCAGTATATGAAGTATGAATATTTTTTCGCTCTGGGTTCACCTTAGCAATTCGGAATATAGGCCTTTCATGTTTAAGCTTTTATTGCCGAAATAACTATATAAATTGGTGTTCATGCCATCGAAATTTTTTTAAATATTGTTATTGCATGTTACAGTTTACTTTAAAGAAGCCATTTTATTTATTTAATTTTAATTAAATTTAAAAAAAATATTTAATAATTGAAAAATTGTTTAGTAACTAAATACTTAATAATAAATATAAACATTTATAACATTTATAAATGATTACATTATAATACATTTATAAATATAAATTCACAAATTTTTATTTCAGGTTCTTCGAAGATCAGATGGCAGATGTTTTGCAGCCAAACTTGAGGTCTGTGATGCACATTTTCATGGAATTAATATGGATTACACTATATTAAGCCAAGCAACAAAAGCAAACTGTAAACATATTACTAAATTAATTGATCGCGGCAAAATCGAAGGACACTTCAAATTCATAGTTATGAGCTTGGTAAGGAATAATTTTAACCATAATCTCGGTTATAAAGTGAATTTTAGCTATATTATTGTTGGAGTTGTTGAGAATGGTTATTGATGAATATTTTCTGCAAAATGGAAATTTTCTCTCTCTTTTTCAGAGAATTCAGAATATATGTAAATTAAGAGTTTCGCAATTTGATTACCATAGACGATGTTGATGAATTTTTTAAAAATTAATGAGGAAAATTTTGTCATAATGGAATGCCTTTCCCTTTAGTGATTATTGCTAGGATAGTTCTATGGAATTTGAATTTTTCTTCAAATTTCGCTTGATTTTAATATTTGTAGTTAGGTGACAATCTTCATAAATTACGTTTAACGTTTGTGGAACGTCATTTCTCCCTATCAACTGCTTTGCGGCTTGGCATACAAACTTTGGCAGCCCTAAATGAATTGCACACTCTTGGTTTCGTCCATCGCGATGTTAAGGTATTGAGGATTGATATATATTCATTTTGCTAGAATTATAGTATAGAACTATATCACTATGCAGAATTTGAGGCCATTTAGAAGGCCTGTACATAAAAAATTTCGCACTAGCAGTGATGTGAGTTTCAGTGAAAGGAATAATTTCAATAAGTCAGGCTAGTTGCTGAATAAAGTTGCCTAATGTCTCTTTGAATCCCTCTCCTTGTAGTAGTTTATTGCTTAAATTATCTGTACGATGATAAAAGGCATTTCAGTATGAATAAAATCTAATTTAGATTTTTTTTAGGCATCAAATTATGCCCTGAATGGTGATCGTGGGCCTATCGTTGTCTATTTAATAGATTTTGGGCTATGTCGAGCATATCGTAACTCAGAAAAAGAAATAAAACCAGCTCGTGATAAGGCACAATTTAGGCAAGTTATATGGATATATATTAACGATTTATATGTCGAAAAAAATTCTAAATTGTTATTCAATTTTTAAGTCTTTTAAAGCCTTTTGGTAATTTCCCATCATATCGAAAGATATTTGTAGAATTATTGATTTATATTTTCCAGAGGAACGACTCGTTACGCTTCAGTAAATGCGCACAACGAGATGGATTTGTCACCGCGTGATGATTTAGAATCTTGGTTTTACATGCTGATCGAAATGATCTGTGGTATAACTCATATTTAAAGCATTAAATCATTTGCTAAAATAAATCATTTAGGTATGTTATGGTCTAAATAGATCGGTTTTCTACAGCGAGTAAAATATTTACTTATAGGATTTTTACCTTGGAGTGATCTTCATAAAAACGAGCGCTCTGAAGTCAAAAAAATGAAAGAGGAAAGTCGAACTCATGATGGAATACAAGTTTTACTAAAAGGATGCCCAAAGGTGTTATTTGTAGATAGCAAAGTTGTCCATTTTATCATTTTTTTCGAATTTCAAGATTTTCTTTAGTATTTTATATATTGCAGTAATTATTTTTATTTATCACCATTTTAGAAAATGCATAAATTTGTAAGTTTCACTTTTCCCACAATCACTTGAAATGATAATTTAAGCAACCACTCGTCTATTCTGCCCTCAATTCTTAAAATAAAAGGAAATTTTAAATAATAAAACTAAATCTTACAAAAACGGCATTCGGGCGGTTCTTTTATTTTGTTTAAAGTCCATCTAAAACAGAAATATCGTTAACGTTAAACAATGGAATTTTCAGACTGAGTTCCGTAGAATCCTTCAGTACATCGATGGATTAGTCTATCATAGCCAACCGGATTATAATTTCTTAACACAGTTATTGCAATTAGCCATGAAAAACAATGGGCTTAAAATGGATGATCCATATGACTGGCAAGAGTAATAGCTTGGCCATTGCCTTAAATGGATCACTGGATATTCTTTTCAACCTCGGGCACTCGATCTGTCACTATTCATTTGTTCTTTGCATCATGGTCCAACTTCATTTTGTTCTTTTTTTCACAAATTTCATTTGATAACCTTGTGCAATTATGTAATTTATATTCTGCATTTAATTATCTTCTTTTATTTCCTGCATTAATTTATTATCATCAGAAAATTTAACAAAGGTCCCAAATTTGATTTGTTTTATTTGCTGCTAGGTGATGTCTTGTTAAGTCTAACGCATAATTTTATTTCATTCCTGCTTTGGATAATGATGTGAAAAATGGCAAAATTACTCTTATAGTTGTTAACTAAGAATCTTTCATTGAAAATTTCATCGGAACATTTTACTTTCCTTTATTTATGCAAATTGAAAAATTCAGTCAACAGTCTTGTAAATATATATATATATATATATATTTGGATGTATTACCGATTATATTGTACATGCTTATATAAAAATTTCTATACAAACAAATGGATTTCTGGTACACCTAGATTTTTTTCAGTTGTCAAACAACGATTAGATATTGTTCTTCCTCTTCTCTTTTTGCGTTGGCTAGCCACCATTACTGGGATACAGTTCTTTATCTAGAATGATACTTAGGGAGTGAAGTACAAATGAATAGACATCGTTTGCAATAATTTGAAAAAAATTCAGGTAGATGTACAAAATACTCGTGAAAACTTATGCGATCTCCGTATGATCAAATTCAATTAGGCTGTGCTGTACCACATAAAGCATTAATTTGAATCCACTTAAGCATATCGTAACGCTTTGTATTAAATCTTACACTATTTTTAACAAATTTCAATTATTATCAACTACAGTTGCATAAGAATTGATAATCAATTTGAAAGTTATATCAAATTAAGTCAAATTTAAATTATGCATGAAAGTAATCATAAGGAACATATGTGCCAATTTTTTTGAGCTTTTCCGCATGACTTCTTCTATATGGACCATGTACTTCTTTTATCAGCCAAAAGCTATCTTCGATTTCATCCTAAAATTAACAATCTTCTAAATATTTATGATATCGAGTTTTCATCTCGGATTTAGCTATTACTTCTACTCAAAAAACTGAAAATGGGATTCTAAAAAAACACAGATCATGTGTTTCGTCATAATATTACTATTTGTACGGTAGATATTATTTACTTACTTTTGAAGCGGCTATTTGTTCGAAATAAAGGTGTGTAGCATTGAAAATGTGCATACGACTGAACCCATAATTAGATGAACGGAATGCACTCCATGGAGAGGGATGCTCTACGAATGGATCCGTGTTTTCTTTACAACCCTCAAAAATTTTTGCAGTAATACTGGAAACAAGCCAAAACGATGAAGTCATTAATCAATTCGATCAATTTCGATGAAAAAAAATCGTTCGATTTTTAAGATTTGGCTTTTTCGAACAATCGTTGGGAGCAATGATTTAGGAACAAAGGATAGGATCAATAGAAGCAATAATTTCCAGAAATAACGAACCGCTGATCCACTGATGACATGGACAGGTGCTGGAGGATTTATGTAAGGTCCTCTCGTTCCATTGTAAATCTGAAATTAAAATCTTCACGTCCCTGAACTTGCCACATTGGACATTATATGTAAGGAGCAAAATGATAACCATTTGTATCCTAGTTTTTGATGTAACTTGATGAAACTTTTTTCATCCATTTCCTCTCAAATTAATGAATTTTCACTTGAGGCATTTTTCTTTAAACTTATAATTTGCATTGATTTCCATTTAATATCTTGATCAACTAACTGTACGGTTATAAAGCGGCCACATTCTCTCATAAGAATGTTCATGCGCCCATATTTCTAGGTCTATACCATAGGTATAAAATAATTTTTCAAGGCCATAATTATGCATACCAGGTAATCCAACGCGCACCTAAAGCAATGGATTTGCAAAATTGTGAAAGTGTAAAATTACATGAGCATTTGAATAACCGAAGAAAACTGAAAAACTGAAAAACATAGATATAAAATTTTCAAATAAGATAAAACCGAAAAGAACTCAAGCTAGAATCACGATTCACAACTAACCAACGATTCATATTTTGTGCAGTCATCGTCGTCGAAGTTTGAGCAATACATCGGCCTATGGCCCATAGTTATTATCCAAGGTCTTTCATTTCGATTCTTAGTGGCGCGCTAAATTTAATTTTAGTTTTAAAAAATTTGAATCTAAAAATTTGCTAAAAGAGCTTCAATAAATAATTAAATAAACTAAAATTAACAAACTTTTAAGTCAGCATTAAGCCAGTTCCATTGATTTACAATTTGTTCCAATCCGTAATCAGTGAAGTAATAAAATTCAGTGGAAAACGCTATAAAGTGAGCTGAACCCAAATCAAAGCTAAACAGTCAACTAAATTTAATGAATGCAAAGGCAAATTAATGAATGTTATAGTAGAACAGATGGACATTGGAAAAACATATGCAGTTTACCAAATTTCATGCGAAAAAATCATTTTCAATCATTTTTTACTCGCGTTTGGTAAACAAGTGGCGAAAAGATGGTTCATTCGACGAGAAATTCGCATTACTAATTTATTCGAACATAAAAAGGTTAGAAGCAGTTAATAGTAAGGCAATGCAACAATAATGCACTTGTTGCCAAAAAAATAAAATAAAATAATCGTTCTCAAAATAAAAATGGTAAAAGTATTATAAAGTGAAGAATTATGAAATAAAAAAAGACAACGGCTTAAAGAGAATGCGATTGTCAGTTGCACCTGTAAAACAAATTGTGTTCACTGTCTGGCATTGTATAACGATTCACAAAATGCGAAAAATTGTAAGCATTTTCATGATTTCCTACCAC
The DNA here is from genome assembly GCA_900625125.1 of Dracunculus medinensis. Classification (NCBI taxonomy): domain Eukaryota; kingdom Metazoa; phylum Nematoda; class Chromadorea; order Rhabditida; family Dracunculidae; genus Dracunculus; species Dracunculus medinensis. Next base: position 336,478 of record UYYG01001154.1, read on the forward strand.
AGTCATATATGGTATATAAGCGGCCACAGGTTCAATTTGGCGGCCAAATTGATCACCGAATTTCCCATCATCCTTAAATAAATGAAGTCATTAATTAGTGTTAACTAATTGGAAAAAGATTTTAATATTTCTTTACATGCAAAGATTCTTCAAATTCCAAATTCAAGGTGCCTCAGCTCAATCGCTGAAAAATTTGATTAATTCAGGTTTTAATTTAAAAATTCTATAATATTGGAAATTTCTAAAAAATATAAGCAAAGAAAGTGACGATCAAAGCCTTTTTTGCTGAGGGCAATATCAAAATGTTTTGACATTTCAGGCGTTTTTTCTTTATAGAAAACAAAAGATAGACGAACCGTATCCAAATTATAAGCGATATCACCTGAAAAAAGAGATAAATACTAAATAACCATGATCGGGTTGAAAGAGATAATTCATGTTATAAATATTTACTGACCAATGTGAAGAACAACATCGATAAGCCCAAGCTGGGCTTCCTTTTGTATTTTCCCCAGAGATCTTGCATTCTCATTGCCCAAATCACCATATACAGCATAAATAAAGCCACCATCGGATCTTTCAGCGAGAGCTTTAAAGGTGAAAATCGGACTCCATCCATATTCAGAACCAACGTGATATACTGAAATAAATATACCCGACATATGAAGATAAAATCCAAGAATTATTGTATTGATGCATCGTTTATCTGATCTATTTTCAAAATTAAATTGAATAATAAACTCCATACTGCTTATTTTGCCCGGCATTATTGCCGGAAGCTCCTACCTTATTGTGACGTATTATTCAGGCCATTAAAAATTATTCAAAATTTTCTTTCACTCAAATTTATCCTTATTAGGAACTTAATTTTTCAGAAACGTCACACATCTTGATAAACTCGTCTCTCATACATGCAGTATTGATTCAGTATTGCGTCGATTGGTTAAAAATAATATAAACGAACTAACTGTATCGAGTGCCAGGCTTAAGGTTCGTAAGTAGCACTCTATGTACATATCTTTTTGTCCTGCTGAGACCGCCATCGATGAACAGCGATGTATTGCCCATTTTCGACCACATAAATTTATCAGTCCCGTATTCCACTATAGAAATGAATGTATCATCGAATGTTACCCACGTAATCCACATAGATGTCGGGTCTCCTGAATTCTCCATTGTTCAATTAAATTTCTAGCATTAATTACTATTCTTCACGATGAAAAAGATTATCATCCGTACATAAGGAACTTCATCGCATTTACCTCCATAACTGAGAGCAACTTGCTCAGGCTGAGCATAAGACGGTCCTTGATTAGAATCTCCTTTAATCTGCCACCACGTCACCCGTTCTGGATTTAAAGAGTATCTGCTAGCATCAATAGATACAATCAATAAAAATAAGATCAGCCGCATTAAATCTCTGGAAAGTTTGTTCTAAAATTAATCAAAACACATGACCTTAGTATGTTGGTGATAGTTGATCAATAACTAAGAACCAATTGTCTCATTAATTTATATGAAAATCGCGTAATTATATTAGCAAAAAATATAAAATCATAAGAGTATTGTATTTCATCAGCCATGCAAAACATATAAAAGTTTGATTTTAGGATTGGCATTTATTCGCAAAAATGCTTGTTGGCCACGTACCTAAACTCGTTGCCTTTTAACTAAAGAAAATAACTCTTAATGAATTCTGAGAAAAAATTTATGCACATGAAAGATTCCGACTTCGAAATGGAACGATTTTTCGTTTTTTTGCTTTTAATTTGCTTTTTTAGATGACAATTTTCTAAGTTATAAAATACTGGATTCGAAATATAATTTTAACAGATCATTTAAAAAAACCTTGATAAATTCTAAACCAATTTGTTGGACCATAATAATGATAAATTTGCGTTGTAAAGTTTTAAATCATCCCCTTTGTTGAGTTGTATAGTATCGAGTAGTATCGAGCTGCTGTAATGAAACCACACTTGAAAATAATTTTATTCATTTATTTGCCAAAGTAAACAATTTATTTAGATCCGCGTTCGCCACAATCACGAATCAGTCAAATAATGTATACGATCTATCGTTTTGTGTTACTCGTCAAAGCGAACACTCAATGGAATCCTGTATTTATTTTCATAACTCTGCTTACGACCAGCGTCATAAAATAATGTTTTGAAAATAATCAGTGGTTAATCATTCGTTTTCCGGATAATTGAAGGAGAAAGAAATTTTGCTGCGTTTATACGTTCTAAATGTCGTTCCATGGCAAGATTTCGTGACAAAAATATATTTTTTTCAGAAAGAAATGATTAAAAGTTGAGATAAGGAAGACCACTGCTGTGAATAGAATAAGTCAGGATACAACTGATTCTCATTCATCCAAATAAATCCTGAATAACGGTAGATTATAAAAAAATCAATTATCTATGTATATATTCGCGCTGATGCTCATATTTTGTACGATTAATGGTAGGTGCACGAAAAGGCGAACAAAAAAAAGCTCATCGCGGCCATATGATCAATTATTTCAACGAAAGGTACGACCACCTTGTGCTAGTCATTCTACGCTGACTGCTGCTGAAAGTGATTTCCCAATCTCCCAAAAATCACAAGACATGTAAATGAAAGGCTGAATTGCTACTGAAGAATATGATCGTATCATCTGAAACTATTTGGCTTTTTTACTAAGAGAATTCTTAGTGTACAAGATTTTCTGTTTAACATTTGTGCCTTTATTCTTCGATATTCTAAAGAGTCTTGAGCAGACAGGATTAGAGATTTATGAACTTAGTCTGGTCGTTAAATTTTTGCTTAGTGATTTGATGAGACAAGATTTTAATAAACGGTAGGGAAAGAATTTTTTAATGGAGTTCTTGTGAGAGTTATTTTGTCATCGTTGTGTTATAATTATAAATAAATAATTTTAAATTGGCAAGAATCTAGGATATAATTTAATTATCTTAATTAATTGGGGATGGGATGGATTAGTGGGTTGTTGCTCCATTCGGAGCACCGATGCTAAGGTTCTATTCCCAGCAGGAGTAAACCTGTCCAAAAATCCGGCTGATGTTGGCGACTCACCTGTATTTCTATCGCCAAGGGGCTCTCTGGCATATTTGTCCAATGCGACAAGCCAGCGGAGCGAGTTTAACCAGTAATGGCGAAAACTCTTTAAAAAAAAAATTGTCTTAATTAATTAGTATTGGCCAATAAATAATTAATCAGCAAATAAGTAAGAACAACCTTATTATTTATTACTAATCTCGATTTTTATTTTGTCGATTCATATGTTGGATCTACGGTTCGGTTTGTATTTGCTCAAGAAGTCGATCAAACAAAAAGTTTGGATCTCTCTCTATTATATTAAAACTTTTTTATACATTTTAATCAAAAATAATAAGGTAATACTAATAAAATATTAATAAGAAAATACTATAGAATAAAAGTAATAAAAATAATAAAATATTTCTTAAACCATTGAAGAAATCACGCATAACTGCATAATTCTTTCAAAACTTGATTTTATTTATTAATTTTGCAATTCTTTTAAAATTTGCCCCCCTAATTTTCCTAAATTTTTCACATATTTCTGATTATTTCAATTAAATTTTGATCACCTTTTTGCATTAAAATTTTGATGGGGAAATTTGAAATATTTATTTTTCATGATTATTTTCACTTAGCTTTGTTTTGGTCTATCTGCTCTATTTTGCTTAATTATTTTGGTTGCAATTTTCGATGAATTTTATTAAATTCATTCGAATGGTTCCCATTTTTTTCGACTTTCCTTTTTTGTTTGAATTTTGCAATTTTTGGTATTAAATCAGCCTTAAATTTGATTTTAAAAAAGTGTAAATTTAAGAGAATTAAAATTTTTGCATTTAAGTAAAAATAATGGTTCTAAAACAATTTTTAAATTACAAAAATATATCTTATTTCGGAGGAAAGAACGTTGAATGTTTTTGCTAAATTATGATTATTCTTTGCCAATTTAATTTGTTAATGTTCATTAAGTTAACTTTCATTAAGCTAACTTCGATTTGATTCCACTTCGAATTAATTGATTCTTCCAATTGATTCTTCTTTTTTTCCTTTAGAATCATAAAAAATAGTTTAAAAAAGCTTGATTTCGAAAAAAATCTGACAAAACTCATTTATCGCTTAGGAATTTCATAACTTATTTTAACTACAGCAGTAGGTCGTTTATTCGAATCCCTACCTCTTCTCTGCCCTACTTTTCATACAACTGACAGTGCATCTGTTTTGTTGGATAAAGAATTACGGATATCTTATTAACCTGTTAATTTTTACAAAAGTTTCATGGTAAATACCATTGAAATTTGGTCGATTTCGATGAAAAAATCAATCTTCCCTTCACTGTCACATTAAACCATTTAAAATTAGGTCTCCTGTTGTTGGTTCGTTTGAATTTCATTCTCCTTTTCCAGAAAATCGTTACAAAATTTGAGCGAAAGTTTTCTCCTTAAAATTTTATCGTTTCGCAATACGTTTTGCATTTTGCTAACTGATAATTAGTGAATTAATCTGGTTTAAAAAAGTATTGTATACACAAATCTTATGATTTTTTCGTTTAATTCGAGTTTTATTTTTTCCATTTAATTTTTCATTCAACCTTTTTGTTCGACTTATCCAGAAACTTCAATATTTCTGCTACACTGCTGAAAAATAACTCGCATTCGATATTATAAGAGGAATAGTGCAATTAAGATTGAAATAATCGGTGCTTCCGTTGTCCATTTTTTTATAGATAATGATAATGGAACTTAATGATAACTAAATTATTGGCTAAAACTTCAAAGCCATATTTCAATTGGATTTAAATGTTCTTTAATGCTTAAAGTTGCAAGTATTTTCATATATGCGGGTAAACTTATTACTATCAACTGGTTTTATTTGCTGTTTATTAGCTCGTTGATTTTCGAATTGACAAATATCCGGTTTACCCGTTTACCCGTTCACCACGAATAAAAATCCATCAACCTTTCGTCAAGGTCAATTCTAGTCAATAATGGCTGATTGATTCGTTAGTTCGATTGACCCTTTCGTATATCTGAATGGTCAATAGTCGACAAGTGACCGCACGCGTACCAGCCAGTGAAGTCACTCATTGGCACCGAGCGTAACAAGAAATTGATGCTTTAATGTCACATAGCTCGTCAGATGCTCAGCGAAATTGCCTTAATATATTTGAGTTTCTTGGTGAATGGGACGAGGAACTAATTCAGTTCAGGCCAAAAATAAGTTCCAATTTAAATGTTTTTAATGCCTCAGTAATTGCAGCTATCTTAATTGCCATTTTGGTTATTGAATTTTATTTCTTTTTTCTTTGTTTTTTTCGCTCCCACTATCGGGTTTTTTAATGCATTAAAACATCTGTTTTAGCTAAGGTTTCTTGTAGGATTTGTCGCAGATTCTTCTGTATTCTTTCTTCTTCCTTTAACTACTTGCATCATTACTGGTTTGGCTTTCTCCACTGGCGGCCAGGCCAAGACATTTCCAAGCCTCTCGATCTCATGCCTTTCCTAAAACTGCTGAAACCACTCTTTTTCCATCGTCTAAACCCTTATATCGTTGGGTAGTTCTGTTCGAAATCTTATCTGACCGTATCGGTTCCGATCTTCTGGTTCTCGCCACTTTTGACACCATCCGTGATAGGATTTAGCAGGCAGCGAGATATATGTCAGTTTCTATGATGGACGGCGGTTCCTCTTTATTCATGCAAATGAGCTTTCAATTTTTCTGGTTTATTAATTTATGACTGTTTACAATTCAAAATTTTAAAAATTTAAGTTTAGTTTTCGAAATTTCAAATTTTATTCCAATAATTTTTATATAGATTTCAACATTAAAAATGCATGAAACGCTTGGGTTCGTAGTTTGTTTCTTCTTTGCAAATTTTTCGCCGATTAACTCTTAATTTTGATTTTTCAAAATTTCTTCCAAAAAAATCTGTGATGTATTTGATTTATTTTGTTGAAATGTCGTATAATCGAAAATACTTTTTTAATTGTCATATTATTGATTTTAAATCTATACTGAGAAAAAACAAACAGTGTCAATCAAATTGGTGGTGTTCTTTAACCGTTCCCCCCCCCCCCCCCCCCCCCCCCCCCCCCTTCCATCCTCTCCCCCATCTTCACATAATTTCTCATTCCTTTTATATTTATGTAAAGTTTTTTTTAAAATGGAAGAAAGAAAAAGAAATAAGAAAAAAATTCTGCACTTTGTTATTGAACTAATACAAAACGTTCACAATTATTATTGCTTGAAGTCTTAAACTTTTCGTTCTGAAAATAAAACAAAACTATTTTCAACTATTCATTCCATAAAAATGATTTATCGAGAAGCAAATGGCATAATTTTAGCAACGAATAAAGAGCAAATTTAGTAAGTTACGTTGCAACACATTTTTTTTTAAGGATAACTATCATAGATAATCAAAAAAGTGCAAATAGGCTGAATGAATGAAATGACAGAACCTATGTGGAATGGATGAGTGTCGTTTCGCTCAGGTAAAGATTAGGCCTTTTATGCCGAAACTACGGAAGGTACTAGGGACCTCTGCAAAAGAACATTTTCCAGGATAATTGAGTAATGCATTGTTTAGACTAAGGCCGTAGATTCAATAGATTTCCTCAGCGAGAGTAAACCTGTTTTAAAAATTGAAATCTGGGTGGTGCTAGGGAACTGTACTTCTTAGTAGAATCAGCCAAATGGTGAATATTGCTGTTGCTTTTCTTCTAAAAGTTCCACCATCACTGGTTAAGCTGGCTTAGCTCCGCTGGTTGCAAGGATGAGACTGTCCCAAGCCGGTACGTTTCCATACCTGAGAAGCCACGCCTTTTTCCACAGTCTAGGCTCGTGCATCACTTGGCAACGTACACGTCTAAAATTTTTTTCGACTGTAGTCTTGATTGTTTCTCCTCTCTTTTGATAATGGACAATATAATATACCTTCTAGCCGGTTTATATTTCGGTTTACTTGGCTAGTTTTGACCTGCCTTTCAAACATTCAAATACTTTTTTGCGGAAATTTACCTTCTTCCCTACATAATTTAGCACGGGTATTTGTGTCTGAGATCCTTTAGTGATAAGGCTTTTACTAGTTTTAATTGGCCCTTTTTAGCTTTGTTAGTCTGATGTGTTAGATTTACAGATTGTGTCTGACCACCAAATTTCCAGCTGTTCTTTTCATTAATAACTATAAAAACTATGCCAAATCTCTTATTCTTTTTTGCAATATTTTGCAGTATTTCGTTTAAATCATCAACAATTGTGTTATCCATTTGCAACTCTATGATAAAATAGAAATATACCAGAACATTAGTGAACTATGGTTGCTGTGTATCGTCAGTATTGACCTTTGTATATGGAGCGATAAGTTCAACAAAGCACAGTGGCTGTACGGGCTGCTCCTCGTAAGGAATGCACTGAAATCGATATTTTTTGCTTAAGGCCAAGTCACTTTACTTAAGGCTTTAGCCTTTCGTCGAAATTTTTTAGTTAGAAATATGTCATATCTTGGACTATTATTTAAGATGAAAGTTACTCAAGATAAGCGCTCGTTTGCCGAATTTTTTATTCCAGACAAATTGCTTCAAGCGTGCCGCTCTTCTTTTTTTTAAATTATCGGCGAAATTCGCTATGATAAAGCCAAATACGCTCAAATAAGCTTAAAATACTTCTTCGAGTCGGGTTTTTAATGCCTTGTAAATGATTCAGTTTTTGTAATATGTATGATAAAGCGATGCTTGAATGATGTTTTGGAATGAATTTTGAATTTGTGTGGCTGCCACGATACGTACAGAACAGTAGTTCTCGGAGAATCTCATGAAATGGATTCAGTTTTCAAGTTATCCGTTCGCTCATCTGTGGAAAGGAAATTCTTTCATTTTTTTTATGAACAATTAACAAATTGTGTTATCCAATTAGCATTTAGAATTCGGATAATGTCCTTCTAAACCTTAACGAATTTTTAAAAATTTTGAAGTGACATTCGCTAATTTTTCAAATGATTTATAATTCGAGCAATTCCTACAATTTTGGATTAATTAATTCTTCTTCAATGGATGATCGAATATGCTGAAGGAACTTTACTATAATCAATTGTAATGCCCTAATCAATTTGTGGATTTTTCATGAATTAATACGAAAATGCTATGCGATTGACCTCCTTCATTTACTGATCACTTCTAGTGGCCGCTTTTTTGTATAAATTATTTGTTCTGAAGAATCTCTGTCCTAAAAAACGAAAAAGGGCCCATTAGCAACTGCTGCGAAATAAAAATTATTTAATGTACTTTAATGTTTTATGTTCTACGTAAAAATAATTAACGGTTAATTATAAAGTTCAAATGACGCCTCAGATTCGTCTCTCAGATATAAAAGGAACGGCGTCTGTTATCTCCAAAGATAGCACCGGAGCGAGAAGCTTGGAAGTACCGCATCGTTGCACTTAAAAAAATCAGCCTAATTAGTAATAGTGCGAGCTATCAGTAGCCGATAATAAACAAATAAGATTAGTAATTTTTTTAAATATTTAAACATTTAAAAATTTTAGATTATAGATTTTAGAATGATGTTTGCACGAATTTATTTTTGCACTTTTTTTGCACTTGTAGTATTGTCATCGTACGACGAGTTGTCCTTGGGGCTCAATATTTGTACTTCATTCGTTCGCCATTTTTTATATTAGTCTCGTAGAGCCAGTCGCGTCTCGTCTACGACAAACAATTTTAAAGCTTACTCGACATATTTTTATCGAATCCCTTGTCACTTTTATAATGTGATTCATTGTTGAGAAATTAAAAAAAATTGATAAATTAGAGTTAGCGAGGGAAGGAAGGTGAGTTGCGAGAAAAACTCAACATCTTCGTTTTTCACAGGCAATTCACTGTTGCTTGGCCCGTAGTACTGCTAGTGAAATGTTGTCGATAAAGTGAACTTTCTATTTCTATAAATTCAGTTTCATTGATTGATTCATGGATGTATTTTAATTATATTTAATTACAATTAGCTGTAGTCGAAATTGAACGACACTATTAGAAGATTGGGGTCGAGAGAGCCAAGTGAATAAATTCACTGGTTCAAATTATCATTTTGAATGGCAAGGGCTGTATTCATGCTGCCGATTCAGGTGAACCTGTCATTGAAAAATCCGGGTGGTGCTGGCGACCCATCTGTACTTCTGTCGCCAGGTGATTCCTTGGTAAAATTTCTAAGCGATAACAGCCGGTTTGACCAGGAATGTCGAGCGCTAATATTTTTAATAATAGCAACTTATTCGAGTAGAACGTGTTATGCTCGCAGCATTATCAGCTAGCTAAAAGAATAAGACGCTCGATCCGGTTATGTAGAAAAGTAGACCACTCCTTTTTGTACCCTCTAAGCCCATATAACCCTAGGTCTTCTATGCAATTAAAATATCTTTGATTGTATTAGTCCAGATCTTGATTGGTCCTCCTTTCTTTTGAACCCATTATAGGATATTGCAAATGGTGAGATATGAATAAACTATGTGCGCAGGAATCGTCACCCAGTAAGCGACACTCTGTGACGATATTGTTAATGCAGACTGTATTTGAGTGAGAGAAGTGGATGATTCATGTGAAATTGTGTCCGCTCTGTAAGCATGTAAATTATACTTCAGACGCTGGCCAAGGTTAGATAGCTTCTTAACGTATAAAGCTAGATACTTGTGAACTACAACTGCAAACCTTTTTTTTCTTAAAAGTTCTAGCTGAGTGATAATGAGTGCATCCCCGGACAATCCTCAGTGCGTAATCAGTTGATCTCTCTCATTGGTCATATGAATTAATTACACTTAACGAACAGATTTGAACTTTCCTTTCTAAACTTCTAAATAAAATTTTTGTATATTAAAGATTCGATTCGACCTCTAATTTTAGATGGGTCCACAAATATAAGCTTTTTTTTCTATTAAATATTACTTTATTAAACTTTATTAATACTTTATTAATATTACTTTACTTTTCTATTAAATGTTACTTTTTGCCTTAAAGATATTATTTTAAAACTTTTTCATTGGTCGCGTTAACTCTTTATGCTTAAAGTTATATAGGCCTATAGGCTGAACAAAGAAAACCCGAACTAACTGCTCGTAAATTACCTTAAGTTTGAGATCTAATCTTTCATTTTCTTCACCCAGAATTTTATGATTTAAGCATAACTTTCATGAGTTACTTAACATAAATTTTTTTCTCAACAAATCGAGCATTCCATGAGTTTTTCGAAATATATTCTTTTTTTACTTTTTTCGTCTTGAATTTTCCTATTTTCTTTCTTTTTTCTAAACTTCGCGACTTTTTAACCAACAATCGTTTTCCTATCAGTTCTTCTCTTGATAGCTTTAATAATACGGCAGTGAGGAAATTAAATGCAAACCATTTAATTGATCTCAAACGATAAGTAAACAAATTTTTTTGGAAGAATTTGAAGACATTGCTGATTTATAAAAATTTTTGTCGGTAAACTTACAGTTATTTGCTTATTGTCATTTAGCTTTTAATGAAGTTTTCGAGATTCGAAAATGCTCGCCGATGCAATTTTTCAACGCATTATTTCTAGTAAAAATTTATGGGATTTATCGTGGAAATTTTCCTAAATCGCGTTGAAGAATTTTTATTTTCGAATTTTCTAATAAAAGGCTTATTAATAAATATTAGTTAAATATTAGTTATTGTCGTCAATTTAATTTAATAATTCATTTTAATTGTTTCATGAATTAGATAAAAAGGGCCAAAAAAACTTGTTGAACAAGGTAGACATCTATCTATTCACTGAATTCATGCGTCGTCATGTTCTGTTAAATATTTCGTTCTCCGTAATGGTTTATGTCTTTCCAAAGAAGAATCAATTTCTGTAAAAAGGTTTATTATAAGTTTTTGCTCAGATATAACAAGCAAGCAATTCATTAGGACGAAATATGAAAGGAGGCGAATATTTTATCGACAAAAAAATTATTATTAATAGATATTTAAGCATTTGAACATTTTAACATATTTTTATGATCTTATCAGTTGGAATTTTTCATTATTTTATATTATCATTGTGTAGCTGCAATATTTATTTCCTTATGTTTTGTTCTTTCATCATGGCTGGCAAACTTTTCGATTATTTTAGATGCTAACGTCATTTGAACTGTTTGGAATTTTCTTTTTTAAATTATTCCCTTATCAGTTCAATTTTTTCAGCTTAGTTTTTAATCTTCTTTTTATATTTTTTACTACAAATTATATTTTTTAATGAATGATGAAAGCGAGAAATTATTTTTTTGAATTTTAGTGTTGATGATCATTGTTATATTTATTCAGTTTTTTATATAAATTGTTAAAACAGACAGTGATAGCTCTTGCTTGCAGACAGTAATTGTTTTGTTTTATGGAGGCATAGCTGGAGTAATTGTCTCGAATATTGAAGTTTGAAGTCTGCTTGAAGCGATCAAAGTAAACTTACCGTTCGAAAAATCGAGTCACCGGAGGGGGCTCGTATATTTCTATTGCCATTCCTTGCCACAAAAATTTCTCATCGTAAGAGCAGCCAGTGGAGCGAAGCTTATCGCAGCCTTTGACCACTTTAGTATATCTTGATCTTGAATTTTTAATTCGTTTAATGAATTTTAAAGAATTTTAAATTTTAATTTGAAAGAAAAAAATTTAATTCGTTTAAAGTTTTTTTTAAATGGCAACTTTAAACTGGAACTTGAATCTTCAGTAATCTTCACGTTGTTTCTCTTCATCTAACGAAGTGTTGTAAATTTTTTGACTTCCTCATATTGCTGTAAAGTAAAAACATTCTATCGATTTCGGCGTCATAAAGTTCAAAAAAAGCCTCTCTTATCGAAAAAAAAGTGGTGAAAAAGAAGTCGTAGTAACACAGATTTGGAATATGGACGTTTTTTTGCGGACATTCCTCGACCGGGGTGACGGGTACTAGGAATGACAAATTTTCCAGTGAACCGAAATTATATTGAATTGTAAAAAATAGAAAATTGGTCGAATGGTGCATTGTTTCGACTACAGTCGGTTCCATCATGGGTTCGATTCCTGTTTTTTGACGTTAATAGACGTGGAATTGATTAAAAAATGAGATCCGAATGGAGGCAAATCTTAAAATGATAACGTGGTTCTTTTTATTTTTTGTCTTGCCAAAAAAATAAAATATCATAATAGAATAACTTCTGAAATTTCTTCCATATTTTTGTTTTTTCTGCGGACTTTGGCAGATGTAAAGTAAAGTGGTTAGCGCTCTCGATATCTGATCAAGCTCGCTCCGCTTTTTCTATCCAAACATTTAATAAGAAATCACTTGGCGGTGGAAGAACATCGCTAGTACCACCCGGAATTGTAAAAAAACAACTGCAACTAGGGATACAGCGATGCAATTACTTTCTCCTTAGCCATTTTATCGCTTGCAGACTTGTCTTACAAGTAGTAGTAATGTGGTGGTCGGTGTCTGCATTGTGGCGGTCAAAATTTTTTGGATCGTTTCATTTTTTTATTATCATTTATGATACAATAAATGCGTGTTTTTTGTCAATTCATTTTTCATTATTTTGTCGATTTTATCGCAATTGTCATTTGACATTTTGTTAAGTAAAAGTACTCAACTCGGGTTGTGAGAAGTTTTTACGAGAGGGTCGTATAGCGTTGGAAATGGAGGTCAGTCGCCAGCAGCGCCCCTATTTTTTAGTGGTCCTCTTCTCCTTCCACTGCATTCCTCTCTCCGATCGGCCATCCTGACCCTCATTCTGGTAAATAAATGCATTCCGTGCATCGAGGGAGAGAGGATTCCGCCGTTCTATAAGGAAGTGAATTTTCCTGGAAAAGAACTGACCAAAGTGAACTGATAAATAAATAAGCAATATTTATATGCGATTCGATAGATGTTTACGAAAAATTCATTTTAAAAATGAATTTGACGTTGACCACGCCTTTGAAACTGAATTGCTACGTTATGTTTGTCAATAATCGTATAGTGGAAACTGGCCATTAGTTAGCCGTCAATCATTTATCTTGTTTTGATGCGCCCTTCTGACCAAACAACATTCGCCTTCCTTTATTTTATTACTATCTACGTTACTATCGTTATTGTTTATCATTTTTATCACTCTTTTTATTATTATTTATCATTATTTTCTTTTGCTTTTCATTGTTCCCATTTTTTATTACAATTCGTTATTATTATACAAAAATTATGTGACGAAAATTTTAAACACTTCGAATTCGTTTATAAGTTAATACACTTTTAATACCTCTAGCATTTTCATCTTCCTTCGCATTTTTTAATAGTCCTCACCATTACTGGTTAAACTCGCTCCGCTGGCTTGTCGCACTGGACAAATATGCCTGGGAGTCCTTTGGCGATAGAAGTACAGGTGAATCACCCGTTTTTTCGACAGGTTTGCTCCTGCAGACAGCATCGGCGCTCCGAATTGAGCAACAACCCATCGAGCCATTCTGTGCCGCATTTCCCATTAATCGTCAGTTATTCACGAAATGAATTTTTTCAGGTTCAACGCTTTTTACTTTTTAAAAGATTATTATTGCTGTTGTAATTCCAAGTATTTTGACTAGGAACATTTCTTATTTATTATTTATTATGTGTGCATTTCGTTTAATTATTCTGGTTACACTATAATAACTAATATTTCGTATAAGTGTTGTAGTTTGGAGCAATTCCATGCATCATATATGCATTTGCTAAAGTTAATGTGTTTATTGCATTTCGGACAGTTTAATCGGTATTCTTCTCTCGTTATTGCTTTGACAAAATTGGTTAAATATTTATCATTTTTTCCCCCAAACTGTCACTAAAGAAACCTTTTTTGTCAAAATAAAAATGAAATTCATAAAGGAAAAAGGTGTGCATTAAAACTTGATGCATTTGAATTTTGCCGATTTGCAGAATTTGTTTTGATGTAATCCGAATTGACCGAATGAATCTGGTTCTTATTTATTATGTGTGCATTTCGTTTAATTATTCTGGTTACACTATAATAACTAATATTTTTTAAAAGATTCCAGAAATATTCGTTCGTCGTACAAAGAGAAAAAGATTAAATATTATTAGGAGGATATCATTTACCACTTCGCTAGGACTTTGTTTTTTTCGTTTTGCGGCAATGAGAATAATTGGGAAAAATTTAGCAAATAAGCAAGACTTTTTAATAGAGGAAACTATTTGAAATTTATTTGTAAGAAATTATTTGATTTGAGGAAAAGTCTATGGACATCACTTCTCACATTCAAAGTCACATTTATCTTTTAAAAGTATTTCAAAATGCGGTAAAACTTATTATATTGTGGAAAGAATTTTTATGATTGCCATTTAATTACTGAAAAAATTTAAATTTTAGGTTTCTTTTAGAACGAATTTTATAATGAATTCCGAACAATACTCGAGCAATATTTATTAAAAGTAAATGTGACAAAATCCGTACTAGAAGAAATTTGAAAACCAGTTTTCAGGAAGTAACTAACTCGCTCGTGGAGAATTTTCCATTTAATTTGCTTATTTTAGCAAAAATTTAAGATGGAATTTTTTTTAGGTATATGGAAAAAGCCATGAGGCACTGTTGAGTAAACAGGATTCAGCAAGAATAATGAAACACCGTGATTTCACTTGCTGAATTTATCGAAGATTCATGAATTACATGGTGCGAAAAGAATTTTAAAAATTAATACCCTGAGAAAATTGAATATTTCACGTACGTGCTTTATAAATATCTATAATATTGGATAAATTGTAAATGACGATTTTAAGACAGTTTTTACTTAAAAATAATGCATTATTAATAAAATTAGCAATAATCAATAACTTTGATAACCTTTAATTTATGGTTTTTTATTTTTAGATTGCCTCAACTTGGATGGATTAACCTCGTCTCGCTTTGGTTACATTAAGATTGTTTGGCCTAAGCTCAAAATTTTATATATATTCAAGCTGTACTTCTTTCATTGTGGGTCGTCTTCTTCATAGCGAGTTGATTTGCGATTTTTTGATTTTTCTTTCAACCTCTCTTTAACCTCTACAGTACAATCACCTCTGTGTTTTTACTTGGTGCCCTTGAATAATCACCATTTCAGCAGTAATTTTCATTATGCAATTTTATTTTCTCCGACCTAATCTTTTTATTTATCACTGAAATGATTATTTCATCTGTTAGGTGATATTATTAAAATACAACCAATTTATCATTGCATTATATGAAACCCATTAAAAAAATAATTTAAAAATTGTGAACCTGAAGTTTTTCGCTCTAGATTTCATTTTTTCTTTTTGTATTCTAAGATTTATTGACTTTATTCATTCGCATTCTTCTTTCTGTCTTAAATTTGTTTGCTGCCACTAACATTTTGAAAATACCGAGAGTTATTTGAATATTTATACCTCGATAGAAGAAATGAAAACAAACTGGTTGAATTTTTTTCATATTTTCTTAAAGCTTAACGGGTGGAAAACCGAAAATCTCTATCGAATGACAAGTATCAATCTGAATAGATGCAACTTGTCAAAGCTGGAACTCCTACTAATGAAGGCGGGTTTTGGGAATTCTTTTTGTAAATCTTGGCAATTGCAAAGAAATGGAGGTCATTTTTTTTAGATTCAGAGAATTGAAGAATTTTTACATCGAATATTTTTGTGATAAAAGAATACGAGAGTTTAGGAAAATTCTTTGGATATATTTCCAGCAAACTACCTTGTCTTTCAGAGTTTGGTTTTTTTCCGCCTTTCAATTTATCCAGTCTTTCTGGCACTTTCTTTGTCGAGTATGGAGGTCGCAGTCTTTCTTCATGATTTCAAATTTGTCTCGATGGTCCTCAAAAATTTTGTTTCATTTGTTAACAATTTCAGCGATCTTTTCGAAAATTTATATCAAAAAAAATTTTTTTGACGTTTTTTTTAAAGAGTCAAATTTGAAATCTTTTCTTATATTGGCCGCTCGTTCTCCAACAAACGGGTTGAAATTTTGTCTAGAATTATACGATAGTGGATATCTCACAATTTTGCTTGAAAAGGAAACCAAAGTTCGAAGGAAAGTTCCATTTAAAATATGCCTATGAAAATATCTTAGTTACTCCACTATCATGTATTCCGGACGGTTTGGAGGAGCGAGCGGCCCTGCGATAGTGTACTTGTTTGTTTATCTTCAAATAAGAAACTCAAATCATACAACTAGATTCATATTTTCAAATTTGTTGCCCCATGAACTTATTTGAAGGCTCATAATTCCTAATTTTTACTCATCTTTATCTTTTATTCAATATTTCTACACACATTATTCTTCATGGAAAACAGAATTTTGCGATTTCAAATTTACTTTATGCCATAATGTTACTTCGCCAGTTTTATTTGGGTTCCGTATCTGCAGTTCCAACCAGCAACTATCACTTCAGATGATTTAATCATTAATTTGCATGTAACATTATCATTTAGAAAAAATATTTGATATTAAAATCGCTAAAATTCATAAATATATGCTATTCGGGGTGAGCGAGTTCCCTGAATTTGAAAAGTATTTTATTTCCCTTTTATCGAAAAAATGAAGAAAATCAATGGAAATCTTCCCACAGATGTCAATGAAAATATCTTCCACCTGCAACAAATAGTTTTCCTAATCAACAGCCCTGTTACAACAATTCTTGTATTCGTTACTTTTATATGTTCTTGTGTTAATTTTTGAATGGTTAATTTTTAAAATTTGATGCCAACTGAAACCCAGCAATCCACTGCCAAGTGTTGATGTACATTTTATTGCATGTATCGCTTTTTTCTTAAATAAAAAAACCCGCCCTACCAAGGCGGCAAAAAATGTCTTGGCTTATATGCATGATATATTACATTAATGGTCTATAAAAAAATAAATGAACTTACTTAAGCAGAAGCAGAATTCTCGAGAAATACATCCAAAATGTTTAGAAAAGAAATCAAAATTAAGTAAGTTTTTTTCCTCACCATTACTGGTTAAACTCGCTCCGCTGGACAAATATGCTAGGAAGTCCCAAGGCGACACAAGTATAGGCAAATCGCCAGCATCGCCCCGATTTATATATTATGAATAAATCAGCAATATTAGTAGATATAGCAATACCAAGCGGCAAGAACTTTAGAAGCAAAATAAAATTAGGAAAAAGATGTTGGAGAAATACCAAGGGTTGAAACTAAAGATGTGAAGATGAAAGATGAAAACCTAGGTGGTTATAGTGATAACTGGACTACTAGGAACTGTGACCACTAAATTAGAAAAGCGACTTCAACGAACTTCTGAAACGATTTCAGAGATCTCCATATATTGCTCGATAGATCAAAATTAAAAATGAGTAACTATTGCCAAATTTAATTTGCAAAATTTAAAACTTATCGCTTTTGAATTCTGTGAGAATTCAATGGCCATGAATCAAGACATTTAAATTAAAATGCTATCAATATGATATCACAATCTTATTTTTTGGTGAAAATCGTACAAAAATAGAAATAAAAATGGTAGCCAAAGCACTTTCTTCCAATTAAAATATTTCGATCTTTTTTGGTCTACGTTGATTGAAGAAACTCGAAACTTCCGGGATGACGTATCGATAATAACAGCTAGCTAAACAAATGGCTCTCGTTGCCTAATTTTTTCAAACCAAAGCAAAAATATGAATGGCTTTATACGATTAAAAAACAATAATGGATAATAAATTTGACCTCGAAGATAGGAAACGATGGCGAAATAACTTAGTATATAAGACTGAAAGAAATATAAAAATGTTTAGTTGCCACAGCAAAATACAATCTATCGTTTATACTCCCAATCTTTTTAAGATTCCTTCCACAACAGAAAGATGACAAAAAAAAATATTAAGGAAAAAGGAATATTAGATATTAAAGAAGTTTTAACTGTCCAGTCACAGAGTCCACTAGATCAGATGGGCCGAAAATAGCAAGCACTGTTCTAGATCCGGCAGGAATTTGGGTCCGACCAGCATCTGATACCACATAAGCAAAAAGACCCTGAAGCAAGAATAAACGTTGTAGACATTTTAAAATATTTTCAAAAAATTGGAAACAACGTTGACAAACTAAACCGGAAATGATTTCAAATTTTTTATGAAAGACAGCAGAAAGTCTGAATATTACCATGTAAAAAAAGCATGGGAAAAAACGCTGACGAGAAAAAAATTAAGTTACCAAATCTTTCGCCATTTTAAAAAGTTCAAGTAAATGTTCGGTATTTTGGCCTTTAACAACCACTTTCATTTCACCACATGCCCGCCATGCTTCTAAGGCTCGTTGACCCTGAATTAAGGGGAATAAAATACCAATTTATCAAACTTTTTTCTCTAAACATGATAAAAATATTATTAGACCACCAATAAAAACAAGCCAAAGTATAAAAATTAGTTGCAAATCATATCCCGGAAATTCTAATTTTAAAGAATTATAAATATTTATAAATAAAGCAACGATATGCAGCGAAAACTACCTCTTCTTTTCGCTGGGCCAGACGATAAACGCTGATAGATGCATGCCCAACTTGAGCAGCTAATTTCCCTGTACCCATTTTTAAGTTCATATTTATCACAAAAATCATTTTATGCGCTTGAAAGTTATTCAGAGATGAAGTAGTAGAAGTAGTGGCTAAAAATCATTTAAAAATTAAAATTTATTCAGCAATATTCATATCATTCAAAGAATTGTAATATTAAAATCTAACGATTCCATAAAATGGATGATTTAAAATAATACGAGTGCAACAATACCTCCCATTGCAACTTGATAACCATTCACGTCTGATTCGTATTCACTTTCGTTACTGTGTTCAAGTATCCAGTTAATTGCTGAGTTTATTCCGTCACAATTATCTTAATGAAGACAAAATTTTTTTTGTTAAAAACAATATAGAAATAAATAACACAAAAATAAACCATCACAATATATTATATGATATTATAGTATACGATAAAGCTCTATTACGATTTTGTCCTAAAATATCAAATTAGGGAATTCCATGCCAGAAATTTCAATATATATCGATCATAATTTCGTAAAAAAGAGGCTATACAAAATCTAGAAAAACATTCGATTTCTTCAAGCAAGTGGTACTAGAAATGATCAACGAATGGCTAATATCGAAACTAAATGGACAAAATAAATTATAGAAACAAGATGGTCAGATAAGATACCCTAAATACTTAACAAAATTCGCCATTTCACTAGAAAATTTGATCATCTAAATCATAAACAATTCCTTCATGGGGATTTGTAATGGCTTGAAAGCATTTATTAATAAAGTTCTGTTTATATTTCTCTGCCAAATTAACTTCTACTGGATCTAACCCCAACCGTTTCGTGTTATTTATGTGTCGTGTTATTTCTTTGAGCCCATAACTTTACTCAAAATCAATATTCAAAATTATTCAAAAGAGACACCGTTACAATCAGAAGCTGTGCTAACATAATACATTTATTCCATTTACTTAAAAATCCGACCTTCTGGAACCAATGAATTAGCGGTTCTGCTATTTCTTTCAAGTTGTCCAGAAAGCAGAAATAAAAGGTTTGTCGGTGAGAGAGAGAACATGGTGAAGAGGAAGGACTTCTATATTTTAGGTCTAGTGGCATCCTGCAGAATGATGCAACCTTTCCAATTCTTTGTTGCATGATTCCACTATGATCATTGCACTCAATCCTGCAGCAGCCACTAAATAATGAGTATAATCTTCGATTAAAGGTAGGGTTTCTGATATAAATCGAGAAGGTTCATCCTTCATGCTTCTGCAGCCATTTCGCGGATCTTTTTCTCTTATTGTGCAGAAGCTGATCTTTATCGCAAGTAAAAACTAGTTTCAAAAATAGATCATTTCTTAAAAATTTAAGAACAATCAAAGCATCTCCAAACGTATCGTCACCTGATGCTAAGACCGTATGCGAGGAACCCATTTTCCCTACACTGTTTCTTATGCCCACTGCATGCAGGTGATTCTACAAAGTACCATGTAGAATAACTTATGTGGCAATCTGACCAACTCCATCTGGGACTGATCTTCATCATTTTTTTCACGGATTCATTTAGAACTTAAGGATCTGAAATATTTCTCAAGCCATATCCCCAGATTTCATGAAGCAATCTCGTATAGTTCATTTAAGTGTGAAAATCAAATGCATATTGTGGGTTGAACTTACAGATACCCCAGCTTGAACTCAAAAAAGCCATACTTCGGAAATCACGCAGCCGCATACCAAATTTGATCATTCAAATTACCAAAAAAAATTAAAATCACCAGATTTTCTGTAATGAAAAGAAAACAGGAAGCCATGACGAGCAGAGCGATATTCGATATATCAGCCAAAGTAGCAGAACAAAAATATTTTGCCCAAAAGACCGAATCAAAGCTTATAATGTTTTGCTCAAGCAAAAAAAAGAGTGCTAATCGAAAGACCTTTTGTTTTAGTCAAAGCTAAAACGGCGATCGCTTTTTCGAAACCAAATGCCAAAATTTCGTTTAATAAATTCGTATCAATAAGATCGTCATTTATTTCTGGATCTGCCGGATGTTGGCTACTGTTTCCTGCTAATGTATCAGGTACACCTGAATGAAAAAAGAAATACAATTATTAAAAATTCCTGCAAATATAAATCTAAACATAAATCATTTGTATCGGGAAAAAAATATTTGAAACAATAATCGTCCACTGTAAACGAACAGAAATTGAGCAAATGATCGGAAACTTCTTGAGTGAAATCTGGAACTGACGGAAAGTACAACTGATCTTTTTCTTGACTTGGTAAAAAGTTGGCAAATGTAGATGATTCAGTTGAGACGCTATCAATTATAGGATCAGCAATGCCATGCGTTGGACAGTTTTCTGAAAATGACCTAACAATCCAAAAAAAGGTTAAGACCTTAAAAGATTCAAATAACATTTGAAGAACTAACATCCTGGATTTATACTTCCTAGAATTTAAAATTGAAAATTTGACCGGAAGAATCCACAGAAAGCTCGTTGCCAGATGTGATCGAGTGTATTTGACTACTGCCTTGCGCTGCTTCAGTACTCCAAAATGAAACGTCTGGGGCGGGCGGAACTTCAAAGTTATCACCTGATGAATCGATCTGATAAATTCTGCAAAAATTTGACCAAATCAATAAGAATAGATTTAAAACAACCAAAGATAACGCTGTAAAAATTAAACCTATTTGAATTTCTTTCCGACGAGTCGTCTGACATCAATAATTAAACTTCTTTAACACTTTCACACCAGCAATTACAGATTTGAAGCAGCTCGTTGCTTCCTTAGCTCGCGTTCACGTCTACGTGCTTCTTGTCGTCTTTTTCTAGAATATTCTAATCAAAATATATATTTGAAACGTGTTAACTTCTCAATTAAATAAATTTTATGCAAAATAAAATAAATAAAATAAATTTTCAAAATACGTAATATGCAAAGAAATAAAATAAATTTATGCAAAATTTTTCAAAATTTTTAGTTGATTTAATCAAAAATACTGCTATTTTTTTAAAGAGTCCTCACCATTACTGGTTAAACTCGCTCCACTGGCCTGCCACACTGGACAAATATGCCAGGGAGTTCCTTGTAGTACAGGTGAGTCGCCAGCATCACCCGGATTTTCAGACAAGTTTACTCCTGCGGGGAATAGAAAACTCAGCATCGGCGCTCCGAAATGAGCAACAACCCACTGAGCCATTCTATGTCCCCAAGTCCATAAATCGAAAATATTATACTGTTATACAATATTATACTTGGCAAGATTATATTCCGAATTGTCTTCTCCAGCTCTCGGTCCACGAATATTGACCCAATCGTCAACAGCTTGATTTTCAATCTCCTGCAAATATAAGCAAGAATGATTTCAAAGTATACAGCCCAGTGATCTGTGGACTTGAGACGTGAAAAAATAATGGCTTCAGTCACTTTCAGGAATGGCATCGGAATGAATGGCTTAAAAACGTCTCACTGTTGGAGTCAATCTACAGTAATAGTGCCGTTAGAAGAAGCAAATGTAAACCACTAAAGAAACCAAAACATACATTTCATTTATTTCAAATAAGAAGTCACCACTGCTCATTAAAAAGACAAAAATTTCAATTGATTCTTTAATTTCAATTTTTTTAAATTGAAACGAAACTAGAATTCATTGCAAATATAAAGTGGTTATGAATAATCCTAAAATTTAATTGCTGACTTTTCCAATAATTTTTCATATTAGATTTTTTTAAAAAAACTTCTAGCGAACAAGTGAAAAAAACGAAGTTTTTTCAATTTTCTATTTTCAGCAAATAATCAAAAAAACTAACCCTCAGAATTTGATCAACACTGCGTTCGTTTATTCGCAAACCACTGCTACGCAACTGAGATTTCTGAAAAAAAATTTTCTTTCATAAATAAGATTCTAATAAAAAACTGGTCTAAAATAAAAAAATAAAAAGTCGGCGAAAAAATAGTAAAAAACACTCATCTTAGCTAATGGTAACCCATATTTATTCGCTTACAGGTATATGATGTGGTCGTAGGTATAATTTTATGTGCGGGAGAAGTAGTGAACTGGCATAGTGCAGTGACAGAGGAGACCTTTCACGAGTTGCGCAGTGGCCAAGAGTAGACTTTTCTCAGGTTATAAATCGTTGCCTAGGAGGTCGTATTTAAGTTCACACTCAAATTATGCCTATTAATTGGCTCAATTCGGTATCGCAAATGATCGATTCAACTACATCAATAAAAGCGAATGGAAATAAAGGAAATATGTTAGCAAACTGTTTCAGCATTAAAACAGACAAGGAGAGAGAAGAAGGCTTTACTTTCTTCATGGATTAACGAAACTGTGAAATCATCCGAGATATCCATTTAAAGGTTAAATGAAAAGAGAACGGCATTTTTTGCTTATCAGAATCACTCGCCAGACAGCGCCAAAAAGGGCTCGCATGTTTGCATGCTCTTTCCTTCTCTTCTTTTCGTTCATCGCTTTTCCTCTTATTTTTTAGTCAGTAAACTTAAATACGACCCCCTAGGCAACGATTTATAACCTGAGAAAAATCTACTCTTGGCCACTGCGCAACCCATGAAAGGTCTCCTCTGTCACTGCACTATGCCAGTTCACTACTTCTCCCGCACATAAAATTTTTCATTTTTGCTTTCTGCTTCTGTACAGCAAAAAACCGGGAAATATTGACGCACAATAATGAAAGAATAAAGCATAAAAAGGCTTACAAGCTTTTCGCCTTCAACAACGGATTGTTGAATTCGTCGAAAATCGTATCGCACGGACTGAAACTGAATTAAAGCAATGACACTACCAGAAACAATTGCCAGGAAAGGGACACCTCTAAGCAAAAACTTCAAACCACCACCTCTCTTCATAAACAAATCACAATTCCCAACCAGAATTTAGTACAAATAAAATGCGACATTTTTAAAGCTCGGCTTCTACTAGCAAACAATCGACGAAATTCGCTGAAATAAGGTAGAATTAGGAAATCTGCGTTTAAGCTGAGTGTTAGAAGTGTCAGATGTCCGTTGAGTTAAAGGTCATTATGCTTTTTTTTGGCGAAGGTCATCGGTGACACTGTTATATGTATTAGAATTATTGGTGATTGTCGTATGCAAGAATATACTGGTTGGTTCATAGATTGCAGGTTGGAGTCAGTCAGGTACCACAGTTTTGGTAACCAATGGAATGGCATGTTTGGGAAATCGGATAATGAATAAATTTTCTCTATTTGTCTAAGTTATAATTAATCTTTTTATATGTATTTTTTATATGATTTTGGTTTGATATTATATTTTTATATGATTTTGGTTGATGAGTTGTTTTCAACAATCATCGGCTGGACAAGAATATTGGAAATTCGCTTCAAGTATCAGTAAACTATCGTTATGTACTTTATCGACTTTGCTACTGCGTTTGATTCCGTAAATATTGCAGCATTCGCAATTGGCACTGTGAAATACGAACTGTTTCTGTCTGTTAAGGGTAATTTCTCCACTAGTTTTGAATTGTGGAATAGATTGGGTTATGGACACCGCTTGCTGGTATTCAGAAGTTTTACATTTAGATCATTCCAAAGTATAGAACTTCAAATCTTTGTGTGGTTTTTCGCTGGCAGAGATGACGAACTGTAAAAATCAGCAGCTATGAAAATGTGCGGATATGCTAAATGTGCTTTCAAATCATATCTACCATTATGCTCATACAGTCGTGATTTCCGCAAATTTATTTCCAGTTCAAGAAGTACCAGAGTTTAAATATTCCTTTCTCCCACACATAACAGCCAGATAAAAGGTGAAACCAAACTGGATACCTTTGGGTATAAATACTTTCTTTAGATTTTGCAAACCCCTCCGCGAAATCAGTCTAGAAAGCTCTCGTCTATCTTGCTGTTACTCACAACCCTGTATGACTGCAACTTATGGTCAGTGAGAGTGGAAGATATCGGTACGTTATCTGCTTAGCCTTTTGCTAATGGTACATACTGCTTATTCGTGAACATTAATTATTAATATCTTCATATGATATCGTCTGGGTCGTTTAGACTATATTGTCGTTCGTTATCTAGGAATTGTCTGCAAATCTCGTTATATGCTCGTGCTTTGTCGTCAAAAGCGAGAAAAAATTAGAACATGGGCTGAGGGAGATTTTGACGTATAGGGAGCATAGCGATGTGTTGGATTATTATGTATGACAAATGCTAATAGAAGGGTTGGTTTCAAGTATTTTCGGGCATTGGGTTGGGAGGCTAGGAAAACTATTCGCTGATGGAACCAACCAAATCAGTTGCTAAAGAAGCGGGGTGATTAGAAATGAAAAATCATAACACCCTTTTCATTTTACATTCTCTTTCACCACAACTGTGGATTGACGCTTTGCGAACGAAATTGTTTCTTTTTTCCAATATTGGTTAGGCTGATTCCGCTAGTTGCGAAGCTTTGGCCCTTCGATCCCATGCCCATTTGGAAGCAACAGAAGTCTCCTTCTTCTACCGCTTAAGTTCATATATCGTAGGCTTCTGCCGCCCCATGCATTCAAAATCCTTGCTGATCGTTTTTCTTGGTCCTCCGTGCTTTTTTAGTCATCTATCACATGGTTTTATGAGTAGCGAGATGTGCCAAATCGTTAAGAAAATTCATTTTGTAAGTTTATCTTATTATTATTAAAAAAATTAGACTTTCGTCATATCTAACATACTTTTTGATTATTCATCTGCTCTCATTGTTACGGAACTGATTTTTGCAACTCATAACAAATGCTGCTGTGAATATGTGCAAACTAATAATGTTTTCCACGGTAATATGCGGTCATGTTAACTCCCACATTTGTGCAGTTTTTTACGTCTCATATTTTTAAACATAAAACTTCTGCAAAAATAAATATTTGGTGCACATTCAGCGATTTGTATCAATTATTTTAAAGGAACAAAAACCTGGTGATGAGAGAGACTATTTGAAGATGGTAAATAATAACGTGTAAACCTATTCCATCGGCTGTAAATGTGCAATGAAAAATTTTTGCACTCATTTTGCAGTTGGAATAAGTCGATAGCATCACCCAGAATTATAATTGATACTTCCGCTTATTTGCTCTGTCACAAATTTACATGATTTTTCCACTTTCATTTATAAATCAATCACTTTACTATTCCATATTCATTAAATGAAAATGCGTTGAATTTGCAAACGTTTTACAACATCTGAACATTTTGAATTTTTCAATAATTTTTTTAAAGCAATTAAATCCATTTGTTCATCGTGTATAATTAAATAAACGATTTTATTTTAGCTAATTTAGCCAATTCTTTATTAATGGCAAATCAGTTGAGCTAATTTAAAATTCATCTAATAAATAGTTGAAATTATTTCATCACAGTACACCTTGAATATGAAACGTCATGAAAAAATAATTTTAAAGAATTTTATCGAAATTCAAAAAGACTATTTAATCAAATGTAATGTTGCGATTTGCATGATGCATAAATCAGGAGAAACATTGATTACAAATGCATTAACATGTTTATTTACTTATTTATTTGCGAACTTGTAATGTACTTTACTGGTTAGCTGTAGGATTAACGATTATCTTAAAGTAAATTTTAATTGATTCTGGATTTTAATCCAGAGAGAAATGAGATGAGCTCGGTTGACGTATGCCGCGCACAACTTTATTG
This sequence comes from Dracunculus medinensis, assembly GCA_900625125.1. Classification (NCBI taxonomy): domain Eukaryota; kingdom Metazoa; phylum Nematoda; class Chromadorea; order Rhabditida; family Dracunculidae; genus Dracunculus; species Dracunculus medinensis. Next base: position 362,677 of record UYYG01001154.1, read on the forward strand.
AATCAAACTGCACTGGATGTTTTGATGGTTATTTCTCTCAAAAAAAGCGATAAAAAATTTCCAAATTTTGTTCAAAGAAAATATAAAGATTAACTTTTTGTTGATAAAATGAAATTCGCAGCTGTTTTTTAATACAAAATTTCGTCAAATACTTTGCATTTTAAAAAATTTCATATGCATTTAAATTATGGCAAAACGTATACAATTTTCCCTTTTATTTATAATAGTTTTTCTGAAAATAAATTGTATTTCATATATTAAAAACAAATATTCTCATATAATAATAATCATTTATTATTATTATATTTTCCGGTTGATGAAACCTTTATGGAACTGTCACGAAATCACCATAAAGATGAAAATCCGCGTCCATATAGCTACAATTCGCTTGATCTATGGCTGCAACATTGCCAATGAGAGTGGAAGATATTAAGAAGCTATTAGCCTTTGACCAGTCATGTCTAAGATATATTTTACGAATCCGTCGAGCGGATAAAATCGCACATGATTGTATCCGTCCTTGCTCAAATACCACCTGTATTAATAAGTTATCACAGAGGATCGCCTTCGCTGGTTAGGGCAAGTTCTCCGTCGTCCTCCACAGGAGTTGACGCATATTTCGCATCTTGCTAAACTCTGTGATGATTGGCGTCAAAAGCGAGGAGGAGCAATCAAAACCTGGATTGATATAGTCAAAAAAGATTTTGAACGTATAGGAGGATCAGCGATATATGGACTTGGAAGATGGTAAAAGAAATGGCTGCTATTACTATTAGCGATGGCGCCGGACAAAGCAGCTTGGAGACGTCTTCCCTTGTAGCCAGCGCAGCCAGCCTAAGCAGTAATGGTGAGAGCTGCAAGAAGAAGAAGAATATTTTCATGTACTTCATACATTTATAAACAAATTATCTCAATTTGTTAAAGGCTTCAAACAATTGCAAAGTTATGAATGTAGCTTTAGAAAATTTTCATTTTGAAACAAACTCAGCAATGCAAATAAAAAGATTTTTAGGCTTCAGATTGTGACTGATCCCCTACACATCGGTATTTTTTAATTAAAAATTTTATAATTAAAAATTTAGGGGAGAATTTTCTAAATCGCAACAGAAAATTCAATAATATTCAATAACAGTATTTTTCGATTGAAAAGGTGTGCTGTCAAAAATATTTATACAGAAAACATACAGAAAAAACCTCCTCCTCCTAACCATGTTTTTTGATAGATACTTAATGGTGTCGAAAAAAAGATCTTTAATGCTTCAGCCATTTTTGAGTTTGCTATCATACTGGGTAATGATGTACATAGTTATATATAGTTGATTATGGCCGACATTTCTGCGCCGAGTTCAAGCCAGTATAAGGTAAACTAAATGTTTAAAAAAAGACTCCTGCAAGTGCCAATATGAGTTATTCTAATGAATAAATGAAGATTTAAATATTTTTTCACATTTTATGGTTCAAAAGAAACAAATAATATCATAACTTAAGTTGTTGTAAATTGCTGTATTTCTTCTGATGCGGTCAGCTAACGAAAAAATTAGAATGCGATGCTCATTTTTTTCAGCAAATAGCTTCTTCAGTAAATAGGAGAAAATTGAGAAACTAGGCAACGATATTTCCAGTTGAAGAGAAATTTCAGGAAGTCAAAAAGAAATTTCCATAAGAACTTATTTGTTTCAACTACAATTTAGTAGCGAATAAAATAATTGCAATGAAAGCACAATTTTCATCTCAAATGTAGCAACTATCATAAATAATTGAAACCACGCAAAAAAACAATTTTTCCCATTTTACCATTGCTTATTCCTCCATGAAAATTGATTCCATATAATCATATATCACGCAAAAAACCCTGGAAAATTGTCGAATTCCAATTTAAAGTATTGTCTCAGAGAAAAATTGATATCAATTTTCTTGCCAACTGAATTCGCCATAACAAAACAGATAAAAGGAATTCCGCATTATTTCAATAAAGACTTTTCAATAAGCTTGAATAAAATTCTAAAATCAACCTCAGTCAACTGTGACATTGTATGAAGAACATTAAGTTTGGCATACCAACCTTCAGAAAGATTAGAGATTAAATGTTAATCTTCGTTCAACTGCGATTAAAAATTTATTGCTAACAAAAATCTCCATTATTAGTTTATAAAAGATCTTAGGCCAATGATTTAAAATTTTTTTCTCGACTAATCTTGTTCATTATAAAGTTGTATTTTTTGTTTAAACGCTATTTTTACGTTAAAACCAATAAATTTTTTATATAATGCTCTTAGTTCGTGAAATCAAATATTTTTAAAAGTTATATTATATATCATATTAAGTTCTTCCACATATTTTAAAAGCATTGTAGTTCCATCTTTTAGGTCGGAAAAGAGGTTATATCGACCCAAATTTAAGATAATTTATCATATGATAATTATGTTAAAGTTTAATTAGACTGAACATGCGCCGAACAAATAAGATCCATTCTTCGAAATGAAAGAATGATGATGAAGAAATAAATTAAAATTTTTTAAAAAGATGCATTTTTTCTTATTCCATCTAAAATTTTTCATGCATTTGGAAGAAATGGATTAAGATTCACCATTGAGCTTACTAAGTAATAAGATCTTTTTTACTTAGTTTCATTAACTCATTGCATACATCCACTCTTACTCTGATTCATGAATCCCATCTACCGAATGGGTCGCAATAAGGAAATAGATCTCGAAAAGTGCATCCAAAATGGCAACAGTACTGCATCATTTCCGTTAACGATAGGGGTCGATATCCGGCTTTTCGTTTTACTCTTTTAGGTAAATCTAAAATGGTTTTTTTGTAAGTTTCATACATAACACTCTAATATGCCAAAAAGAAATCTTAGTTATCGCCGAGAGTTATCCCTACTTGAATTTTAATTCATTTCTGCTTCAACAAATAATCGAACCATTGAGCTCTACATGATTAGGCAAGAAATGCAGGATGTAGGGTTGTTTAAAAATGCAATGCTTTTAGAATAATGCGAACAATAAAAATAATGACTGTTTTTAAGCATAAAAAATTTGGCCATTTATTCACGCTTAGGATCAATTTTAAAGGATAAAATGGTACATACAATATTCGTTTAAGAAAAATTTTATAAATAACCCACGAAGTATCGAAATTTAATTGATGAACCTGATATTTTCGCATTTAGATAAAATAAAAAACAATCATGTAATTGCTGAATATTTTTCCACAATTATAAATTTGGGAAAACAATATTTTGATATTTTTAATATTTAATATTTTTTTTAATTTTGACAATATTCTTTTGAAGATAGTTTTTAAAAATATATAAAAAAGCAATAATATTTCAAAATGGAAGAGCTATTAAACGAAATGGGAATTAAAATGAGCTCCGTGAGTTATGTGGGCCAGTTTTGCTTAAAAAACATATTGTATGTCACTTGTTTAATGATTTTGGTATTTTTAAATGAAATTTTGAAGAACTTTTGAAAAAATAATAAAAATAAATTCTATGTTGAAGAATGAACTTTAAAATAAAATTGAGAATTAAAAAAATGATATACGTACAGGATGGTGATGAGGAGGTCGTTGATCGTTTTTTCCTCATTCCACATGAAAGTTGCCAAGCTGTAGCAAAAGCTGGTCCACCAGGTGGACACATCTTTATCAGCCCTTGATTTGCACTTGTATGATGGAACGTTTCAGCGTTTTTAAGTAGTAATGTAGCGAAATACACTGTAATAAACATTATCGTGTAAGAAAATTTTCGCATACCTGAAACTTATCTTGTAATAACTGCAGGAATAACAAAAGTTCTCCATTTACGAATAAGATAATTCGACAAGCAAACAAGTAATTCGATAATATTACGGTATTTGTCGAAAGTAATCGCTAATCAAAAGGAATAGTAGGAAAAAACTTTGAAAAAGTGTAAGCAAAACAATAATCTCAACAGCGATATCAATTCATATTAATATTAATCACTGACAAACAAACTAATATTAATCAGTAACCAGTATGCTAGAATAAGTTTATGAGTTTCAATCAGTCCTCTGAAGTTTAACCACACTGGAAGGTCAGCAAGCGTGGACTATAAGTTCGAATTTTAAAAGCAATTTGTTCGAAAGGTATAGAGAAGCATTGCCTGTCCGAATTTAAAAACTAAGATAATTTTCTCAAAAGGGCGTGCCAAAGCGTAATTTTTTTCCCAAGCGCAATGCACCTCGAAAAAAAACGAAAAAATTTATCCATATGAATGGTAAATGGGACCTAAATGAATTATAAATGTTATAATATTTCGGATAGATGTGTCTGGAAAAAATTCCTGAAGTGACGTAGGTTGTAAGTTAATTAGTTTTGGCATATTTATAAGGAATGTACGAAATCGAAGAGAAATGCAAAACGGAAGAAAAATGGAAGAAAAATTAAAATTTCAGAAAAGTAATGAAAAATTTAGTTATATTAGATTTTCATTGCTAAATCGAAGTCGAATTAGTGATTTTTCGTTGGCACTTTTACCAAGATTTGGCGTTACATTTGCTAAAAACAGTATCATTACCATAGACTTGCTTCAAAAGTTTGCGGTTCAAAATCAGTGAAAAATGGCGCAAAATACATTAGTAACTTATACACTGTGCACTGCACTGCAAATTAATGCATCGATTTGTGATTTCGCACATCACAAATCGTTCCGAAATTAAAAATTATAAATCTTCATAAATAAAACAAATTGATGAGATGCACCGTTGGCATTTATCATGCTGTGGACGAAAAATAGGACAGATTTAATTGTTTCTTTATCAAGTAAGCAAATCTTACAGAAAGTTAAAGAAATATAATTGGTTTCACTAAAATTGCATGGTCAAAATATATAAAATAAAAGCAAATAAAAATACTCTTTTGTATTCAAGGCGAGGATTACAAGGAATACAGTTTATTGGCCCGTCTGATATGATAGAACAATAACGACGGTATCACTTACCACTTTATTTTTGCAGCCAGTGCACCCAACCAAATAGCAGTACATCTTTACAGCTAAGCATCAGAAGACGAGAAAAATGATAAAATGATGACTAAAACACAAATTCTTTTAAAAAATAATGAAATAATAATGCGGAAGAAAGAAAATTAAAATGGTAAACTACTGAGAGTCTGCAAAAGGCCAACAAATGGCTTAAATTTGTTAATTTAACGCTGTCTGAGCAAAACAATAGGCAATTAAATGATATCTCATCTCAATACGTTTTGTTCGAATTGTATTCTCAATTTATTAAAGTAAACTGAAATTCCAGAGATCTTACGTGACCTTACAAGGCTTTATTATTCAAATTCTTACATCAGAAAAAATTATTACAATGTTTCAAGTTGAGGTTGATTTCTCGAGAACTTCAGCACCGGCTCCGGAAAAAAATGCGATTAATCAAGAAAACTACGTGGAATATACAAATATATTATTTTTAAACGCATATAAAAGAATATAAAATTAATTAAAAATTAATTAATGAATAAATTAATGAAATTAATGAATAAAAATGCATCAAAATTAATTAATGGACCTATATTACGAAATATCCTTGATGCTTTTTTTCCAAAGTCCTCTGTTGAATTTTCATTGAATCTTCAGCCCCAAAAACGATGCAGTCCTTTCCCTTAAAAAGCACAATAATATGAATTATGAAAAATTTTTTAAACTTTAGATTATTTGTTAGTTGCAGTCTAATTAGTCTTATTTGGCCTTTATTCTCATCTAACAACATTCTAAAAAAAGGTCGTTCTTCACAATCTTCATCTTCCAAGAACACTTAGCATTTCTGGCAAATGCCACACCCTTGTAGTGAGCTGAGTCAGCCTGTGGTGCTAGAAGCGGGTTGCTAGAAGAAAAAAATTTGGATGGATCTACTGGCTATTAAAATGAATTTTTTTTGTTAAAGAGTCCCTTGAAGATAGAAGACAAATGCATACTTTTAATGATGATTACTGCTATCATGCGACAAGAATCACTAATTTAGTGATACTCTCTTTTCATCCTTTTTTTTAAAAAGTCTGCCTTCAGGAACTAATGAAACTTGATCAACTTAAGCAGACAAGTTAAGAATGAAATGATGAAAATTTATAATACATGCTTTAGTGAAAGGTGCTTCATTATAAATGGAATATTCGAAGGGATATCTTCTTGTGCGGCAAGGAATGAATCAAGAACTATACTCATCGAAAACCTATCAGACTTCCTTCCTCTCTTAACAAATGAATGTTTGCTCTAATTAAACTGAAATCTTTCTTAAATACAGATATCCGTATAAGAAATTTTTCCTTCAGACTACTCTCTCGCCGGGTGTTTTAAATTTCAGTGGCAGTTTCAGTAGAGAAAGACTTGGAAAATTCCAGGTTTACATTTTATATTTCATATATAAAATATGTTTCACTCACTCGAACATGAAGGAAAAGCTGCGTCAGCACAGAACAACAATACATAAAGAAAGCAAATTAACGCATCGAGAATCGCCAATACTGAAATTTATGACCTTTTATTGTTCAATTTTACTAGATTATTGCTTTAAGATGTTAAAAATGAAAACGTTGAGTTTATTTATAATCGCCATGAAATTATGCAGAGATAAAGAGATGGAAATATGAATGAAACCAGGATTATAGCGAATGATTAAATTTTTTTATATGCAAATATTTTTAATAGCGGAATCGCCATTCCATGCGTCAAGAGACTAGATTAATGCTGCGGATCCACATGTATTTCCATTTCCAATTCACTTCCTGGCGACGCGTCTCGTCATAATAGGTAATAAAACAAATTTAGCGCTGTGACAAATAGCTAACCACGAATAGTTCGTATGTCATTACATACTTCTCATCAACACATAGAAATTTTGGCTTAAGTATTAATGGATTTAGCTAATATTTCCAAGAAATAATCTTTAAAACAACAATTATCCTCGTTTAATAAGCGTCTGTGGCTCAGTATCAAGGTAACTGCCAATGAGAATCGAGGCTTGAGTTCAAATCCGTAGACGCACCACTCTTCGTCTGGCGGCAATGTCGCTTAACGGAGAAAAACAAAATAAAGTAGAATGGCTCAGCCGGCTGTTGCTCAATTCGAAGCGCCGATACTGAAATTCTACTCCCGGTAGGAGTAAACTTCTCCAAAAATCTAAGTTATGCTGCCGACCTGTACCTTAATCTCCAAGGCACTCCCTAGATATTTGTCTAGCCATACAAGTCAGCGAAGAGAGTCTAACCAGTAACGGTGAGTGATCTTTAAAAAAAACCTCGTTCAATGAGCATGAGGATGAGCGATGTCAAAATTTTAAGAGGCCATTTTGCACTGATGTCTATTCCTAATCTTAAATTTAACACCAGAATTAATTATAGAAAAAGGTTTATTTCAACTGGTTAATTAAACTTTAAATTTTTTAAATTCTTCATGCTAAACTTTTCTTGCCATCATAATTGTTTGCTTTTCTTCTTCTAACAGCTGTCATCATTACTGGCTGGCTCCGCTGGCTACAAGGATAAGACGTCTCCAAGCTACTCTGTCCGACGCCATCGCTAGTAGTAATAGATGCCATACCTTTTTCCATCGTTTAAATCCATATATCACTCCACCCCCTATACCTTCAAAATCTTTCCGGACTGTATTAGTCCAGGTCTTGACTGGCCCTCCTCGCTTTTGATACCAACCATCACATGGTTTAGCAAATAACAAAATATGTGACTCTTGTGGTGGGTGACAAAGAACGTGCTTAATTAGTGAAGGCGACGCTCTACGATAACATTATTAATACAGGTGGTATTTGAGCAAGGACGGATACAATCATGTGCGATTTTATCCGCTCGACGGATCTATAAAATGTACCTTACACATGAGTGGTCACAATCTAATAGTTCTTAATATTTTCCACTCTCACTGGCCATATTTCGCAATCATATAGCAAGATCAAGCGAATTGCAGCTATAGGGACGTGGATTTTCGTCTTTATGGTGATTTCGTCTTTATGGTGACGGTCAATTGAACAATGCTTTTACCTATAATAAAATAAAATATTTAAGTTAAAAATAAAATATCAAAACATCGATACTGCATAGAAAATTTTCATATTAAACCAATAATAAAAAGAAAAAAAATAAAGCGCATCGCATAAGTGTTTTAAAAATAGTTTATAAGCTCATTTAAATGAAGCAACACAAGTCTAATTCAATTAATAATTGGGAAATTAAATCTGACGGATTAGATACGAGAACGTTTCTCTCATTGCCATTATAACTGAATCGAGAAAAGAGCCTAACAGAACAAAACTCTATAAATTTTAGTTTATCACATTTAAAAGCTAATTAACCGCCCATATTGATATATCGAAATGATAAATAATCTAAGAAAGATAGGATGCATAACAAAATGAAAAAATTTTGTTTTATGGGCACTATAAACTCTTAAGCAAAATATGGGATGAATAAATCTAAACTTTCTTGACGCCCGTTATCTGAACTGATGAAGATAAGGTTCTTAATTTTAGCTGAGGAAGATGTTTCATTCCATTTCCTTTCGAAAAACAAGTGATCTGTAAGATGGTTTTGAGGAATTTAAAGAGACGTAAAATGAGGCACACTTTTCAGCCTCATCCACTTTGGTGATGGCTACTGCGTTTCCTTCGACTGCTGATTTCTGATGAATTTTGTACAAATTCATTCTTAAATCAAATATGAATTACTTTGCTCGAAGATTCCGCAAAAAAAGAAACAAGGATACTTATCGCTTTCAAAAACTTCTTAATTGATTGCGAAAAATTTCCCCAAGAAAGTACCCTTATTAGTTCAAATTCTAGTGCCAACATTACTTACCTTAGAGCTTCTTGCTTCTCGCACAAGCATGTCATTGAATCTTTAAATATGAGATTAATAATAATGATCTGATTTTAGGGCTAACTTAATTCGGATATTACAAGGTAACCAGACGGGTAGCGATTTGGATTGTCATGTTGAGAAGCAAGGATTTTGCTCTTACTCTTGGCAGAAATAAAGTTGTGATTTAAAAAATCAGGAGATAATGGCCCAATCAACAGTGATTCTCGGATAAAATTTCTAACCAAAAAACAGGGCAGCTAGCCGAACCAGAATCGATGATCGCTTACCTTTTATTTAGTTAGTTCAATCATAAGATTATTTTTAGCAGATTATTTTTATTCAACTAGCATTGTTAAAGGATCTCATCAGTATCGGATGTGAAGTGAAAATTGATCTTCACTCATGCTTTTTCCATACTAAGGTTGGAAGATAAATTGATAATCACCAAAGATTTACAAAAATTAAAACCTGAATAAATGCTAATTACTAAGGTTTTTAAATGAAAAGAATTACACTTACACTTAAAAAATGAAGAAAAATTGGTCTAAAAATATCTTTTCAGTCGGATAAGTATAAAAATTTTAAAATAAATTGCTAAATAGACAAACCTTTTGATAAAAAATCATTAAAATAATTTTTAAAATGATTTTGTTTAAGATTAACAATAAGGCTCAATTTGAAACGCCGATGCTGAGGTTTTATTTCCCGCAAGAGTAAAGCTGTCCAAAAATCCGGGTGATGCTGGCGACTCACCTGTATTTCTATCGCCAAGGGACTTTTTGCCCAATGCGACAAGGAAGCGAAGCGAGTTTAATCAGTAATGGTGAGGACTCTTTAAAAAAAAGGATTAGAATTCGAAAAAAGAATTAAAATTCATATTCCTGTCAGCTTATCTCTGGCCAAAATTAATATTCTTGCCATTTTATTGATAAAAATCTGGAGATGCTCGAAATCTCAAGGCTTCAAGAAGGCTTTATAAAATTTTCATTAAAATTTTCATTTTAAAGGTAAATTTGCTTAGAAAAGGTAAATTTTTGGCCAAATTAAGGTCAAAATTGGTTGCGTGTTTTAAAAAACCAAATTATATTTGCGTCAAAACTAATTATTAATTCATTTATTTTACCTAAGATCAATAACAAAAATTAAAATGCTCATTTTATCCAATGATTAATAATAGGCGAAAAAATTTAAGACTAGTTAATTAAATTTTTAGATTTTATAGTTAAAATATAGTTTAAAATGAAAAGCCTCTAATTAGGTCCTTCGCAGCTACTTTTTTTAAACTGCAGATAATATATTTCTATTTATCTTAGAGAATTGATGAAACTGAAAGAGGCCATCACTATTACTGTATACAAAATGTAATAAACATACAGCTGTGTTGAAGTGTTAGTTGACTTTTTTGGTTCTTTATTATCTCGGAAAAATTGAAAAATTTTAATGCCTTATATATTACTTTATGCAGCCTTCCATATTATTGTTATTTTTTTCAATAAGACGGCCTAAGAGCGCTGGAGAAGAGCCTATCAAAACTGTGAGAAAATCCTGTAGAATCAATATTTCGTACTTATACAATGATAAAAATTGGTCATTTAATGAATCAAAATTACAATCAGAATAATTTATCATTCTTGTCCACCACTAGCACTGGAAATCATTTGGTTGTCCATCGCCAGATATTCTCTTTAAATTTTAGAAAACTTTCATCGAAACAATTGTGCATGATGTTGAAAGAAAGAAGGTTCAGATTTAGGCTAAAATAGTGCTTGACCGGGACAATTAGACTATTACTATTACTAAACTATTATTAAAATTTATGGCTAATTATACTGAATCACTATGTGATTTGAATAGCATAAATAGCTCAGCGTCCATGTTTTAACTATTTAAACTAAAATTTTTATTTAAAAAAAATCTTGAAGGAAAAATTTATTTTTCTTCTTAGAATTAAAAGTAGCTATGAATGATTAGCATTTTTTAAATTACTCTTACGATTTGAGTATTCTTCATATTTTGGAATGAACAGCAATAGAATCCGATAAATTTTTGGGAAAAGCTGGGAAAATCACTAAAGAAATCATTGTGATGATAAAGAAATATAGCAATCCAACTTTGTTGAGCCACTTACTATTAAGCAAAAATTTATTACAAAAAAGCATTAGATAATTATAACAAAGTATTGAGATCTTTCTTATTAACTATAAATTTCATCAGAAAGCCTTTACACTTCGCCAAATAGTTTAAAAACATTGGCAATTCATTTTTAAGCAAAAGTAAAACATGAATAATTGGTAATTCATCGGAAACAACTCTCAAAGATTTATTTAGGCATTTGTGCAAAAGCAATTTAATGAAATACTGAAAAAACACAATAAAAATTTGCGCAGTATTGCAAAAAATAGTGGATAATTAAACATAGCAAAATAGATTTATGGATATGTATATCATGCATGATCACATTACAATCATAAAATTTTCTTGAAATATTTCAAAAAAAAATAAATAGCTCCAGTTGAGCAAGAAAAAAGAATTCACAGATACCAATAAAAATATAAATTAAACCTAGGTCAAATGAATGATTTTTTCATGTGAAAAAATGAAGATCACATTTTTATTTTCTCAATAAGTTTCTGATCATTTTAAATATATTTTTTTTATTTTTTTAAGGACGATTCCTCAATAAAAAATTGCAGTTAAGTAAATTGAACCTTTAGTGAAGTATTTTTCTCGATCCCACAAAGATAATTAATTGTGATTTTTACTTTCATTTTTGCTCCTTTAACTGAAAAACTAAAAAAAAAACTTTATTGGGGATAATATCATGAAAGCGAATAGAATAGCTCAGTGGATTGCTCTAGAGTTCTATTCGCATCAAGAGTGAATGTTGCTTCTGAAAATCCGAGTTGTGCTTGTGACTCACCAGTGTTTCTAATGCAGAAACCTTGGCAAAATTTGTCTTATGCTCTGAGCCAGCCGAGCAAGCCCAATCAGACTTGTTGAGTGTGTTTTTAGAAAAAAGATATCAGTAGAAAAAGGAAAAAAATCAAAAAAAAGCTTTTTGATAGCTAATTTTTTGCTGATGTATAGTAGACGTGTGATCACACTAGCCTAGATTTACCTACAACCATTAATTAGCGAGCCTGTTTTCTTTTATTTTCAATCTAAGAAGTACTACCTATACCAATTATATCACATTTTTTTAAGCTTTCGATTCTTCCTTTGTCATTGTAATTTGATATTAGCCTTTCATACAAAGATTTCGAATTGGCATGAGAATGATAATTTTCGACATTTTCCATTTCACCAGATCCCACTTCATCGATTGCGTCAGTTTTTCCAAAATGCATTTCGATTATGTCGATAGGAGAAATAAACCTTTTTGGACCGAGTGATGCTTTTATTCCCATTCTGGCATTTGTTAACAAATCACATTCGCAACGTGGTGGATTGCAACATGGCAAAACACTTAGCTTATAATTTCCTAAAGAATAAATTTAGTGGAAGTCTAGGTTTTCAATGTATTCAAACATAAATAATTTTATTGCTTAAATAATTTTATTTCTAAATGAAAAATTCGCCATGTTCAATTGAATCCAATAACTGCCAAAACTTAAAAAAAAATTTAACCAGAAATAAAATCAAAAAACTTTGGATTATAACTATGCGTTAATACTAAACATAAAATATTATAAAAAGATATTAAAAGTTTACCTAGTTGTTCTCTGACTTTTATGATAGTTTTTTCATGCTCTTTCTTTAGACGAATTGCATTCATTCGAATTTCCTGTACTTGCTGATGTGCATTATGCAATGGGTACATTTCATAAACGTCTTCATTCAAATCATAAACCAAAGGTGGATTATGTGTGGTCAAATGTTCTTCAGGACAAGTTAGTGAAACGTACCTAGAATTTATCAACCTTTGCATATGTTTCAATAAATTTTGGAATTTACACCAGGAATTAGAGGGAAAAAATTTTGGAGGCAAAAAATATGACCTTTCTCCAAATAAATCAAAAGATTTTTAGTAGCAAAACTTCTACCAGTCATCAATAGGTTTTCCACCAGGACAAAGCTCTTCGATCCGATCACTATTAGAACCATTTCTAAATATTGGTGATGTTTTGAAATGGACCTACAAATCATGGTTTTGAAACGAATTATATGCGAAAAATTCAAGAAAAAGTGATATAAGAAAGGAAATTGAAAAATTTTACACTGCAAAAATTACTTTGTAGTCACCAAATCTTATAGCCATTAGATGTGTATTGCAGTAATAAAAAATAGGGCGCCTATGAGCGAGAGAAAAATTTGAATTCCGAAATCCTACTAAAAAATTTGATCTACCAAACAATTCCTCATGTACATCGATACCATCGTAAAGGCCAGGAGTTCGTCTTTTTACTTTCTGCAAAATGCCGAAAATATATTTAAAGTCAATCGAGCCGTGTTTCAATCATGGCTTTTATTTCCTAAATTTTTTTGTCTCCTACTTCCATTGTTTATAAATAAATCGCCCAACTGAACCACCTCACCTTTTCGGCTTAGTTTTTTCAATAAAAACATTAAATTTCATTCTGAAATGCAATATTTGAAAAAAATCTTTAATAACTTCAATTTTTTAGTTAATATTTTTATTATATGAAAAAGGTTTTTGAAAAATTTAATATAAATCTAAATTATATATAAAGCAAAAATTATGCCATTATCAGTTGCCAGTTATCGGAAAATTATCGAAACTTTGGATAAATTGGAAACGTTATTTTAATAGCTCCATTCAAAAGAAGAAAAATAAGAAAAATTGTAGAAACTTAATAATAAAAAATGCACCAGCTTACCCCAAGGGAGGCAAGTGATTCAAATGTAGGGAAAAGATCGAGCGATGAAATAACTTCTCTAGACACTAATCCAGCCTTCACAGTGCCTGGCATCCAAGCTGCAAATGGAATTCGAAACCCGCCCTCATAGCTATTTGATTTTCCACCTAAAATTAACATTTTAAAATTTCTTTTTTTTTTATATTTTGACTTCATATAATTTTGGAAAAATTAGTCAATCCGTACTTTCTAGCAAAAATTTAGTAAGAAATAGGATCTGCTTCGCTCCTCTACCTGACTGAATGAAGAGCAAAATAGAGTTGCAGATATAGTTTTCGAAAATATCTGATTGTATCATAAAAATTTAGAATTCGATTCTTCTTGATTTAAAGCAATTTTTTAGCAAAAATCACTAATTAAAAGCAAAAACAAAAATCAGAAAAAAAAACAGTTACATATGGCTTTAAACAAGAAATATCAACAAAAAAGATATTTTCCTACTATCCTTCCAATTGATTTTTTAGGTCATTTTAATCACAAAACATAAAAAATTTTTAATTATTCATTGTTTTGATAGAAAAGATAGAATGGCAGAAAGACAAGTAGATAAAAAGGGGAAAACTACAAAAAAATTAAAATTTACAAAGATATAAAATTTTTGTTTTTTGATCATAATGCTAAAATTTTGGAAATAAATTTGTGGTACTTTCACTTTTAGGAAAAAGTGGCTAATTTATCTCCCTAATTATCTATCAAGAGACTCATATCCGATAGAATGTGACTATCGCGAGACCAAGATTTCTGCAGAAAAGTTTAAAATTTTACCACTTAAAATTTTCATTCGCTCTATCTAGAATATTGTTAGTTCCTCTCCTAAAATTAATAATCAGCAAAATTAATTGGAAACTTCCAAAAATATTTTTTGTGCCGTTTAGGTTCTGGTCCTGTTATTAATTATACATCTAAACTAAAATTATGTAATTTAGACCGCTTAGGGTTAGGAGAATTAAACAAGATCGCATATATGTTTGATACTTTTTGGTCTTGCCATCTGTATGAAGTATTGTGACCTCTTCTTATATTTAAATAACTAGATGTAATGGATTGAAGATACGCAAACCTATTTATAAAACTAAAGTCATAGTTCATAACTGTGTTTCACATAGCATCAACTACTGGAGCGTTAAGTTGCTTTCTGATTGGAGCCTTCTGATGTAGTTTCTGCACCATCCGTACCTAGCTTTACAAGTAAGCAAAATATTCATGACAATATTTAATACGAACAAATCCTCAATCCATTCTTCCAGCACAACACTTCTTGTTTGCTTTTGTTCCAGTAAGTAATACTGCCAATACTTTTACTTAAATTTTCTTTCTTAGCATTTGCTTCTTTAAATATTCTTTTTTTTAAATTCCATTTCCATTTTATTAAAGCATATGGCCTTACCCATTCTGTTTGCTATATATAAACAAAAAAACTAATCTCAAAAAAAAAATGAAAATACAAAACTTTTTAGTTTTTTAATAGATATTCTTTTTTTTCATTGAAGTTTGTCGCTTCCACAAGGCAAAATAAAGATGATAAACCTTTTAAACCAGCAGTACTTCCACCGTTGAGACATAATTCCTGATGTGGACCATGGTCAGACATGAAAATCACTAATGTGTCGCGTTCAATTCCATAATTTCTTAGGCTTTGTAAAACTTGTCCTACTGCCCAAGCCATCTCATTAATGTTATCGCCGAATAATCCTAAAATTTCGATTTGATAGAGAATGCTCGGTGGAATCACTATTAGCTGAAAATTTCGTCTTTTTTTAGTAGCTCATTTGGCCGGCTCCATGGTATTATGATCTTATTTCTCCGGAGAGTTGATTGATAATAGAAGTACTGTTGCTTCTCCGGTACTACCGTAATTTCACTTTCTAAAATTGGTTTAATCCAATCAAGGGACAGGAATCAAACCAGTGATGGTTTAATCTACTGCTCAAACTATCCAATTTTATAAACTCACCTCGAATAGATGAATTAATGAAATGTTCATTAGCAAATTGGGAGCTGTGGACATGTGGGAAGGAAAAGTAGAAGAAAAATGGTTTTTCAATATCTGTTTTCATCTGCTTATCTGAAATATTACTTGAAATAATGATAATATCTAGAGAAGCCTGAAAAATTTTGAAAGATCATTGAGAAAAAAATATTACTTACTTTTCCTTTTGCTTCTATTACTTTTCTGCTTCCATTTAATGGCCTTTCACATTTTTTTTTTTAAAGGGTACTCATCACTGCTGGTTAGACTCGCTGCGTTTGCTTGCCAGACAAAGCAAGAAATGCCACGGAGTCCTCTGACGATAGAAATACAGATGACTCGCCAGCATCACTCGGACTTTTGAAGGACAGGCTTACTCTTGCCAGGAATAGAACCTCAATAACGGCGCTCTGAAGTGAGCCCACTGATCTATTCTCTCATTTTGTTTTAACAAAAAAGTTACAAACAATTTGCCAAACGAATTAATTAGCTAAATCTTTTATTAATTAGAATTTATTAATTATGAATTAATTAGAATTTTTGATAAAAATGAGTATTTTTTGTAATCATTATATCGTAAAAATCACCTAAAAATCTTTTCCAATCATTGACAAGTGCTTCAGTTAGATGCTCGAATTTAATCGGTTGTTGAATGATTTTGTCACCATCATAAAGGAAACATAGCGTCGCATTTGGACTCTCAACAAATTTCTAAAAAATTTTATTTCCAGTAAACAGATAAATAACGAATAGATTATTCATTATTTTCATGCCTTTTTTAAACTTGGCTTTTCAAAAAGGCTAAAAACTACTCTACATTATTTAAATTACTGAGAATGCAATGACTTGACACCCAATATCAGAAATGGAACTTTAAAAAACCTTTAATCAAGCAAAACATAAAGAAACCTTGCTAACGTCACATTCCCATACATTCGTCCATGGTAAATTGATCCCTACATATTGAAAACCACGCTTGGAAGGCAAATATGATCCATCAGTTTGATTCACCTCATTTATACCAAGGTGCCACTTTCCAACCATTCCCGTTGAATAGCCTAAGAAAATTTGTTCTCAAATTACAAAAAGCAGAAACTAATTTGAGCTGAAATGCCTTCACTGAGCAATTGCCCAATATGCCCAAATTGCTAATTAGCACTCGGTTAAAATTAATATTTGACAATATTTCATTAAGAAATTAAAATAAACCATATTTCAAAAGCATCTCTGCGATAGTTTCTTCATGTTTTGGTAGACCACCAGCGTCCTTTGCTAAAAATACACGCGCACCTCCAGTTATGCCCAATCTGATAGGAAGGCGACCTAAGATTCAATTTTTTATTGTCGGTTCTTCTCGCATAGCACTTCTAACAACATTCGACATTTCTGGCTTAGCTAGCTTCAATGAATATTGCAAATATTGGTTTGCAAGAGAATTATGGATAGAAATGCAGATGGATCTTTTTCATCCCTGGACTTCATTTTTAATGGCGAGGGTTACTTTTCAAATCAACATATCATCTTGCCAAATTTATTGATATTGGCAGAAAAGTGTTGATCTTAACCAAATTGGAGCCATTTGGCCAAAATTCACATCAAAAAATAAGGTTTTTCCTTTTTTGAACACTTAATATGAATTTGCTGCGCGGGAATTACCATCATATTTTTGCAGGATACCCAGCCGTCATAATTTTTATTATCTTCTTATACGGATTCTTTCCTTTCTTCATTGTATTTTTCGTAATTTTTGCAAAATTGAACACTTAGAGGCATATAGAAACTTACCAGTCATAAAGCCTGCCCTACTTGGTGAGCACATACTGTCAGCAGAATAAGCTTGGGTAAACCTGGTACCTTCTCGAATCATCTCATCTATTTCGTTCCACTCTTGATTTGGATTACCGTAACTTTGCAGATCTCCATAGCCTGTCAAATTAACAATGAAAATAGGTTCAAAATATTTGGTCCTGAAATATCCATCTATTTGGCCAACATTACAAATTTATTTTTCGCATATAAATTTTTCTTTGAAAATTATTGGATATTTCTGCAAATAGTTGCTAACTAATTTGCACCAGAATGCAAAATTATAATTGAAATTTATTTAAAACTTTTTTGAAAGCGATTTTCTCCTATGGTTAACAATATTCATGCTTCACATAATTTAAAAGATTTCATTAAGATGAAATAATATCTTTGTAATAAGCAACTTATATGTTGCCTCTGGACTTTTATCGATGATTTTTTATAAATACTTAAGTTTAAAACAATCTTTCAATAGCCCAAAGAAATTATCTGAGCATTTGCCAATTAATATTATTAAATAATAAATAAATAAATATAATAAATAAATTAATCGAACAGCGAATGCGACTTGAAATCACGGAGCTACTGAGGTAAATGATTTAAGAGTTTAAAGCACTCTATGATTTGGAAAAATCGACGACGCGTGGATAATAGCAGAACACTCTTTGTTTTGGCTGTAATAATATAAACTTTGCTTAGCCAACAAAATTTGTCATTATCGCTCATCGTAGAATGAATGTAGAAACTACTTTTGCTGTCATGCAGTTATTTTCTGTCTTAGTCTTATAAGTGAAGAAAATTACATTGCAGTAGTTTTTCCATACGAATTTTTCCACCACAAATTTCTTAAAATCAATGATAAACTTATTTTAAAACGACATTTTATGAAATGTCGGACATTGCCACATTTTTTTATATTTTCTACTTACATACGACAAGTTTTCTTACAAATTAAAACGTTTTTTAAATATTATGATCGCAAAAAAAGACATTTGAGACAATGTTAATTTCCCTTTGCATTCAAGAAAAATTTCCTGTTATACTCGTATAATTCATTCGATAAGTCGTCAATTTGGAAAATTCCTTGTTATTTTATAAAATTTGCTGTTTTTTTGTTGATTTCGTTCGTCATTGATAAGAATGATAATATGAAGAACGGCGTATAAATGTATTTTCTTATTCTTATAAAATTTGTTTTTTCCTGGATTTGTTCAAAAAATATCATTTCAGTCGTTATTTCCATAAATAATGTGCCTTCACTTAATTCATTCTTCAAGAAATTTTTTTGTTTCGAAATCGAGTACACAGATGAGAATTTATTAATAGTTTTGATGGGCCATCATTTTTTGTAAAATTTCATAGATTTTGCAGATTAGCAAATTTAACATAATACGAACAAATACCAGTAATAAAAATATATTACCTAAGTCGTCGGCCATTAATACGATAATATTAGGTGGTTTAGGCCTGATAGACGATGGAAGATTACTCCATACTTCAGTATCATAGCAATTAACAATGGCCACAAAAAGAACTGACGAGATCAGTACGAATAGTGAAACTAGTGATTTATTTACTAACTTCATTCAGTCGTTAATAAAACCAAGCTAGAGAAATTTAAGCCTGAAAATTTACTATTGTTTCACATGAAATAATTCAGGTAACATTTAGGCAATTAAATTAAAAAATAAACAGTTGTAGCGAGAAATTTTTCATTATTTATTTTCATTAAGAAAAACAATTTTAACACAAAAAATTGAAAACTGTTCGTGATGAATCATGTAACTACAAATTAAACAGTTTTTTAAATGAGTAAAAGTTGGCAAAAGCAATAAATAAGTTTAAAATCCTTGAAAATCCTTTAAAAAAAACTATTTTTGATTTTCTTAACAATTATTTGTTTTCAGAAGCAACAACAATACGAGGATTTCTTAATTTTTTTATGAATTAAAAATTTGAACTCACTAAAATCAACCTGCTTTTCTTATAATGAAAGAATCTTACTGAAAATTTGACGGCATTTTCATGGAAGGGTAAAGGAAACATTGTTACCTACTAGTAGGTTTCAAAGCAACTAGAATATGGGTTATATCCACTGTTAAATTTTTCAAAAGTAACGTTCAATATCGAATCATTAGAGGGAGAGGGTGGAAATGCACACTATTATTACAGCTAATATTGCATGTACTAATTTAGGAATTAAATATAATGAAAGGCGATTGAGTGAAATTTGTGGTACCATTTTGAGCAGTACTAGTGCTAGTACAGCAGCACGCTGGCCATTCTTATAATATATTAATGTTTAATTTATGATTTTTAGCGGATTTCAACATTATAAAAAAAATTACTTGTTTCCATTTTTAATTCACGAGGAACTAATGTTTTTGCAGTCATCTTTTGAATATTGTTAACAAAAAATTTAATTACAGTAATGAAGAGGGTATTTCAAAAGAATTTCGAAATATTGAATTATAGTGTATTTGTAGAAGTAAAAGTTATAAAGTATTATAAGAAATATTAAAAAGCGAAAATTGTATATTTAGAAATTTTAGATAAAAATGAAATTATAAAGAAATTTTAAATTATATTTGGTTATAAATTTATGAAAGATATGAAGTATCAAAAAAACCAAAAATTGCAGAATTTTTAGATAAAGTTTTCAAAAAATTTCAATACCTGCCACCTATATATATGTATAAGCTATTACAGAAAAAAAAAACAAAAATTTTAGATATCAAATTTTAGAAATTTTAGAATTTTAGATTTTAGTTGGCCAAAAAAAACGATTTATATTATCACATAAGAAAATTAATTAAAAAAGTAAAAAACTAAAATTTTGAGATAAAAGATCCGCAATCGAAATTGTCATGTCAATTTTGAATGGAAATTTAAATTTTGCCACTAGCGGATATATTCTATCTAATGTTAACCGTTTAATTTCTTTCCATCACTAATTGTACAAACTCTTTTTGCGATGAAATAGAACAATGTCAATAATTTCAGCAATTTAGCAATAAAACATAAAAAAAAAAGCTATATTAAGAAGATATCTCAATCAGTAAATAACTGATTAAATTGATAACGCATTATTGTATTACTTAGTAGATAATAATAGATAAATAAATGACTGTAATAATATTAATATATATATATATATGTATATAATATAATATAATATAATATAATATAATATAATATAATATAATATAATATAATATAATATAATATAATATAATATAATATAATATAAATGACTGAATAATTAAATTAAATGATTTAAATTACAATAAAAAAAATGGTTTTAAAACATGTTTTATCACTGTTTTAAATAAATAAAAGTAGGTAAGTAAATAAGTGATTAGCGATCATCACTTTTAATTATACCGGCTCTAATAACTTAACAGTAAGTTTACTTCTGATTAGGCTAGTTCCACTAACTATTAGTGCAATGCAAGGTTTTCACTTGCCTGTAGAAGTACAAATGCATCACTAGTTTTTTTAAAAATTTAAAGTTTGCTCTTACAGTCACTAACACTGGATATGATACAACCATTCGGTTATAATAGTTTAATGCAAAAAAAAGTGATTAATGCGCTCCAATTCTGGTTATCTCATCTGGTTAATGTGATTAGAAATTCGTGCCACGGAATAACTGGTGATAAAATCAGGATGGGTCGTCTGCACCACTCGCATTTACTTAATGATAGGTTTATTTCTATCGGAGGTCGAAAATCGAGAACCTATGATGCTCGATGCAAATCGAAGCATACCACTCATCTGTTTTAGCATATAGATAGGCATGTCACTGGATGTTCAGTATCAATAACGTTTAATTAAAACGACAGCAAATTTTTAGCCACTCTTTTTATATGAACCAAATATCAAAAAGAAGCAGTATAATTGAGTGGTACGTTGTTTCGACTAAGGTCAAGCACCACAGATTTGATTTTGTCTAGTAAAAACCCAAAAAATCCAACCATCCAATCCAACAAAATCTAGTTTTGGTTTTGAGGACTGGTTTTATTAGAAAAAGATTCTAATTTAAATTGGAAAGAACCTTCAAATAGCGTATTTGGTGCAAACATATTGCACGTGTACAAGGATGCTCTCGGCAAAAAAGAAAAGACCGAACACATAAAAAGTTTTCTACTTTTTTGGAGAATTTGGACGTAGAAAAATGGAGAAAAATTATTTTTATCAGTTACAGTAAAATTATCTTCATTGTAGAACTTTAATAATTCGATAGTAGCGATTTCTTTCAAAAAGCGCAGCTAAAATTACTACAGCAAATCATTATTTACTGCTTTTGCTCAAAATTCACAAATTTCTATTTGTGAATTTTGTGACTTAAAACTATTTGGAAACCAAAAGATTCTTCTTTTTTAAATACATTACAATCAAAGAAATTCTAATGAACTGAAATTTTATTTGCTGGATGCTAAAGCTTTTTTCTTCGATTACAGACTTTAGAAGATACATAACATATCGTTTCAAAAAATCAAGAAGGAACCTAAATGCTCAAATGAGTATTAATAATAAATAATAATAACCACAATAATGTATATATAATACTAAAACATTTAAGCAAAGCGTCTTAAATTTAAAATACACGTTCTATTCCACATGAATTGTTTTGCACATAACCACTATTTGGCCGATCGGTGATCCCTTGTCGCTACCAACTTTTTCCCTATGAAATCATAAAACATCAATGATCAAGATAACAGAACTAAACGAATCATTAACTATTTCCTTTCAAAATTTATTGGTTGATAGTCGAAGAAAATATTAATATTGCATATATCCAATTTACAAAAAAATTTTACCTTATTGTTCGTAGCAAGTGATACAAAAAAATTGGCAAATGGTATTGTGTTTAGGCATGATGGGTTCGGGTTCGTAGAATAAATCTATCATTATAAGCGAAGTCCAAGTGGTGCCAGTAACTCACCTATAATTCTATCCCAAGAACTCTCGTACTAAAGGCTTTTATTCTAATGCTTAATGCCACCAAATTAGAATAGTTTCAGCTCTGAGGAGAAGAAGAAGAAAAGCAATAAAATGGAAAAAAAACTGCACTAACAATAATAAAAATAATAAGATAATTCCCAACTCTCTACACAACACAGCTTAATCTATCATGACTAAAACTAAAACTTCAGATGGGTGTGTCATTAGCTAAAAAATAATTGCCCATGGTGGGTGGTGATTGTGCGCAAACTGCCACAAACTGCGGTTGGAACAAATAATAAAGAAAATTTCATGAACTTTCATGTGGAATCAATTCATAGAATCAGTTTAAAGCATTGTGCTAATCGTTAAATATTTAATTTTTATAATAAATTTTGCAAATTTACTTAAAATTATTTTCGAAACCGAAAGAAAAAAAATAATTTCTAATTTCCGGTTACCGAACATTTTGCATCTCAAAATTCCGATTATAAATTATCGATTTAAAAAATGGTTAAAAGTATTCATTGAAATATATAAATGCAATAAATTAAATAAGTTTACTGAAATGAGAAAAAAAATGAAACGGAAAAATGAAAAATTACATATTCACCTTATGATTACGATTTATTATCTGCTTATATTTTCTAATAATGATTTGGAATGGCACTCACTCTTTTTGAATAAACTCGTTCCGCTGACTTTCTGAAGAAGACAAATTTGCTAGAGCCATTTGGTGGTAGAATTACAAGTGGATTGCCAGCACTACCTGGATTTTTGAAGTTTCATTCCTATTAGAATCTTAGAACTTGTGTTCCAATATGAGGGCAACGGCTCACTGAGCCTTAGTGCCTTCATAATAATTGCTCCAAGCAAAGGACAGCGAATCATTCTTAAGTATTATGAAATGAAATATCGCAGACAAAAAAATAATAAATAATGATAAAAATAAATAAGAACAAAAGTAGAAAATGGCTTAAGCCAGCGGTATTGCGAGGAAAAAATTTAATTTTTAATTTATGTCTGAAAAGATATGAGTTTTTTGTTATATTTGCAAATATTTAATTGCTGGCTGCTAAACGCAAATTAATGTAGAAAAAGTTCATCGTCCTGCAGTCCAATTGATACTGGCGATCTATCAGTAAATACTACACTATCTGAAAATAAGACTCAAAAAAATAAAATAAGAAAAGCTATACGCTAATAGTAAACGAAGTCATTTAAAAAATTATATGTTGTCAGAATAAGGAGATCCTTCTTTTCCTTCTTCTTCTAATGGCAGCATTGCTAGTTTGGTTGAAGCCACTGGCGAGTAGGGTGAGACATATCCAAGCCCCCCGACAGGATACCATTCCTGAAAGTGACTGAAAATACTCATTTTTCCGCTGTTTAAGTTCGTATATAGCTCTGCCACGCATGTGTTTAAACTGGACCAAATATTGATTGATCCTCCCCGCCTTTGGCGCCACCCATCACAAGGCTTAGCAAGATGTGAACCAGCTCCTGTGATGGACGACGACGAGCATGGCCTAACCAGCATAGTGCATGCGATCCTTTCTGATGATGTTCTTAATGTAGATTTTATTCGATCGAAGGTAAATGTGAGAATCGCGGGTGTATAGGATACTTCTGGGGCAAGAGTGGTCAAAGATAGATAGCTTCTTAGTGCCTTTCACCCTCACTGGCAAAATTTTGCAGTCATATGCTAGGATTGTGCGTAATATAGCGAGGTAGGTGGGAATTTTTATTTTGTTTTGTTTGATTTAGCGGCGATTCGAAAGAGATTTCTGATGAAAGAAGGCACAACCTGCCATCTGAGCTAGGGCTTCATTTATTACCTATCCATTAGATATGAGAGTGGACGCGAGTTATTTAAAGTCTGACACTTTTTGATCAATTGATGAATTTATAGTAACTGCTGTCATCTGGCGTCTGTTATGCAAGATGAAAAGAATCTCTTCTTATTCTCATTTTTTTTAGGCCAACTTTCGCTGCCTGCTGTCGATACTTCGTCTAGTTTCAGCTTCTCCCTACTATTAGTGAAAAGGACGACATCAATGACCTAATTAAGTTCCTTAATATTATGGAGTTGACTGTGGCTTGTACACACAAGTATATATATATGATATTGCAATATCCATATCCCATCTGTCGCTTAGTTGAAAATTATAGATGAGAGGAACCTAGATATACACTTTGGACGATTCATATTTCGAAAGGTTGTGTTGGTTCCTCATACATAGTTGAGTTGGTGTACCACCAGTAAAATACTTTATAAGTCTGATCATCTTCTCTGGAGTTCAGTTTCTGTAAAGTTGCAAGAGCTCCCATTCTACCAGTCGAATCAAAAGCAGCAGTAATGTCGATGAAGCTTGCTATAGTAGGTTTCCTAAAAGCGATATTTCAGTAGAAGAAGAAGAAGATTAGATCTTTGATGAGACTTTTGTATTATAAGCATCGTCAAGATCTTGGTCGTAGTCACTTCAGTGCAATACGAAAAGTAATGACCAAACGCAGGTTTGTATGGCATAAGACGTTGACTCGTAAATGTAAAGCGTTTATATGGCTGGAAAATCCACATTCGTGCGATGTTAATTTGGGTTAAATTTTTTAGTGCCAGTTTGGTGAGGTGTACACCTGGGACAATGTGAACTTGGGCAAAAACGTGGAGTGTTATGATAAGGTGGATTAAATGTTTTGTATGTTTATTATGGATATGAATCGATTAATCATTGTGTTCGAAGGGATTCGCTTTTAAGAACATATTTTAGATTTAATTGATTTTATTCAAATTTATGGTTTAAAAAAATTCCATTCTCATATATATAGTATTAAACGCGATTTTTTGTTAAAAAAATGAACTGAACTGTTGGCGGTAAGTTACGATAATTGAGCGAAAATCAAAAACCTGTTATTTGAAGAGTTATTTACCTCAGTTTTAGAAATGATTCGTTTAGAAACTCAACGAAAACACAATTTTCTTTTATCTTTTGTTAATACTCATTTGATTGCTTGAATATTTTTAATATTTAAAAACAAATATATGCAGAGAATATCTAATATTCATAATATTGAAAATTAAAATTGAAAATTGACTAATTATTTCCCATGGAAAAATTCTGAGTGACTCTACGACCTTTCTAGGTCCTCAAAGATCTGTTTTGTCTTAGGAAATTTTTAAGGTTGTGGAGGCGATGGATCTATTCATATTCCATACTCGATTGGCGTTTTTGATTTTATGGATCCATATGGTTGACGAAAGATAAACTAGCCTTAATATGGCCAATTGATTATTAGGAAAAAAAGCTGTTAAAAACTCTATCTACGAACAGAAATAGAGCAACGAGTGAGTAGATATATGAACAACTCGTGTGTATCAAAGAGAATTTTGATATAATAAATAACGATTATCAGAAATAATGGATATATTCTTGATAATGACATAAAAAATAAATACTTCTCTCTGTTGAGTGAATATTTCCTGCATTATCTTTTCATAAAGATGTAATTAAAAATGAGTTCAACCATCCTTAAATTATGCATTCATCAATAAGTCTTATTGCATTTTAAAGACATTTATATCTTTCAAACATTGTTTATTTTTCGTTGAGACATGTGTTTAAGACAAATGAATTAAGTTTTTAAATAAATTAATTAGGAAATAAATTGCTAAAAAAACTTTTATTACTTTCTCTTTTGCTTAGAATAATTTTGCCAAAAAAAATTTTCATTCTATATTGTGCAAAGTATATCAATTTTTGCTCCAAAATGTTTTATTGCTTAATGCAAACAAAGCTTCTTTATCACGAAGAGGAAATAAATGTATTAGGTACTTCAAAAAGCATATAAAAAACAAAAAAGAATGACGGAATCAAAAAAATAAATTTCGCCATAAACAATATGGAAATTTTCCAGAATAACTGAATTTGGTATTTATCGAAATCCAATGCTTAATATTGTTCAGATTATCGAGAGGCAAGAGTTTGCCCTACTACCCTCGAGTGACAGTGAGCCTGTCATTAAAAAACTAGGTGTTTTTGGCGACGCACCCACATTTCTATCACCAGATAGCTCTGTAGTTATGATTTCTAACCATATTAACATCCAGCAAATGAGAAAGGGTAAGCCACTTTTATGTTTTACGTATTTTATTCAGTGCTTGGAATAAGAAATAATAGGCAAATTTTGACGTATCGACCACTGTTCGTTGTTAAAAGCACTTAATTTAATGAGAAATGATAGAATGCTTTTTTTTGAAGGTCACATGATTTGTGGTCAACTGAAATTTTTTGATAATTATGGGTGAAAAAATTTTTTGTCTCGTATGTAACAACTATGACACTTTGATTTTTGCCCTAGGGAACGAAATATGGGGAAATGTATCTCTCAGAATTGAATTCTAAACTGAAGGACGGATCTTTAGTCGAGCACTTCGACAAATTCGATATTGTATCAGCCACAGATGAAAAAAATACTTATCCATGCTTAATGAATGTTAGAAGTTTATTTCTTGTTTTTACTTTGCTTTATAACCGTATACCACCGCAATATCCAATGACCTTTTGACATATTTACGTCATATTTCAGACCCATTAATGCCTCATTATTTTTAGCTGGAACAAGATTGTGGCCATCCTGTTCCTCATTCTCTTTTAAGGGAAATCTTGAAAATCTTGGCATTAATGAAAACATGGAAAGGTATTATGCACTACACTTTTTTCACTCACTGATTATTATAACTTTCAAGGAAATTATATAGCCAATTTATTTTTAGCAATATGTTAAATTTAATTAAATTAAAAGATTCAAACGAATTATATAATTCGACTAGTTTTATAGCTACGAAAAAAGGGTTTAAGGTGATAAATTTATTGAAGATCATTAATTCCTTATTATGTATCGCATATAAAAAAGAAAAAAAAGGATTTAGAACTGTTTGAAAAGAAGAAACAAAACTTGAAGTTTAGAATATTTTTCACCAAAGTCATTAAATTTTTTTTTATGCAAAAGTTATTGAGTTATTGAGAGAAAAATCTATATGTTATATATTATGAAGAAAATTAATCATGTTTGAAATACAATAACCATGTTGATGCAAATGCCAGTGTAATTTAGAATTATAGATTCAACAAAACCATTTATTCTTCGCATTAGCTACAGGAGAATCTTAACCTATTTCCCTCATAGAAAAGCTTAAGATGTTAGAATTTACAAGGGAAATATAAGGTAAGTCCATCTACAAAAAAACAAGGGAAAAAAGCCATTTATGCTTGTAATTCTTGCTGCAAAATGTGGAATTCAAATATATTGAAATTTAAAATCAATTCAGGTGTTAAAATATATTCTTTTTCTAAAATTTGGTGAATCTTTATAATTTAAACCATAAACAAGGTTTGTTTTGCGGTCTTTAGCAATAAATCGTGATGGTGAAGAATGTCGTTTAAAACTGACTGATAAACCTATTACAGACTTCGATGATCAATGATCAGTTATCAAGCAATTTTAAGAAATTTTTCCCATTGATGTTAGAAATTCGTTTATAAATTTTGTGCGTTGGCGTCTCATAAAATTTGATTTGAAGCACAGGTTTAAATTTCATCAAAATCATTTGAAATATTCTGAAATATTCCAAATAAAGACTGCAAAAATGGATTCGAAAAGAAAATTTGGCTCGAGCATAAAATTTTTGTTGAACGAGCCAAGCTAAAAAAAATTAAAAAAGAAAAATAATTTCGAATTAAAAATAAAAACCATGTTTGACAGAAATCGTTGAATATAAATGCTGAAAAGAAACTTTAAAAAATAAGAAAAATTGGAAGTTTGAAGATGTCATCAAAAACTTTCATATAAAATTTTTCTCATTGACAATTGTGAAATTGTGAAATAAAGTTAGAGATGAACTTTGGTTCGTTTTTTAGTCGATTTGATAAGTTTTGATTAATTTCATTTGTATTAGTTGAATTATACAATGTAATAAGTCGTTTTGTTAAAAATTTGTGGTTTTTTTTCAACAAAAATTTCAATTCTACCTGCTTTGCAACGAGTTTCATCTTTTGGAAGTTTTTTTTCGAATAAAAGTTAAAATTTCCTATGATTCAAAATCTTTAATGAAAATTAAGGTTTCAAATTTCAATAAAACTTGGAATTCCAAAAAAAATTGAAGAAAAAATTTCCTATGAATTTTGAGGAGATAGATCAGCCGACGAAAAAAGCACAAATGAAAGTCTGTTCTCTAAAAAATGGATTAATCTTTAGTGAAAATAAAAAAGAGCGAATGAACAATTGATGTAATTTTCAAGAAATTTTTAAAAAAAAATTAGAAGTTGAAAATTGCTGATCTAACCAACAATCATCATCATCGCAAACTGATTTGCAAAATAAAAATGTGCAGTTGTTATTAGGCTAAAATTTTAACTGAATAAGAAGCTACACTAGTTCATAAATCAACTTTTCGACAAGCATGCAAAATTATCGTCGCTTATCAGATTTTCCTATATTTTTGCTAGTAGCATCCACCTCATAGTTTTCTGCACATCGACGCATCACTCGCAGTAATTTTTAGAAATTTCGTTTAAGTATGCAAAGAAAATTAGTAAGTTCATTCTTAACAGACATTCTTCGATAAGAATGCTTTGAAGTATTTCTATAAAAAAATTTTTTATGAATTTTTTTAAATGCTTCCTTATAAAATATCTAACTTAAAAGAATCAACTGACCATATTGCAAGTATATTGCTCATTAGGAAATCGAGTGAGCCGAAAGCTTACGTTATCTTTTATCACCTTATCGTACTTATAACATAAATAAAATTATATCATCCATGCGGACGCGAAATTTCGTGCAAGCATTTAAAATTTTTGAAATATTCCTAAAGTGCAGCATTTCGCAAGACCTTTGTTTTTGCAGAATGTTTTGGCGATCAAAGTCCAGAAAAATATTTCTTTCACTTATCATGGTTTCTTTTGCAGGCAAGCTTAAATTTTATTTGCTGATATACTCAGTTGTTGCACGTGGTTTTCATAAGATTCTTTTATACACTGTGCACTTATGTATATTATGAATTGATGAATTCCAAGATTTTGATGAAAAATAAAGCGTTCCAATATTAATAAAACATAAAACGATCAAAACGCAAAACCAAATTACCACTTCGATATTTAATATTTATTCGATTCTAACTGAGAATTTTCATTCGTAGGGTGATTAAAAATGATTTTTTTTTTTAAAAATTTCGTGAACCAAGTCTGAAATTAGCGAATAATAAGTAACGAAATAAACAAGATTCGGCAGTGCGGATTTCGATGATTTGTTAATGATGAAACATCTTTTCTCTTATTGTTCTTCATTAAATTTAATTTAAATGATAAATTTTAAGATGATTGCTTTTCAAATGAAAAACTTTTTCGATGGAATTTCCGTTGAAAAAAGAAAAGCAATGAATTAATTGTATTAAAAATATTTGTAAGTATAAGAAAAAAGTAAAAATTTTATGAATAACTAAATCCTATGCTTTTGTCATGAATTTCACCGCATATGTTATCGCTTTTTTTCTAGCAGCGCTTTTCCAAAATTGCATCTTCATTTATTATTATTTAAAGCAGTAGTTAGCACTTAATTCTGCAAAATTACAAAACGCTGCTGAGCGATACTAGTTGGCAGAGTTTTTTTGGCGATAAGAAATCATAGACGTTACTAAACTGCCAAATTAATTTGACTTTTCACTTTTGGAATTTCTGTTAGAAAAATTTAAAAATATTTATATAAGAAATATATCAATATTTTTAACATTTCTAGTTAGTTTCTGCTCCTTGATCAACTTTTAACAAATCCTGGCGTAATCGAACATTATTTTCGTTTTTCATCTAACTATATATTCAAAGATTAATGAAGAATTAACAAACAGCTGGCATTTATTACAGTACATTAATTATATTAATTACATTAATAACGACAAAATTTAGAAAAAAAATTTATTTTTGAGAATCTTTTCTACTTCTAAACTTGAATTTACGCCAAACTGACTTTTATAAACAAAGAAATTTTGATAGATCCAATCACTATTTTGATGCATTTGATGCATTGTGCTTAAGCTTAATTAACTTTAATTTCAAAACGGATTTCTATCGGTGATGTTAAGACAATGATGATTACTTCTTCATCAATAAAAAGCCCTGAAGCAAACCAAAGATAAATAAAAATTGAAAGAAAATAAAGGAAGCATAAACCAGTTATACAATTCTAGGAAATTAACTTTAACAGTAATTATTTCATATCGACCGATCATCCAGCAGCAATCTTCTAGATCCGCGCGAAAAATGCAACTGATAATAAAAAATAATGCCATTGTCCTATCACACATTATTTTATGGCTAAATTTTGATTTGCAATTAAAAATAAATCTTCTGAGGGAAAATAGGGTGAGCTTTACATACTGTATTTGATAAAATGATCAGTAGCCAATTACATCGAACATTGATTTTGTCGAATATCGTTTAACTTGTGAACAATATTAGAGGTAGTTTAAAATTCTTAATGAATTTATCACCAGCTGCATTCTTGGTGTCTATGATCTTATACCTATGCCTATTTTATAAAAACGTGCAGCATTTCACTTTGTTTGACTTAATTGGCTAATGTTTTGCTGGAAGACCACCTATTTGGCAACATTTTAATGAAGCATAAGTCTGAATAGCAATACTATTTAATGATGCATCCATCTAGTGAAATGCATGAATATTTCATTTACCAAGAATCTGTGATATGTGAATATGAAATGCTAAAAAGCTATACTTTTTATTTCTGGGAATGAGATTAGCGTTTTTATCGAAGATAATTGTTCCGGAGAGTACGTTTTTTGCGTTGAAATTGTTTTCTGTTAATTTCATATATTGGTTGCATTTTCCGCTTCATTAACTTGATCGTAAAACAAATTTTAGTTAAATCTTACTGTTTACTGTTGAGTTGCCACAAAATTTTCTGGTCGATATGAAGCATAAGCTATAATGTAAAGTGGTTGAATAGGATTAAAGCAAAATTGAAATAAGAACTGTGCGAAATTCAGCAAATATAAAAATTAATAAAACTTCGCATTCCACAGATTTCTTTCACATTTAAATAGTGCTTTATCTAAATTATGGAGAAAAATTGCTGATAAATAAAAACGAGTAGGAATACAATTAGTGGAAAGCAGATCATTTCAACCAAACAGTAATCTGGCCATCCTTATCAGTTGATATATCCAGTATCAGATCGCTGAAAGATAATAGGAATAAATTCTGTTTAATTTGAGATTAGTTAATTGAATTTTTTTCCAGAATCAATAGAATCGTTTATGAACTCCAAACTCTCAAATAATTACATAAAACAAATTCGTTTTGGAATAAAGATACTAATGAAATATAGCAGGATAGTTTTTTCATTTCTTCACTATTTCATTGTTTCTAAAATAATATAAAAGAGATTATTCGCAATAAAATTACTGTCTAAAAGTACTGAAAATCCAGAAAAATAGAACAAAGGAACGAAAATTATCTCCTGCATTTCCTGTATATTCCTCTTCCGTATTTTATTATGATTATCTGGTTCATTTTTGAATTTTGGTGGTCGAAAATATTGCTATTCTTTTCTAATATTTCTTAGCTAGGCTAAACAGAAATGTACAATGCAAAAAAAAGTCGCCAAAATCAAAAAAAAAGATGTTACGAAGATTTATGCAAATAAATCTAACAGTAAGGATTCTTCGCTTTTTCTCGTACCATGGATCGAAGATCTATGTGTTTCTCAAAGCAGATCTTTTAGCATTTATATGTATGAAAAACATAAAATTTACTGAAATAGGGTGAAAAAATGAAATTTTATGAAAATATGATTCTTAATGGTAATCACTAATATTTCAGTCACATTCATAATTGGAAAATTTTCTAAATTTCAATCTAAGCCAAAGTTCTCTCATCCAAACTCACAGACTCTATGAAATCTAGTCATGGACTTCTAAGAGAATCCAGGAGGAATGTATAAGGAATATTTATAACTTGTTTTCTACCTAAATTTTGCTCATTTTTTCTTCTTATTATCGATATTAATTCCATCTTGGATGGCTTCAGTCAGAGGTACTTTCTTTCGTCCGGCGAACCCTCTCTGGAATCACTTTCAAATAAGCTTCAAAACGAAAGTTCTGGCTATCTGGCTGTAGTAATTCTATACGGATATACGGATCAAACTTGGCCAGTGAGTAGAAGATATTAGGAAGCTATATGTCTTGACCAATCTTACTTTCGGAATATCCATCTTCGCTTGATTATCATTTGCATTAAGAAGATTATCGTCTTGTTAGGTCATGCTCTTCGTCGTCCATAACAGAAACTGGCTCACATCTTGTTATTTGTTAAACCTTATGGTACCAAAAGCGAGAAGAACTAATCCAAACCTGGACTGGTACGGCCATGAGAGATTTTGAAGAGGCGGCTCAGCTATATTAAACAAAGTGTGAAAGGAAATGGTTTCAGCCATTTTCAGGAATGGTATCGAATCGGGAGGCTTGAAAACGTCATACATTAGTTAAGAGTGGAGCAAGCCACACCAGCAATGATGTGGGATACAAAAAACGGTTTAATCTTTGTATTGGAAGAAAATTTCGAAGCCATAATTTTTGACAGCAGATCGAAAAATCAACGAAGTGCATGCAGGTTTTTCATCAAAATAGACTCTATTCAAATATTTTTCCATCGTTGTTTCATGTGGACTCTATGAAATTTTTGCATGAAATTGGTATTTTGAAAACTAAGGCATAATTACGATTGTTGTGAGCGGCTGAATATAATGATTTTGCTGACTAAATTACGTCAATGTCGCTTATCAATGTTTTCATTCAACAAATCAATGCTTAAAATTTCGATTATATCCTTTCCTTTCATATTTTTCTATGGAAAAGTATCCATTGTTTTTTATATTTCGAAAAAAATTACTATTTTTTATTTTAAAAGTTATTTTACGTGATAATTAAGATATAATCTCATTAATAGTCAAATAACACTAATTAGATTAAAGAAATCTATAAAAATCATTTTAGACGACACCCTTAAAAGCGGTGTAAAACAATTTATTTCGACAAAATAGGTGAATAGATAAAATTGAAGCAAATTTTTTGATTTATGGTTGATAATGGAAAAACTCGAGAGCTTTGATCATGTATGGTTTTAATATTCAACATCGCAGCCTCATCTGATTATTTCGTAACAGTTATTCCTATTACTGCTATTTCGCGATTTTCATGATCATATTCGTTTTTTCTTTCATTTCTCTTATTTTCGCGCATAAGATAACCGGTGCATTCAAATTCAACATCAGTGCACAAATCAAGATAAGAAAGATGGAATAAATGAATACAAGATTATACATGGGATTACAAATCCAGTTTATTTGTAAGGATTTCGTGCGCTCGGAAATGCATTTAACGTATTAAAAGAAGGAAAAACTGCCAGAAAGATTTTTGCTTTTTGATGGTGTGCATTTCGTTTGGGACCCATTTTACAAATAATAAATAAGTTGTCGATTTTTTTGAGTGGAAAAAAGATGCAATGGTTGATGCAATTTTTCTATAAATAAATTCAAAGATATATTTTAATTATGTAATATTGTTGGAATTATGAAAAAATAAACGGATGGAAGTTTTTGGAAATAATTCTCTTAAATTTTATTTCCTATAATAAAAGGAAAGTGCTTATCGATCGGCGTCATCATGAAGCTTACTTGAAATATAAAAGCTCCTTAACATAATATCAATCAAGCGCTTCTTCTTTCCCAAATTTTTTTTGCATTGCATAATTTTTGTTTATTCATTTATTATTTTTTGATATTTTTATGATATATTTTTCTTTAAATTAATTAATGCGTGAACCAAATATGCCATTCGATGAGCTCCAAATGAATTCTATAATTCTATAGGCAGAATTTAAATTAGTTTTAAATTTTGAAACTTTTACTTTTGGAATCCCTTCAAACTTTTGAACCTTACTGGGAATTTTTAAGAATTTTCGTTTAATTGAGTAATGCGAATATTGAGTATTGATATTTGCCGGATTAGATATCAAAATTGAAAGATTTTTAAAATATTTATCTATCAAATTTATAAAATTCAAATAATTTTGCGTGCCATTCGTCAGCTTATTTTGGCAAACATAGAAGAAAGTAACTAATTTCTCAGTATTATTATGGAAATTGCACCTCCATGATCATCTGGCGATCCTGGATCTCTTTCGGGACCACTGGCTTAAAGTAAATGAAGAAAAGAAATATTTTAAATGATGAAGAAAAGTAAAGAAATTATTTGTAATCGAATTCTGGTTCATGGCTTGAGGAAAAAGATTAAGTGATGGAAATCGATGCTTATTGCTTTGCATTAGCTGTCGTTAGAAACAGTGACGCTTCCCTTTTTTAAAAAAAGCAAATAAATAAACATGAACGAACGTCAGATACGAACATAAACACCAATGAACATAAAAGTTTGCGAGTATTATTTAACCAAAAAATCGAATCTTTCAATTTATGCGATAGCGTAAAGGTGTTTTTTCATTTCCATTTTCACTTTTAGTTTTGTTGACTGATTTATCGACGATGGTAAATTCTCGGTGCTTCAGCTATCTTTCGGCAGTTGGCTTCTAAATTTGATGCTACTTTATATGGGATTTTTCGGCAGAGCAGAGAGATAGCTTTAAAATTAAAATTATTTGAGGCAAGGCGTGCGTTTTGCTTTTGGCATTAGTCTTATCGATGCGAAAAACTATCGATCAAGGAGTGGTGCTGCTTCAATCGCACCGAGATTGTCGCGAAGAGCGCCTTTAAGTTGCTTTGAGTTGGTTTCATCTTAAATTTAAGAAAGGAAAAAAAATTCCCTTTTTTTCGGGTATTTATGGCCTTTGTTGTAAAATTTTACCTTAATTTTATTTATTTCATTTCCGATTTTTTGTGGTGTTTAACAGATTTAAAAGGACATTTTTTTTCACTTTTTGTGGAAGCAGTAGGCGACTAAAAGAATTCGGATTGAAAAAATCTTTTAGCAATTCGATTCGTCTTTTTATAAATTATTGCTCAAACTGATTATTTTATTCCATTTTATTACTTTTAGCTTCATAATTCGAAACATTCAACTAAATTTCTCGGATTTTTTGCCATTTTTATGTCAATAGTAATATAGTTCAGAGGCTTATTTTGAGTTTTTTTAAAAGAATAGCAAGCAATTTCTTTCGAATATGCACTCCGCTAATCTTTTAAGTTTTCTTGGACTAATCGGTATGCATGAGATATAAGTAAAAAAATTTTTGGCGTACTTGATCCATTGATCTTCCGGTTATTTTTTGCCGAAAAAATTCAATTAAATTCTGTTTATATCCGAATTTTATTTATCATTATTAATCATAAAGTCATTGACTGTTTTTTCATTTTGACTGTTCAACAATTATAGGCACATATATCGCGTGGTACTAAAATGGTACTAAATGACATAATGTGAAATAATTTAGGGACTTAAAACGAATTGAAGCCTACGCTTATCTTACCATAATTTGCCAGCAGATGAATGTCAAAAACAAATTTGAAAATTGTTACTTTTATCAAAATGCGTCAAAAATTTTAGGTATTCTAAAACTCTAAATGAACTTTCAAAATGTATTTTAACATTATCAATAATTAAGTATGGCTAGCGGCGATAATATTCAAAGAAAAAAGTCGAAATAAATCGAAAATTCTAATTTATTTATGCATATCGGCAACCAATAATAGGAGAAAAAGAAATGAACTTCTTTTAATTTACCTTTTAACTTGTTCGCTGGCAATCAGCCTATCATCTTTTATGTAAGCATAGATTTTCAAATATAGATTGTCATTATCCACTTTTTTTGATTTCGTAATCAAGAAAATTTAGCCTGATTTCTCTTTGAGATAGAAGAGAACATAGGGAAAGAATAAGCATCATTTTTTCTTAGTTTTGCCAACTTAATGTGCGAAGATTCAATTTAAATCTTATCAGTACAGTCATTAACCTATTATCATATATCATATCATATCATATGTATAACATATTCAATATATCCCAAATATCATTTATATAGCTATATTCCCTTTTTTTCTTGATCGCTTTCCATCAAATTTTTGCGAAATCATGAAAATTGGAAAAAAATTCATATAATATACAAAAATTCACGCAAAAATTTAAAAATTATCATTGTAGAAACCTTGCTTTTTCATGGAACTACAATATATTAACTGCTTATGCAACTTTAATTAATGCTAATTTTACGAATCGTTTATAAATGCTTATCCATATGATGAGAGTATACATTGTCGTTTAATGTGGATATGTGGATACGTTTATATTTCAAAAGCCTTTTATTATGTTTATCGATAAATAAGAGAAAAATTCAACAGTAATTGAGGTGAAATGCGTCTGATGACAAAGTTTTTCACTTGAATTGATTATGTGAAAATACATTAAATTTCACAAAGTTCGGCATTCGGTATATTGAATTATACCGAATACCGAATATAATACCGAATGTCCAGACAAAAGACGATATTACAACCGGGATCATGGCAGCTAGAAATATGTTCTTCCTTTATGGAGCTGTCGTGAAATCACCATAAAAACGAAACTCCTCATCTATATAGTGATTCGCTCGATTATGCTATATGACTCTGAGATATGGCCAATGAGAGTGGAGGATACTAAAAAGTTATGTCTTTGACCACTCATCTCTAAGGTAAATTTTGCTGGTTCGCCGACTGGATAAAATCTCATATGATCGCATCCACCTTCGTTCAAATACAAATTGCATTAACAGTACCATCACAGAGCGTCGCATTCGCTGATTACAGATCGTTCTTCGTCACCCACCACAAGATTCGACACATATTTCGTTACTTGCTAAACCATGTGATGGATAACGTCAAAAGCGA
Organism: Dracunculus medinensis; assembly: GCA_900625125.1. Taxonomy (NCBI): domain Eukaryota; kingdom Metazoa; phylum Nematoda; class Chromadorea; order Rhabditida; family Dracunculidae; genus Dracunculus; species Dracunculus medinensis. Next base: position 400,072 of record UYYG01001154.1, read on the forward strand.
AGAGGACCCAGTCAAGACCTGGATTGACACGGACAGAAAAGATTTTGAACGTATAGATGGACCAGCAATGTATGGACTTTTTTTTTTAAAGAGTCCATTATTGGCTAAACTCGCTCCACTGGCTTGTCGCATTGGGCAATATGCCAGGGATTCCCTTGGCGATAGAACTACAGATGAGTCGCCAGCATCATCCGGATTTCTGTGCAGGTTTACTCCTGCGGGGAATCGAACTTCAGCATCGGCGCTCCTAATCGAGCAACAACCCACTGAGCATTCTATCCCCAGCAGCATGTGGATATTAGACGATGGAAAAAGGAATGGATTCTAGCACTACCTATTACTACTACGCGATGGCATCAGGTCGTGCTGCTTGAAAAACTACCCTTGTAGACAGTGGAGCCAGCCTAATCAATAATGGTGAGAACTGTTAGAAGAAGATATTTGCCCCTAATTTGAAGTACCCATATCATTGATATTAAAATTGTATGAAGCTTGGTCGAAATTAATGGTGAACTACTGGAATAAAATATAAATAAATGTTTAATTTAAAATTATCTGTAAGAAAGATCTCGTAATATGCAAATTTTGAGTAAACTGCATCTTACTATAAAAGTACTAAATTGTTGAACTTTGTGCACGAAAAGTTCGGCTATTTTGTAACATTGATAGTGTTGAAAATCAACATTTGTTCCACTACACTGGCAATGATGTTAATTTAAAGCTTTTAGTTTTGGCCATGTTATTCGCTAATCAATTTCCATGCACAAGCAGAAAGATTTAATGATTTTTAAGACTTGTCGAAAATAAACATTGCTTGGCAGGAAAGAGTGCTTTTAAGGATATGATCATAACAATGAATTATTCATTTTATGTATTAAGCGAAACAAGTATAAGTTTCTGAATATTTCATTGATGCAAAAAAAATATTTAATTTAAGAAAAAAAGAATTATTCACAAGTTATGGTCATATGATGCGATGCCACAGAAAGCTTTCAAATAAAAAATATTAAATCTAAGAGATAAAAAGAATATTGAAGATTATTTTTTGCTGAAATTGTTGACTATTCTGTCATTAATATAAAGGGAATCTTCCTGATTTTCTAAAAAATTATTGACCAAATAGATTATTTTTCCACTGAAATTTTGATTGTCGATAAATTCATTATAGATTTGCGTGCTGAATTTATTTGTCGATATTGTACTTCCTTGAAAAAGTGTCTTTTTTTACGTTTTTCCTATTCATTAAATTTATATTGAAAATTGGTTATATCTCATAACTCATAACATATATCTCATATATATCTCATAACAAAATTAGCTAATGAAAATTTTTCAATCATCTTAATTCTATATTCTTTAAATTCTTTCCATTTTGCTTATACGATTGCGTGTATACTTTTAATTTTTATGTATGGGTATTATATTTGTGGTATTATTTGTTGTATCTGTTATTACTATCTATTATCTGTTTCGTGAAAATATATAATCAATTATCACCATTATAACCATTTTATATAACCATTATAACCATAACCATTTTATGCTAATTGAGATTTTTTATAGGCTTTCAAAATGTTCAAAGTTTGAGTTACGCGTCAGGATTTCTTCCTTTGTGGTTTTTTTCCTTCACATTATCCTCGACGTCATTAGTTTAAATGAATTCTTGATTTTGCCTCTGTTTTCGATTTATTGATATTCGCTCTAAAGAAGATGATATTTTGATTTGAAAAATGGAGTGCTGAAAATACAGTACAAATCGTTCTAATCTTCCGTTTTATTTTTCATAATTCTTTTTTTTATTAAAATGGAACATTAGAAAATCGTTATTGTACAATAGAAATTGACCACTGATAAAAATATTGATTGTATCGATTCTGATGGTTTAATCACTTTTCTAGTGCATGCATACAAATCTATTACATATATAAATAATAGATCAACCAAATCAAACTGGTTTTTTCCGAAAATATATACTTTTCGATATTTTATAGATTTCGATTCGCCAGAAAAATTCTGTTATTCAGTAAATCATGTTAGCCGACAGTTGCAATGTGGTCAATCTTATTAAATTATCAAAGCTTATTCAAATGATTTTTTTTCCTTCTTTTAATAACTCGCCACCATCATTGGTTAGGCTAACTTCAATGGTAAAGCATTCCAAGATGCTTGATGTGATGCCATACTTGAATACAAGCAGGAAAAGTCACTTGCTTTCATACTGTTTAAGCATATAGGTCTCTGGGCTACCTGTAAGCTCTTCTGGCTGTATTAGTCGAGATTTTGATTGGTCCTTCTCTCTTTTGAAACATCATAAGAATTTCGTAAGATATGGTTCAATTTTTGCGTTAAGTAGGAAAGAATATAGCCTAATGTAGACGACACTCCATGACGATATTACCAAGGCAAATAGCATTTGAGTGAAGGCGAATGCAATCGTGCAAGTTTTGTCGCATAAAATGTGTTTTAAATAAATTGGTCAAAGTTAAACTTCTTAATAGCTTCCACTCTTATTGGCTACATTTTTAGGCTATAGAACAAGAGAGTAAATATTGCCGCCAAGCATATTTTCGTTTTGATGGTTATTTCACGATTCTATAGAGATTTCTATAGTTTCGCCGGTCGAAAGAATGTGCGCATAGCTGCTGGGGTGCAATTTCACCTTTTGCTTATTTGATAGAGTGGATCCAAGATGATTGAAATCTATCACTTCTTTAACACGTGATGAATTGATAAAAATAGATTTGTCAATGTCAATTTTATCAATGCCCTCTATCTAAGGCAAAAGAACTTTCGTCTTATTTACATTGATCCTGGTAAAAATAGATTAATAATATTTGAAAGCAGTGGGATTTTACTCGCCTGCCATGCATTAATATTTTAAAATAACCTTGATCCGGCTATTTTATCAGGAAAGTAGAATAAACACTGATCACCACACGAATTGATACAAACTTTTATTCGCTACTTACCTCAAACTTGGGTAATTAAACTGATTAATATATAAACAGAAAAGATTCGATTAAATCAAAGAAACTAAGAAGATAACTATCTCAAAACAAACTCAAAAAGAAATAATTAAATAATAAATATAGAGGATGTTAAATAACAAAGTATTGAATATTGAAATATTGGGACCCAACCCCTCGGGAAATAACAAAGTATTGAATATTGAAATATTGGGACCCAACCCCTCGGGACCCTTGATGGCACTAAAATGAAAGAAGAACGATTTCTTTGAGAATATACAATATATACTATAAATTGACCTTTATCTTTTATTGAAATATGTGAAGGCAAAGAATTATTAAGTTAATGAAAGGCTTCATTTAGCGGATCGGGGTCACCAGTTTGAAATAATGAATTTGAAATAATAGAAAACATCGCATTTCGCGTCACTGGTTTACTGTAGTTGTCGATACACAATAAAAAGGAATTATGTGGTTAGCATATTAGTATCTATAATCCAATCTACTGCACTTTTAGGCAAGGGACGCAGACCTGACGAACACCAGTTCTTATTTTGAAATGGTCTGTCAGTTCCGTGTTGTTAAAATGCCTTTGTGAGCAGAATGGTCCTCTCTGAAATTCCATCACCCTCCAGACACTTTATCATTTAAATCTAAGATAAAGTCAATGAAACAAGTGACGGTGGGACAATATTTGTTCCATCAACTTTCTTAGCGTGAATATTTGGTCAGCATACCTACTCACGCTTTGATCAGAATTCAGCTTGGCTTGGGCGCATCTTGCTGTTTCGTACTGTTACAATTTTATTCATATGCATATGGAAATTTATGCATATGGAAAGCGAAAATTTTCTCAGTGATATCTAGTAGATTCCTCGATAGTTATCAAAGTATATCCTATCATCCTTGTTGGGAATTACAAACTGGGAGCAAGCAGTATTGTCTCGCTTCAGCATTTGTATTAGTTCTTTCTTCCATACCAGAGGTAAGTATAAAGACGGTGAACAACATTTGAAAATTTCAGCCTGGAGATCGTCCTCTCCAGGAGCTTTTTTGAAGATGACAGGAGCTTCTACAATTATTTCTTGTTCTGTTGACCAATAGTAGCTGCAAATATATGTCTCAGCGAACGCTTCAACTATGTCTGAGATGATGCACCAGAATTATCTATACTGCACGAGGCGTTTGATAGCCTTAATAGGCACATCACTATCTCAGGCTATTTCATTGATCATTCTCCGAGTCATGCTTGTTTTATGAAGGAGGAATAATCCCTACTATCGCCTATTTGAGCAGATGTCTATTTAATATTCAAGGCCATATCATTTCAATAATGATTTTTATCACGTCCAGCCGCTGTTGCTCTATACTTTTGAAGTATCTAACCGAGCTATCAGTGATATATATCTTCTTCTTTCGATAGCTCTCATCTAGCTAGACTGGGTCCGCTGGCTACAAGGGTAAGATGTCTCCAAGCTATTCGGTCACACTTGTGGTATACATCAAATTCTGTCAATTTTCTCGAGTCATCTCTTTTCCATCTCTTTCTATAGTGTAACATCATTCCTTATCATTTATTTATTGTCATTGTATACTAATAGCAAAATCGAGAAAGAAACGATAGAAAGAATGAAAAAAAGAAAAAGCACTAATAAATATAAATAATATTTATCTAACGGTCTGCCTCGAAGGCATAGCATCTTGTGATATCACCTTTTATTTCTAAAGCTAAAGTGCCAAAAGAATTCGGCTTCGTTGAGTAGATTACTCATAAACGATTTGTCCGAAATCCTGTGCAGGTTACTGGTTATTGGGTATCCCTTTTTTCAAACTTTTTATTGAAATTATGACAGAGAGAAAGAATTCCGTGCCACAAAATAATCAAAAACTATTCTAGATCAATAATAATCTAATATAATTGAACAATCAACCGATGGACCGATAACGATAGAAGGCTTGAGCTTCATCAGTTTTTTGCGAATTTTAAGTAGAACCATAACATGGTCCGGTTTGTGAAGACTGATATTTTAGCGCCGCGATAGGGAATGCTATCTAATGTGGAACTTTTCCAACGACATAATAAGGCATAATCAATCAGGTTGGAATGTTAGTTATGGGTAGTGTTCCATATGTAACTAGGTGTTTTCTTCGATGCCAAAAACATGTATTGGTAGCAAAACGTTTATAAAACGAAGAAGGTGCACTTTGGTATACTGACCACATTTACTAACTCAGAGCTCACCGTGGCAACATCATGACCATTTTGCGTATTTCATTCGCCTCCGACTATGCCAGCTTTTGAAGAGATGCATTAGCAACTGAAGCATAGAACCTCTCTTTATCGCAGTCATAAAATAGGAGCATGCATTCTGATAATTGAGATATTGCAGAAATTCCCTTTGAATCGGGTAGGCCACGCGGATAATAATAATAATAATTAATAATAATAATAATAATAATAATAATAATAATAATAATAATAATAATAATAATAATAATAATAATAATAATAATAATAATAATAATAGTAATAATAATAATAGTAATAATAATAGTAATAATAGTAATAATAATAGTAATAATAGTAATAATAATAATAATAACAATAATAATGATGATAATTAATAATATAATAATAATAATTAATAATAATAACAATATTATAATAATAATTAATAATAATATAATAATAATAATAAAATTGAATCACGAAGTGAGGAAGGCAGTCTTCTGACAAGCAGACGATGATATTTGGACAAAAATTTATCGCTCAACGTCCATGAGCATTCTGATATTCTACGCCAACACTGAAGAGTTCATTCTAGTCTTAAATTTTGGAATCGTTTTACCAAGCTCGATTTACATGTTTATCCGCATATAACACCGGCCTAGCGGTATCATGCCCGTATGAAGACGCGAGCGCCATATTATTATATTCACATTCCTTCATCGCAGAGTCACTTGGAGGAGGAAATACAGGTGGACCCCTAGCAGTCGCTCAGATATTATTGAAATTATAAAACACATTTTTCTTCGTGCATTACTTATTTATAATTTTGATACTTGGAAGTTTTATCCGTTCGTATTTTCTCGCCTAATAGTTCTTATCGTTTTTAGCTTTGTTTACTACTAACAGTGTAACAGTGAATTTCACCAGCCAAACATTTGACTATGGAAGAACAGATGAATCTCCAGCACTATCTGCATTTCACTTTTAACGACAGGTTTATTCCCATCAAAAAATGGGATCCATGGCTCGAGTCGAAGCAAAATACCTTCCGATCATCTTGTTTCCGTATATTCAAATTTATTAGTGAAAACTAAAGTTTAAATATTTAATTATATTTTAAAACAAATTTTAATTATCGCTACGGAACCAAAAAAAATTTTTTAAAGTTTTTTTTGTTTTTCATCATTATTTAATATTTTGTTTGCCATTTTGAGAATTTTTCATTTATAAAATTTTTTTCGTGAAAAAAAACTTCGGTAAAAATTTATTCAAAAAGCGCGATTTCTGCGATTAGAAATTTGAATAATTGAAAACTTCGATTTAAACATTTGGTCTCATTGTTATATTAAAATTTTCGTAAGACGAGACAACGAGAAGCGTTGAAAAATTTGCTCTTTTGCTGTTAATATTTGCCTTATTATTTTTAAATAAACATTTGTAATTTTAAATATTTGGCGAAGAAGAAGCTATTTGCAGTTATTTTGTATAACTGCTTTCGCACACAATATTGGATTAATATAGTGCATATATAGTATATATATATATATAGTATTAATATATAGTATAGTATTAAAATTGCTAAGTCTTGGCCTTTCCAATTAAATTGGCTAAATGAGTCCATCCCACCTTGCTTCGGTTACCTTTTGGGAGTTTTAACATTATTATTAAAGAAGAAATCCAGGTGCTTCTGCAAACCTACTTTACTTGGGTCTCGAGTGACCAAATTTAAAATTTCTCATGTTACAAAATATGTAAATAGCAAAAATTGGCGATGCTAAAAATACTTGTAATATCCTTATTTTTAATGAATACCTTATATTTTTTGGTTATCTTAGTTTTGCTTAAAGTTTTACTTTTGATTCTTTATCTTATTCTTCTAATGGCTATCATCATTAGTCGTTAGGCTGGCTCCACTGAGTAGAAGGGTAAGACCTTTACAAGCTGCTAGATCACTGATAGTAAATAGAAGCCATTCCTTCTTCCATCGTCTAAGCCCATATATCGCTGATCCACCTATACGTTCAAAATCTTTCCCGATTGTATTAACCTAGGTCTTGACTGGCCTACCCCACTTTTGACCAGCCAGGGTTTAACAAATAAAATATATATCAACTCTTGTGCTGGGTGTCGAAGAAATTGCTCTAATTAGGGAAGGCAATACCCTTAAATGGTTAATGCAGAAGGTATTTGAGCGGAGGTATATGGAATCATGTAAAATTTTATCAGTTCCGCGAACGCGTAAAAATTTGATTCTTAATTAAAATTAATATTTAAGAAATTAATATTTGATCCTCTCCGTCCTCATTACTCAAAATCCATATTCCTATTTTTCAGACAAAATAATTGCTTAAAATACTGTGGCCATTTATCTAACTAATTTTTTTTCATGGCAACTTCGACATTAATCTGAAACCTTTTCCAGAGTAAGTTTATAGGTTATTTATTTTATGGATTATTGCCCTTAGCTAAAAAACTTCTGGATATAGGTTGGCATTCATCAGTGAGGTATTAAAATAGTTCGTATTAAAATAGTTTCTGTACTTTTACTATGTTTTCTATTGAGACTCAATTATTTTAATTCCATTTTATGTTCTTTATTTTATTTATGATCAATGAAGCAATTCTAAGAAAATTGGCGAATAGGAAAGGAAATTGATTTTTCTGATTTGCAATCTGAATTAATTCAGATATCAACTATTCTGTATAGGTAAAAAAAATTGGTGAATAGGAAAGAAAATTGAAAGAAAAAGAAAAAAAGGTTATTGAAGTAATATCGACGATATTTCACTGCATTCTTCCAATGCTAAAAAAAAGCAAAAAATTTCGGGATATCATCCATAATTTTAAAAAAATTTTGATATAATCAAACAACATACATTTGCTATGTTTTGGTAAGAAATTCGTCTTTGGTGCCTGTTTTCTGCTTCATTGATTATAAATAGAATAAATTTGCAGTAACTTGATGAATGAAGCTGTCTGACCAAAAACATTTGAAAGCAATAGCGTTATAATTTTTTTGAGAAAGAGATGATTACTTTAGTTTATTGACGCTATTAATTTTATACATTATCGCAGAATTATTACATGACGCAAAAAAGCTGATTTAATTTGAGTTTTCCTTATAAGCATAGATAATTTATCGAAGTGAATTCGGCGTGAGCATGCAACATTTCGAGAAAATTTCTAAAGTCCTTTTATTCATGGTTTCTATTATTGCAGTATCGCTCGTCGAATAATTTCTGATTCCATTCTGATGATCATTTTCGCTATTTATCACCGAAATTTTTCCGAATGACTAATACTTGTACGAGATTAAAATTCTATAGTTTTAAATTATTCAATACACTTCTGCAATCGAATACTTGAAAACAATGTTATAATGTTATAATGTTCCTTGCTTTAAAGCTGCTCATCACCCTTTAAATAATGGTTTTACTCTCATCAAGGAATATGAGTCGCAAAATGTTGCTTGCCCTTTTAATAATAATACTAAGTAACACCAAAGTAATAATTGATTTTATAAAATATGTTCTATTTTAGTTGCATGCTATTTGCTTCATTTATATCATTCGGTTCATATATCGTTCATATATCTTACTATCACATAGTTGTTATTTATTTGGTGCCGCGCAAATGTATATTTTGCGCAGACCTCTTCTACACCCAACATCATTCAATTATTTCAGAAATTCAGCAGTAATACGAAAAATCGGAATCAGAATGACAGCTAACGGCGATATCCCGGAATCTCTCGAAGAGATCAATCTAAAAATGAATGCAACAACAGATGAGGTTATTTTTAAAGATAATCATAATTTCGAAGGCTAGAAGAGAAAATTTATGGTTGACACGAAGGCAAATTTTTATTCAGCAGCAACAAGAGGATAATATAAACAGTCTTCAGAGCTAAAATTTTGTTACGTGGGATTGCGTGCGGGGGATTTACGAAAGCGGCACATTTGGCGTAATTTTCCGAGATCGATTAAAGTCTTTTAATTTTTCAATCGCCTCTTTTCCTAACAGTATTGTTCATTATTACTGTTTATTATTTATTACTATGTCGTTTTTGTTCAAATTTGAGAAACGTCTGCTCAAAGAATCTTCCAAATGAATTCTCTTTGTTCTATGGTGAAGCTTAACTGCTCAAAAACCATATAATTCTATCTGCTTTGCAGAAACTATTCCAAATAAATTTTCAAATTCATAATAACTTAATTTCCAACTTAATTTTTCAAAAATGTTAAAATATATCTGTAAAATATTTCTTAATCATATTTTTGATTGATCTTGACAAAATTTACTCAAAGCTAATTACTATATTAAATATCCAAACCTTTAACTTTAGTAATCTTTTATATTATATACGTTTAGTAAAAACAAAAAAACTCAAATTCACAATAGTAATTATGAATGAATTAATGGGTCCATAATTCATGAATTTCATGAGAATAGTTCTAATCGATAACATTAATAATGGTTCATAAACAAATTTCCATTAACTATTAATTCCTTTTTTTATATTTTCTTTTATTTCTACATAATTACTGTTACTAGCTAATTATATCTTCCCTAAAAATTTTTGATCGCCAAATTTCACACGATTTTCGAATTATATATTATAAATTATTGTCCGCTCTTTTCTCATCCTCTGCGGATCGTAAAGACCTCAATTTCGGGCCCTCTGACAAGGGCCTGGAAGGTTGAGGATTTTGCAGAGCGTTTTAGCTGTTTCTAGTGCGTTCTTCTGGATAGAGATCTCTTGTCTTGCTCCTGGAGCCTACTGAAGCCACTTTTCTAGTTTAAAAGTCACAGTTACAGGTGCTCCAATTGCCACTGGAATTATATTTTATATTTGGCCTTTACATTCCACATCTTTCTAGTTCTTCTTTCACTCCATTTCTTTAACTTCTCATATTCCTTCTTCCTGATGTTTTTGTCACTTGGTAGTGGTGTATCTATCACTAGTGCTAATTTTTTTTGGCTATTCCACAATTTTGGTTGATTTGCCCGTACTTATTTGTCTGAAGGAGAAGTTCCACATGGAGATCTTCGTTTTATTATTCTCTATGGTTTTCTACGGAATCTCCCATTTAATCTTGGGAGGATCTAAGATATACCGAACATCCTGCACATGACGTCAGCCACTTAGTTATGCCTTTTAGTGTATATTGCTTTAATTTTACATCTTGTCACTATGGCTGTTTCTGGGGCATTTTCTTATCTACTGTCCCTACTTATCTACTGAATCCTATCTACTGTCCCTATTTCAACAATACCTCAGTTGCTTTAGTCCAGATTTCTCCAATCATTGGTAGGATTTTCCAGTGTAAGCCACCTCAGTTATCTGTCTATGGCACACCCCATGGAGGACATGGATTTCTTTCTTCCTTTTGAGCCTGCTTTTCAAGATTTATATTGTCCTTTAGTGATACTTAGGTATTATGTCTCTTTCTTTCCTGCCTCCTCATCGTGGTTACTATGTGACTATGGAATACCAAGGCATATGTAAATAGCCTATATATCCGCTATATGTCCTGGTGAGTTGAGGCACAATTAGTGTAATTAGTGAGCGGTCGGTTAGTCCAGGTACTCTACGGAGATATAGAAAAAAATTATTATTATTGAATGTTATTGATTAATTATCGATTACACTGTTTGGGCATCTTAAACGATAAGTTTTTTTCCTAAAATTGGTTTTTTTTAATTTTCTAATTTTTAAAAATTTTTCTCACCTTATGCAATTATACATAAATAACATTATAAAATAATATAATATTATGCTTATCTTCAACAGAAGTGAACCTGTCATATCAAAAATCCGTTTGTGCTCAGGTCCTGCAATAACTTCGCACTGGTGTCATGAACTTTTTCTCCTATGTATTTTTCCAGTATTATATAGTTTTTTAGTTTCTGCTGTTAGCTCTGTTGTTACCATATTTTAGCTTTTGCTTTTCTAGTGTATCTCCTTAACCTAGTAGCGAGTGGCATGAGCATTTTTTTTAGCGATTTCGAGGACTTCTGATGAGGTTTAGCTCCCCTGATCTCATTTTCCGTCCTCCTTTTTTCATGGGCCAATTGCATTATTCTTCTTGCTTTTATATTCCAGCATTTCGAGAATTATAATGGTTGTGGCGTACTCCTATTGTCGACCAGATCAAAATATGATTTACAAAAGTGCAATTTCTTTGTATCAATTATATACACATTCTATTAGATCCCACTAATAGAAACTGCCAAAATACTGTAAAGAACCCTCAATCTCTCAAGGCTGTGGTAGAGGATGACCATTACCACTCACTGGAGTCATTCTAAGAGACTTTTTTAATAGGTTGGGGACTGCGAAACATGGCCAGTGAGAGTGGAAGATCTTAAGAAGCTCTCAGCCTTTGACCACTTGTGCCTATGATAAATTTGACCATCGAGCGGATAAAATCGCACATGATTATATCCATCTTCGCTCAAATATCACCTGTATTAATAATGATATCGCAGAGTGTCGCCTTTGCTGATTAGGACACTTTCACAACAGGAGTTGACGCATATTTCGTTACGTGCTAAACTCTATGATGGTTGGCGTCAAAACGAGGAGGGCCAGTCAAGAAAGGACTAACACAATCAGGAACGATTTTGAACCATAACTATAGGGGGACCAACGATATATGGACTTAGATGATGGAAAGGAATGACTTCTATTACTACTAGCGATGGCGTGGAACCGAGAAGCTTGGAGAATTCTTACCGTTGTAGCCAACAGAGCCAGTACAACCAGTAATGGTAAGAGTTAGAAGAGGAAGAATAGACTGCAGACAAGAAGGTCCAGAAATTTTTCATAATGAACGGAAATTTCCTCTTCAAGTCTTCTTCTTCTTCTAATATCTCTCATTACTGGTTAGGCTGGCTCCACTGGCCAGAAGGGTAAGATCTTTACAGGTTGCTATATCTGATGTCATCGCTGACAGTAAATAGAAGCCATTCTTTTTTCCATCGTCTAAGCCCATATATCGCTGATCCACCTATACGTTCAAAATCTTTCCTGACTGTATCAGTCCAGGTTTTGATTGACCCTCCTCCCTTTTGACGCCATCCATCACATGGTTCAGCAAGTAACGAAATATATGTCGACTCTTGTGGTGGGTGACGAAGAGCGATCTATAACCAGCGACATTTCTAAAAATATCATTGATGGTACTGTTAATGCAATTTGTATTTGAACGAAGGTGGATGCGATCATATGAGATTTTATCCAGTCGGCGAACCCGTAAAATGTACCTTAGAGATCAGTGGTCAAAGGCTGATATTTTCTTAATATCCTCCATTCTCATTGGCCATATAGCAAGATTGAACGAATCGCGACTATATAGATGCGGTCTTTCGTTTTTATGGTAATTTCGTCAACCAGAAGAACGCTTTTCCCGTTATCCAGGTTGTAATTTCGTCTTTTGCTTGGCCATTCAGTATTAGAATGGATCCAAGATATTTAAAATCGGGCACTTTCTCAAACTGCAATGTGCATTTTATCAACTTCTTGTATAAGACGAAAAGTCTTTCGTTTTATTTATTATGGTCCTGAATTCGATTCTCGCTGCAGTTGTCGCAAACTTTGTTTAGCATTGTTTGCATTTCGTCATTCGTCATAACTATCAGCAAAAAGGACTACATCAGCATATTTAATAAGGTCTGATATGATTTGGATACCTCTTAAGTGCGGTCTATTATCCAGTCTATCGCATAGTTGAATACTGTAGGGAAAGGACGCAGCCCTGACGAACAGTTCTTATTTCGAAAGGGTTTGTCAATTCCTCATATACACAGACCTGCGCCAACGTATGCTGATAAAATGCCTCTAATTAAATGACTTTCTCTGCAACACCGTCGCGTTCCATCTTTCTCCAAAGTGCTGTTCTATCAATTAAATCGAAGGCAGCCGCAAAGACGATGAGTTACAGTGGATTGCAGATATTTGAAGCGATGTTCCAATACCCTTTTAACATTAATAACTGGTCAGCACAACAGCTCCTCGGCCTGAATCCAGCTTGATTAGGGCACATCCTGTTGTCCCGTAAGTCTGTTGAAAGGGAGGCAAAAATTTTCACTAAGATATCTAGTGAGCTGATTCCTCGATAATTGTCGCAGTATGTCCTGTCATCTTTCTTGGAAATTGGGAGCACAATTGCTTTGCTCCTGTCATCATGTAATATTTCTTTCTTCATACCAGAAAGTGCATTTGTTGAAGGTGCATTGTGAAGGACGATGGGCAATATTTGAAGAATTCAGCCCGAAGACCACCTTCTCCCGGAGTCTTATTGGCTTTAAGCTTATGGATAACAGAGATAATTTCTTCTTTCTGTAGGCGATTCGCAATTGCAAACGGAAGGTTCGACAATCATATCAGCTATATTCAGATCAGATGGCGTGTCATGGTTTGGCCATAAAGAATTCCTTCCATCTTATGAGGCAATCCTGAACACGGTTGACTTTCGAAGACATTCCTTTAGTTTGGACCAGTATTTATTTGCCGTTTCAGAAAATTCATTAATAATTATACTTCAATAATTCACTTTGAAGTGCGCTGTCTGCAAAAAGCAGTTCCTCTTGATAGGTTTCGAACAATTGTCCTGGCTTGTTTTATAAACCTTTGGATCTTTTTACGCGCGGATTATACTTATCGTGTACTACCGAGCTGCGCGCCGTATCAAGAATATCTAATTCTTTCACTATAGAGTCACTTGGGTATAGAGTTACAAGTGGGTCTCCAGCCACCCGGATTTTTGACATGAAAGGTTTACTTCTGTCGAAGACTAGCACAATATTATGTTTTTTATGCAGAACTGCATAAGGTGAGAAAAATTTTAAAAATTAAAAAATTAAAAAAAACCAATTTTAAGAAAAAACATCGTTTAAAATGCCCAAACGATGTAAAAATCGATAATCAATCAATATCCACTAATAATAATTTCTATATCTCAGTAGCACATTTGGACGAATCGACCGGCTCAGTGCACCACTAATCAATTGCACAATTCTTTCTTTTCACTCCAAGTTTAACAACCGAAGTTTGTATTTTAGTAGGAAAGAAGATGGAATATGCTTAGTGAGTATGAAAGCCATTATTCTGGAATACACCGGCGAAATGGCACCAAAGGATGAGCTGTTGATAGAATGTCTTAAGCATATAAACATTGGAAAAAGGTCAAGCTGAGAAGTACCACGTCAAAGCAAAATCCTTCATGGATTGCACCATCGACAGATAGCACTGATATAGAAAATATAGAGAAATCCTCTAAGAGGCATTGATCGTAGCAGGACAAGAGCAGATACTACCATTAAGCAAGACTCAAGCTGCAAATATGTAAAAATGAGCTCCAGAAGCAGTCGAACACACAGTGATAGGAATAGGATGAAAAGTACAAGCAGGAACAACATACAATGGAAGGTATAACCAAGTAGCTGACATTGCCTACAGTATATGGCTTATCTGCTCACTATATGGCGTAGACTCTCTCCCCAGACTGGATGGAAGACCCAGAAAATCGGATGAAGATGAAGATAAAGAATAAAGTCTAAGATCCCATAGAAATTTCTTGCGAATCCAGACAAAAGGACAAGTAATGGCTAATTAACCACATATCGTGGTAGTAGAGAAAAACTAGAAAGTTAATGGATATGGCAATATCAAGTGAAAGGAACATCATAATCCCACTGACAACGAGAGTAGTAGGGGATTGTAACTCTTAAAATTGACTTCAACATATCCCAGGAATGACTTCTGAGATCTCTTTCCAGAAGAGCGTTCTGCTAGGAACAGCTAAGATATTGCAAAAAATCTTCAAGTAAAAATCCTGATAGACAACCCGAAATTGAGAATGACATGTACCATCTACCGTGGTTGGAGTGATGGAAGGATTTTTTTTTAAAATATATTGTATAACGTAATATTTAAGTAATTTATTGTTCTTGTGTTATTCACTTCCCTCATTTTCATTATTTTATGGAAAATGATTAAAAATCCATCACTCTATTTTCATTTTTATTTTTGGACAACAAATCAATATAAGTAATTTTCAATAGAATGGATGAAAATCGTAAAATTTTCTTTGGTCATGCTTCTGAACAATTTTTTTTACTTCTTCAATTCTTATATACCTTTATTTTTTTAATACTTTGCACCAAACACCAAGCTCAACATATTTCAACCTTTGATGCTAAATGAGTAAAACCTTTTTAAATTCGTAGTCCCAAAAATTAGATCCTATTTGTCGTACAAAAATAAACTTAATATCCAGAAAAAATAAGGAAATAGGCAAGAATAAACTGCTGATATTCCTTTTATATTTTTACAGACTTATTCGAGCATCATAGGTGATTTGGTAGCTCAATGGCAATTGCCATCGATGACCGAGGCTTGGGTTCGAATACTACGGCGCAGCATTTTTCGTCGGGCGGCAGTATCGCCTAACGGGAAAACGAAAACCAAAAGGGAGCAGAATGACTCAGTGGGTTGTTACTCAATTCGGGGCGATGATGCTGAGGTTCGATGTTCCCGGTGTGAGTAAACCTGTTCTAAAATCCGGGTAATGTTAACAACTCACTTGTGCTTCTATCGCCAACGGACTCCCTAGCATATTTGTCTAGTGCAAAAAGCCAGCGAAGCGAGTCTGACCAGTAATAATTAGTGCTCTTAAAAAAATTTAAGCATCAAAATTGTAAGTTATTAAAGAATGAAAAATTAAATTTTGTGCGTTAAACTTAAAGAAAAGTGTGGCAAAAAACTTCCAAAAAACTTGGTTTTTCTCATTAGTACCTTCAAATGCCATATCGAGTTTGAATTGATTTGAGTCAAAACCAATGTTATTGAAAGAAATAAAGCCGGATATAGAAGGTTTAGGGCGCTTATTTTGGCATTCTCAATTTTCCTTTTTACTGAACATAAGTGTGACCTTGCGAGCTGGAAAAACTAATATCGTATTTTCTAGAAGCTATTAACAATGGTATTTTCATAGATGTTCGCCCCTTGCATCCAGTATATAACTGATAACTGATTATATGACACTTCTCTTTGTTTAAAGAGTGGTTCTAGCATTTTCAGGATTTTATCACCTTAATTTTCCATTTCCAAATATTTCTATGAAATAATTATATTATGTTTATCGCAGAATGAAAAAAGGCTTGTAAATGAAAAAAAGTTGGAAGAGAATTTAATTTTTTGAGCAATTCAGACAAATTTACTACTTTTTTCAATCAGGCAGTGCTTTTCTCTTCCTTTCATGTAATGAAATAAAACTAACTGATTTGATGATTTATTTCGTGATCTGATATTCATATAGAATAGAGATACTAATTTAGATCAGTGAAAGGATTAGAAAATTCCCTTAACTTCATTCAGGTTTCTTTCATAAAACCAAAATCGTCGTCATAACACTTCGTTATTGTTTTTGTTCTTGTTTATTATAAATGTTTATTATTGCTTATTTGTCAAGTAATATAAAAGTCTATCTTTCATTCAAGTTCAATTATCGGTATGACTAGCAAATAGTGTTGATAAAACAACTTATCGAGTAATAGGCGTAAGAATTTGAGTATTAATTTCTTAACGACGGACGTTCAAAAAATTGCTGAGATTCTCCACTCTTACACGGGAAACGTTTCAAGATTACTTACTTCCTATCATCTTAGCTGTATTTAATCTGATATAAGCTTAAAATTAATGATGTTAAATTTTATATTTATATTTTATATTTATACTATAATAATTATATTTATAATTTTATTTAATTTTATTTTATTTATTTAATAATTTTAAATTTTATTTATTTATACTTCACACGCTTACCTCACAAATCGGGTATCCTATCAAAAAGAGATATCGTAAAAATAGTAATAAAAGAGAATATATTAGATGGTTATTCATAAGGCGTCTCCATGAACCTTTCTTTGTATAATCATAAGATTTCTACGATTTGCGATGAACATAAATTTGAAAATGAATTTTTTAAAATTTAGGATAATAAAAAAATAAATTAGGAAATTAGGAAATAAATGATGGTTTTAAAACGCGTTTAATATTATTTTACTTGTTTCTAAAAAAAGTTATGGGAATCAGTGGAAAGTACTAAAAAAATATTCTGAATATCAGTAATTAGAATTTAATGCGCACTGAATTCACTAAATAATCACGGATAACCAGTTTGACAAACAATTAATTCTTAATAAGAGTTGTCGACCTTATTTATTTAGGAATTGCATGAATAGGCTTAATGTGGAATAGTGTTGAATGGTCAAGAAGGTTATCATGGCCTTTGCTTCTTTATCGCTGCAAAATCATTTGAAAAAATCGTATGTTTGAAGAAATTAGTTCAGCTGAAAAACAGTCGACCGCTGAAAAATTTTTTTAAATTTCCTTGATTTTTCCCACCTTTTTTTCGATTTTTCTTTTATCTCACCTTTCATTTGGTTGTTATGGGCACCAATTTATTGTTAATGATATTTTTTCTATCGTGGCACTATTTTAAGTCCACTAACATAAATCGAAAAAAGGGCCTACATTCTCTTTATTCTTTTAAATAATTTTATTTCTACAGAAAAAGATCTAATTGCCTATTTATATGTGCAAATATGCAGATCGGTGAGAATTCAGCAGTTAGGAAAAATTTTCTCTATTTGCAGTGCTATTTATAAAAATTCTAGCTACGATTTCCTAAGAGAGAATTTGTAATCAGGAAACACTGAAAAAAATCTATCTCAAGAAGAATATAAATTCTTTATTTGCCAAAATTTGGTCTTAATGGTTTTAATCTACGGATTTTGTATCAGTAATTGGTCTCAGCTTGGTTTATTTAAATTTTTTATAAGTTTAAATTTGAATAGTAAGTTTGTGCTTTCAATAAAATTTAAAAAAATATTTTCAGTTAAATATGATATAGTTATTAGCTATTAATTATCTAATTAATAGGTGATATATTGAACTGCTTAAATTGACCAAAAGTTTTCAATTTGAATATTGTCAGAATTATTTAAATATCGTCAAAAAAGAAAAAGTGTTGATATCGTGCATTGCGACAGTTTTTGAAATTACTTTTTAGCGGAATAGCATCATAACCAGCCTATTCTTGCTTAATCCATTGCCAGAAGGATCCTACAATATTCATTCTTTCCAATAGATTTGATTTTTAGTTTATTTTTTTTTCATGTTTGAGGTTTATTGTTTATTATCTATCATTATTACATCAGAATTTTACATGCCATTCATGGATATTTTGTTCTACATCGAGTTTATATTTTTTCCCAGAGAATTTTCAGACCATAACTGCTGCAGAAGGTTATAGACAATTGGTCTTTTGGGTATTGGGATTCAGTTGAATTCTTATTTAGTTCTATTATTTAATTAAAATTTAAAATTTTGCATTATGATAATGGCCAATTCTGAAATCATTTATGTTTTTACTATCATTTATGTTTTTACTAATTAAAAGATATTAAAATTTGTTATAAATGAAGTGAACACTCTCATCTAACGCCTTCGTTTCTTCCTCTTTGTTACTTTAAGCTATACTGCCATGTACCGCTCCAATTATGGATTTCTTAATTCTCCGTTATTAGTTTAAAATTAGACTCTCCTTTTTATTTCTTATGTAATTGACTTTATTCATCTTGCATATTATGTTTATCACTGCCAAATCGTTTCACATATTTCGAATTTTCTCTAAAGTTTTGCTTCCAAAATATAGATATTAAATGAATAATATGAAATAATGCTAAGGGAAATGCCCGTTCATGGCACTGTACTGTGTGTTTGAATAGATTTGTGAAATTCGATCAGATGATAACCATTAATTATTTAACGGAGAGATTTCTTCTTATCATCAGTTCATACATCAAATTCTACAAATCGATTAAAAAATTGTTAGCATGACAAAACAATCGAAAGCGAAATTCGATGACAAAGATGATGGATCTGTGCAATGTAATGGTCTCATCTTACCTGCGGACATGTCCGATGAACTAAAAACTCTCAATGTCCAAATTGAAAGTTCTACCAGTGATGTAATTTTCAATTAGATATATAATGAAAAATAAACACGAAACTCGTGGTGAAGATTAAAGTTAAGATACTTAACCTGAAGGAAAAAGTTAAATCGTATGATATCATATTTTACAAGCTGTTTCGAGCTTAAAGTTCGGCATCGAGTCAAAATTTTTATCTTTTCCTTAACATCGAAAATGCAAAAGTTGCCATGTACCAAGTAATTTAAAAGAAAGAAGGATTAATGAGCAATTAAACTTGATAACTCATTTCTTCTTGAATTTATGAAATATTAATGAATTTTTTCAGTCTCTAGAAGCTACAAGACGGATGATGCAACTTTGTGAAGAGGTGATTATCAATTTTTAAAATATTTGTGCTATTCATCTTTGATGAATCACAAATTTCCAGGCTTCTTATGCAGTTTGGCTATTTGTGGTCTTTTTGTTTATTTTTAATTTAGATGCAAATTTTTCCAGTTTTTCATTCTTTTTTTGCTCGTAGTCTACCTTTGAAAACCTTTGAATTAGCTTAAATTGGTAAGGCTTTCACGGCGAGCAATCATTTGATTCGTTTTATTTACGATGACCCAATTCTCTACATTATCTTTCCACTTGATTTGAGAGCTATAGAACAGAAGAGAGCAGAAATTAAGCTGTTAACTTCCTTGGAGCAAAATTGTTAGATGGCACTAAGCATCTTAAATGAAATTTTTTCATCTCAGTTTCTTTCAAAGTTTATGATAGAAGTTAATTAGATCAAAAATAAAGTATTATTTACTTCAGTTCTAATTTAATGTTTTTATCGAATTCTTTAACATTTACAGAGCAAAGAAGCAGGAATCAAAACTCTTGTTATGTTGGATGATCAAGGAGGTACATTAAATATTCGTTTAATACCTTTTTTTTTCTAAGGACGCTTACCACTGCTTGTCGGACCAGATGAATTTTGCAAGGGAATCACTTGACTATAGAAATACAAGTGAGTCGTCAGTATCACTTGGATTTTTGAAGGGTAGTTTTACTCCTATCGGGTGTAGAGTCTCAATATCAGCGTTCTTAAGGAAAGCGTGATATGTCGGCCGGTTTCGAACGAAAGCCATTCCCGATTCTTGATAGATTTATTTTGCCACTAAGCGAATAACGCTTAAGGCTCCGACGAAAAGCTTTAAAAAAGCTATCAGATTTTATTTTCCAGAATTGTTTGATGATTATTTGCATGAATTTTTATCTTGTGAGGTAATAATATGAAATTTATTACGAGAATTATACGTTGAATTTCGAGTCTATCATTTCAAAGCAAGTTTTCAGAACAATTAGAACGAGTTGAAGGCGGTCTTGATACAATAAATCAAGATATGCGCGAAGCTGAAGAACATCTTAAAGGGATGGAAAAATGTTGTGGATTATGCGTGCTTCCTTGTTTCAAGTAATTCGCATTTCAGTTGCTATTTCGTTTAACAAGAAGCGTCTCATTGTAATTCCATGAAGTAGTTATCGTTTTTAAAGACTTGGTTTTAAGCTTAGAATGTACAACTTAAATTTTTCTCATATGAAAAGTAAGAAAGCCGTGATGGTAAGTAAAAGGTTTTATCTACCTTTTAACTGTGGTTTTTATATTATAGTATGCCAATTCACGCCAACTTTTATCATACCATTAATGAAAAACGACATTTTTTGTTTTAATTGTGGATATGTTTACAAATAGCCTTTTTCTGATTATTTCGTGACAGAATTTATAAACTAAATTTCTTTAATTTTGAGAACTGACGATTTTGAAAAAAATGCTGAATATGCTAAAGCGTGGAAGAAAGATGATGATGGCGGTGTGATTAGTGATCAACCTAGAATTACAGTGGGTGATTCTGGAATGGGCCCTCAAGGAGGTTATATAACACGGTATTTCTTATATAAGCTTTTAATGGTCATAGAGCAGTTTATAAGCGATAAAAAGGAATAAGAAAATCTAAAACAATCGGCAATATTTGTTCAAATATATTTAAAAAATCGAAAAAATAGCCTCTCATTTCTTATTGCTATTAATTGCTTAATCGAACTTTTCAAGCTTTCTGAACAATGTTTTGATTGAAGCGCTCAGTTAGATTAATATTGAACTGGAGAATTATTTTAATTTAAGAATCACAAATGATGCACGAGAAGATGAAATGGACGAAAATATTCAACAAGTATCAACAATGGTCGGTAATTTACGCAATATGGCAATTGATATGAGTACAGAAGTTAGCAATCAAAACCGACAGCTTGATCGTATTCATGAAAAGGTTTGCTCTTTTTTTATTTCAATAATCCGAGAATTTCTAATAGAAAATTTAGGACCTGCCTTATTGTGGAAGATTGAAGACAACCGAGGTGGAAGCTAAGCAATAGGAGAATAACCTTTGACTTACTGATTTCTTATGACTTATACGATTCCATATGGTATCGATCCTGTCAATGTTATAATTACTGAGCTTTTTAAAAACAGCCATCGCATGTGCAGCAGATGTTGGCAATTTAGCTTGGTTTTTAGTTTTTATTCCGCAATATAGTGGTAAATGTGTGTAGTAAACTTCCTAGAGGAGCTGTATTTTCTGGGATTCTATCGAAATCCATTAAAATTGACCTTTTTTAATTGACCTTTTACCCTAAGTTCCATATATTATAAGTTCCATATATTCATGCAGCCTAAGCATTTTAATTTCGTTCATTAATTTCTTTAGTCTAGTTTATAGTTCGCGTTCATAATATTTTAAATTCTTGAATAAATCAATTTAAAAAAAAAATTAGTTTATCAATAATCTTATTACCATTTTCCAAGTATATTTGCTTCAGACTCAATCTAATGAAGTTCGGGTCGAGTCGGCAAATAAACGAGCTAATAAACTTATTACAAAATAAGGTTTGTTCCTCAAATTTCACACTATTATGCTTTCTTTTTTCTACAAATTTTATCAATCAACTTATCATAATAATCTTATGATAACCAGGACTATTCGATTTGTATTTCATTAACTCAAATCAAATTCTCGCCTAAATCTTTTTCGATATAAATTCGTAGAGATTCGTAGAGAACAGTCCTTGAAGCAGTCATATCTTATGTCGTTGCCTTTCTCGTAGGGATTATGCGCACTGTTAAACATTGCTAATAATGTGCCTTGTCCAGATTCTAGTCGCCTCTTTGATAAACGTTTCTGAAAATTTTTTGACCAATTTTTTTACGCTTATTTATGCTTGCTTCATTTACCTCTCGTATCAAATCTCTCTCTTATCATTTGAAAATCTTTAAGTGGTCCAAAGTTTTTTCTGTTGTAATCGTCAAAATGCTAGTCTATAATTTTAATTCATCCAGAGAATTCCTCAAAAAGTTTTTTTCTTTTCTGTATATATAGGTGCTCGTTTTTAGTGTATTAGTTGTTCATTGCTTTCCCCTAATTGGATTTATCTGATCACTGAAAATAAATTACTCAATTCGAGCATCGTAGCATAAATATGTTGGTTTTTTAAAATAATAGTACTGCCAAATCTGCCAAATTATTCTTATTTAATAGCTCGGGAATGAGGCAAAACAGTTCGAATGTTTTGAGCAATACGATATTTGAAATATTTCCACAGATTAACAGAAAATTCTTGCATTGTTTCAAATATGGTGCATAAGCAGTCACTTGTGAATTCCAGTTGTATTTTCGAAAAATTTCTTCAGTCATTTCTTCAGTTTCTAATGTACAATAGATAATTTTATGTTATCTTAGAATCTAATAAGAATTTTTTAACGAAAACAACAGTTAATTGAATTTAATTCATATTTTAATTTAATATCCACCAATTTGAACGAAATGCATCGTCAAAAAAATTATGATCGTTATATGTAGTTTCTATACTTTCTTTGGAAAAGAAAAGTGATATTTGCCAAATGGATATTTTAAAATTCATAAAAATTTAGTGGGATGTTTTTCTGCTATTCTATGATTCCTAGAATTTTCTACAGTATTCTCAGAAATTTCTCATTAATTGAAATCCGTGGTCTCTCACATGTTTCTTGTGGAAAAACAGGGCAAAACCTCATCAGGAGCGATGATTTAAGGTTTTAATGATTAGCATATAGGATAACCATCTTATTGATATGGTTGATCTGGCAATTGTCCGTCATACTTCTTAATTATGATATTAATATGTTACGGTAAATTCTACAGGGGGCATATCATGGTTATCGTTGATGCACAAATTATTATTTTCTCGTCACGTTGATAATGGTAAGATCGTATTTTTATGGAAGCCTTTTTTTACCAGTTTTAAGTGGGAAATTTTTGCAATCCAAATATTTCAGAAGTTTTTCACTCTTCGATGGCAAATTGAAATCTACCAGTCTTTTGAACAAATGATTCGCATCACAAGTGCGTCTACATTTTTATCATGCCAGTTTTTTGTAATGCTTTAAACTTGTCGACTGCAAATGATTTTGTTTTTACCGCTTTCATATCGAACAAGCTATTAATACTTTATCATTGTTGTAGTCTAATGTTAGTTAATCATTTTCTAGTTGTCTGATAAATATCATTAATAGAACATTCAATTAAGAAAACACTCAATTTTTCTAGCAATTCAAAAGTAATGGGAAAGTGTATATACAGACTGTAGCCAAAGTGAAATTAAAGTAAAAGAACAATTAGTGATAGTTATTTTCATCCAACAGTCCTCTTCAATTAGGATTCTCGATTTCTTGCATAAATTTTCAGTTCTCTCTTTTTCGCACAACTTAAACATCTTACAGAAAGCAAGTTCAGATAGGGTTTTACTAATTCAAACCAAATTCATGGTTAAAAAGAGCTGCTCGTCATCTTGCGCCCTCATTGCTTTTTATTGTTCGCATACCTATAAATGAGTTGGATATATCTTGGTATAACTGAGAATCAGTGCTTACAACCGATGAAATCTTATTGTGATCCTTCTGTGATCTCCAATTGATAGTGATTATTGTAACATTATCCAGCAAATATTTATTATCTTTTGTATGATATGATTCCGTTCTTTTCAGCGCCATCTTATTAAGTCCCATCTGAAATTTTCTAAATTTTTGCAATGCTTCATACATTATTTTGCTTAATTGCATAAATTGCATAAATTCAGTTCCATAAGCCTTTTTAAATTGGATTTATTAGGTGAATTATTATCCTATAAATCTTGAAATGTTAGTTCAGAACTTCAAATGAACATTCCCATCATCTTCGAAGTTATTTTTTTATTGCTTCAATAATATATAAAATATTTGCGAAACTGTTTTTTTCTTCGATTGTAAATGTTTATTACTTTGAAAATTGATCCAGAATATTTTATTATAAACCAGAAAATTTAAGCCGTAATCACCATTATGTTAGAAGTTTCATATATTATAGTTATTTATATCATCTGATAATTGTTTTAACAAAGTTTATCTAAAAATTTATCTAAAAATTTTGAATGAGATTTTCATCAAAATTTCTTTCTTCACTGATGACGGCTTATCAACAGCTTGTTCTTGTGAAGGAATTGCCGAAACAGTCACACTTTTTAATTAAAACATCTTTATAGTGCTACTGATGAGCATTATGACAAAATCCACATACAAAATCTAATTGCCACAAGTTTCTCTAATTGGATTCGAAAACATCTGCTTGATATTGCGTAGGATTTAAAACATTTTTGAATTTTATATGATCCCTGTGTTCTTTCGTCATTTTGTCTCCTCCTTCCAGATTTTCATTAATCTGACACAATAATCTCTGACTCATATGGGTCATATACTATTATTTTTAATAAAAAATAACTGAAATAATTCGATGCTGAAGGAACCACTTTCGACTTACATAGATATTCTAGAGAGCAACATGGTGAAATACTGAGAAAGCAATTGCTCGGTGAACAAATTATTGCTGACGTAAGACTACTTTCGCCAACTAGTAGAAGACTTTTTGAACGCACAGGCGGCACAACGACATTATATATCCTAAAACAATGGAAAAAGGAGCGCTTTTATTTCAGATATGGCGCCAAAATCGACAAATTTGGAAACGCCTCAGGCTTGTGGCAGCCTAACCGTGAGCTATCAGAACAGAAAGATGCTCATGATTTAAAAATTTACAAATTTACTGTTTTATCAAATAATGCTACGCAGCATAATAAATGAGTTCTGTAAATCTATTGCGGTAATTTAAACGTTTCATAAAATTTCTATAATTATTATGAAACAGATTTTGTACCTACAGCAATGGATGATTAGGATTAATTTTTTTTTGTTGACATTACAGTGATTTGATGTTTTCATAAATCCACTGCCGCATGTCGGAAACATGGTAAATAAATAAAATGCGAAAATGCTCAAATGAGCAACAAATAATTCGTCGATAAAATTATTTTTCACCGAATTTTTTAAAATTATAGCCAGTAAGAAAACTGGTGGATTTCACTACATTTCAATATCCATCTATTTAGAAGTAATATCCATTTAATTCAACCTATTTTTAATAATTTAATCTATTTCTAATAACGTTTTGATGAAAAGGGAGTAAGGGAGTACCCACAGATGTTAAATATTAACGGTTTATTGTAAATGAATGACAGAGATAACAACTTTGATGCTGAACAATGTGTGCCGAATTAAAGGTACTTTTGAATTAGCTTTTTATAAATTAGGAAATTTTATATTAAGAATAGCAAGAAATATAAATCAGAACACTCGCAAAAGCTAAAGCAATAAGAAAGCTAAAGCATCAACAAATTTGTACCATATCACCATTTTCACCAGTAAATGTGGTTATAAATCGATCCCATATCATTTTCAAAGCCACAAAATTAAGACTTTGTAAGAACAGAGGTGAAGATAAAAAGTACATAAAACTGTCAAAAATATGCAAAAATCTCACAAACAAGGACAAGAAAATAATAAATTGGCAAAGTAAAAAGAGACCATAGCTGTTTAGAAAGAAAGTGAAATGAAATAAATACTATACCTGCAAATCAATAATTTTCTAAGTCGAACTATGGAATTTCGAAAATAAGCGGAAAAAAAGGTTAGCAAAGGAATGTGAAATTAAACGACTCTAATGCAACCAACCACACAATTTTGAATTTTGAATATTTACAAGAAAAGTGCTAAAAGGAAATATACGAAAATTGCCTGAAGGAGATGCAAAAAATTGCTAAAGAAGCACTCTAAAAATGAATAATGAAATAAACTTAGCAACTTTTAAGACTGCGGTATTCTCATTTTTTAATTCTTTGGCATGGCATAAACTTTTAATACTACCAAAATAAAAAAAATAAATAAAAACATAGATACAAACGATTATCGAAACGAAAGCAATAAAGATACCAATCTACCCATTAAAAAGTAAAAATGGCTCGACAATATCTGTACAAAAACATTAAATAAAAAATTAAATTTTTTCATTAGGCAAAGAATTTCCACATCTTTAAAATAGCACTGTCATGTACTATCAAATTTAGAAAACAGTTGAGCGTCTGCTCATACCCGTTAAAACAACTGAAAATAAGTAATTACAATAAATACATCTCTGAAATACAATAATAAATTAAGCCTCACGCATATCCGCATCCTGTACATCCACTTCAGTGAAATGTTCCATTCCTTCATCTGAATTTATATCACGAAGAGCAGATGATATTGACGCACTTCGATAAAAATGTATAAAATTGCTTTCAATCTCTTCGTATTCAGAAACTGTATCCAATGGACCAGCTCGAGATGGAGGTGGTGTTAAAACTACCGGTGCATCTGTGAATTCCTGCAAAATTTTGCAGTAGAATAAAATGGAAATGTTTTAACAACAATCCAAAATTAACGTAATTTAAAATTTTAATTTTAACCATTACGGCAGAATTCAAGATTCAACAATCAGAAAGAGAGTTTAAAGAGAAATAAAGTAAGGCGAAAACTGTCAAAAATCGGAATATCAGAAAAAAAACCTTATCGAAATAACTTGTATCCGTATCAGATGTCACATCTGGCTTAAATGGTGGAGGTATTTCTTTACGATAAAGTTTTTCCCAATCAACAGAAGCAAAAAAAGGATGAGCCATTACATCCTTCGCATCATCTGGACCCCCTCCAAGTCTACAAAAATAATCGCTGATTGAAAATTCAAAATAAAAATATCTACACTCATGATTATTAGGAAAAAACCAAACCTTTCATTCGGATTTTTCACAAGTAAAGAACCCACTAAATGACGTGCTTCAATACTTAATTTTGATGGAAACTTTATTGATCCAGTAAGTATCAATTCGAACAATTTTTCATGATCTTTTGAATAAAAAGGCAATCTTCCGGAAAGCATTTCATACATCACAACACCAACACCCCACCAATCTACTGAACGTCCATAATCGTTATCTTCTAACACCTAAAAAAATAAATCTTAAAAGAAATTGGGAAAAAAATAGCCATAAAAAAATATTGAAATCAAAATTAACATGCCTCCGGCGCAAGATATTCAGGTGTACCACAAAACGTTCGGGTCCTGTCACCATAAGAAATATCTTCTTTGCACAAACCAAAATCAGCAATTTTAATGTGTCCATCTTTGTCCAGTAACAAATTTTCCAACTGAAGTCAAATAAAATTTCGAGTAATTTCGACATGTGAGAAAAAACAGCTTCATTTTTTTGGGTGTTTGTTGTTTATTTCTAAAAAAACTGATCTGATAAACTTTCCCTTGATTTTCGTCCAATAAAATCCTTTTTGGGCTAATTACATAAAAAAATATTTTATAAAAATGTCTTTTCCTATTTTATTAATTGACATTATGTCTAATAAGATAAGGGAAAAAAGGTGTTTTTTAAAAAATATATCTTCGAAAATTTTCATAATTAGAAAATTGTATCAAATCAATTTAATAATAAACGTAAAGATTATACGAAAATTTCGATTAAATTTGAGAAACACTTTTAAGATGAACTGAGGAGAATTTCATTCAAATTATGGGATTTAATATCGTATTCACCTTTTTGTTATCCCTCGATTTAGTGAATATATATATATATATCACAAGCATTAAAATTCCTTCTTTCTAAAAAACTGAGAAATATTCGACTCACAATAAGAAAAATAATAAAAACCTAATAAAATGAAAAAAGCAAAGTAAATAAAAAACTATCTACCGCAATACTTCCGTCTTCAAAATACTGCCTGAATTAGGAAAATTTAAAAAAATTTTTTCTACGGCAGTGAAAAGAAACAGAAAAAAAATTAAAGTTAAATCTACTATCGTGAAAACAGAAAAGCAAATAAATAATCATTGCGTAATAAAACTATACATTAACAACAAAAATTACACAATGAGTGGGTAACCAACACATGAGTGGGTGGCCATCTCTATACGCCAGTGCTGCAATTCTAGTTCAGGCAAGAGTAAATGTCTTCCAAAAGTTCAAATGGTGCTGGCGACCCATCTCTACTGCAAGCCTTTAGCAAAATTTGCCCGATCACCTCGACAAGATAACAGTCTAAATTGGTGAGCGGAATGCTCCTTAAAAAAAATGATACAACATCGATTTAACAATTTGAAAATTATTTTTCACCTTAATATTCTACAAAAATACCTTTTCCAACAAAGTGATTAATCTGCAAGAGGAATGAAGAAAGCAAAACTTTTGAATAAATTAGGAAATAGCAGTTTTCACCATATGAATGCTAGATTCAAAATAAACGATTGCAAATATAACCAAATTTCTTTATTGAACATAATTACCCAAAGAATCAAAGAAAGTATAATATCACAAAAACCAGAAAATCAATCGTAAGGAGAAAAAATTACTTAAATTATTCATTATTCAATAAGAGATAAAAAGAAAAATAATATAAAAATCGACGACAAATACCTGAAAAAACTGAAGCAAATTAAAAAATAATTCCAACCTTCATGTCTCTATATACAATGCATTCTTCATGCAGATATCCCAATGCAAGTACAATTTCTGCACCATAAAACATCGACCTCTCTTCGCTGAATATCCGATTCTGTTGAAGGTGAAAAAATATCTCACCTCCATTCGCAAATTCCATGACAAAACATAGATACAATGGTGTTTGAAAACTGTACATCAACTGCTAAAAAAAAAAAGAAACATCTGTGTAATTTGTATAATTAACCATAGCACAAATAAATTGGAATATGCAAATAAGTTAAACTATCTTCCTATGCTAAAAAGATGAATAAGAAAAATCTGATATATAAAATATGATATTCCGACAAATGAAATAGAATTTCGGTTACCCATTTCACGTTATCTGTTTTATTTGTTTCACGTTCCTACCATTAAATGTATAAAACGAAGTGATTTTCATAGATTTTAGATAAAACCATTCATTCAAACCATATCAAACCATTCCATATATGTTTCTCTAACTGATTATCGATATATCTACTTATTATAGGAAAAATGAGGAATAAAAATCTGAAGGTACAAAACTTTCTTCAAACGAAAAAAATATTTTAAATGAGAACCTAATTAACTGACCACATTTTTTCAAAAGACAAATTTTCAGCATAGCAGCTAATTACGGTTATAATTTATATTTAGTAAAGTACATCACAAATTCGACTTGAAAAAATAATAAAGAGTGCGAAAAATGGCTAATAATCAAGTTTTTTCATAAATATTATCATTAAAAGGCCTATTTCCTTATGAAATATTTAATACTTTCGAATCAATCGTTCTGCAAACAATTATCAGCAAAGAAAAAATACTATAAATAAATAATAAGGTGGAAGCAAGTTAAAATGGGACTGCAGTAAAGCAAACATATAGAAAAAAAAGCCTTGTAAATTTCTAAGTTAATAAAAGCTAACCGTCAAAAAAGGATGCTTACATCGTTGAAGAACTCGGTTTTCCGTTAAAGTATGAGCCACTTCATCCTAAAAAGCATTAATAAATCAAAAATATCACAAAAAAACGTATTTATCGAAAGCGCATTGCTATATCATATGTCCAGTCTAAAATCTTAATGTTCGAAATTAACGATTATTAACGAAGAAAACAATTTTTACCTTTTGAACAATAACTTCCTTTTTCAATATTTTTACAGCATACAACCGCCTCGTTCGATGTTCTCGACTCAAAAGCACTTTACCGAAAGTTCCTTTTCCTAACACTTTGAGAAACTCGAAATCTTCCAGAGTCTAAAAACATAAAACCAATGATTCAGATTAATATGCTCCACTTATTTCATTTTCATTTTATCAATTACTACAAAAAAATAAAGCTGCATAAAGTACCGGCCTTCACCATTCTACGACACTTATTTAATCTTTTTTTTTTTTAAAGAAAAATGCACTTTTGAGGAACTCATCTTTTACTCTTATTTTTTTTCCGTTTTTTTCCAAGCCATTTCCAGTGGTAGCTCAAAAGCCCTATTCAATGTTCCACTTGATAAAACCAACAATTTTATCTCGCCGAGCAGCAGCCGCCGCATCTGCCATACTCATCATTTCTTCACCTCTGCCAAACCTCATATGGTGACCAGCCGAAGATGAGACCTTCTTTTGCTCTTTACCAGTGGATTCACCGAGACTTAGCGATTCCATATCCACACTACCCTCTCTAAGTGAATCTGATACATCCTAAAAATAGTAAAATATATGAGAACTAAACTAAATTTCTTCAGTTCTTCAATGAATCTTCTTCGCTTCTTTTGAAATCTCAACCTGTATGGCATCCATCCACGCAGTACGAACTTCGTCCGATTCTGCACAAAACATTCTTTCAACGACGGTTGTCCACTGAAGCACTCGAATTAGGAAAGTATTTGGACGCGGTGTTTCCAGCCGCATCAGCTAAAAAAAACAATCTATAATGATTCAATGTCAAGTTCTCAGTTTAAATACTTTAAATTTCAAATAACCATGTTATGATGATATGTAAAGGATGAATATCACCAATTTTAACCTCATGAAATAATTTTTCTTTAACATTAAATTATTCGATTATTGTATTCGAATATTTATAAAATAGAACAGCATTTGAAATATATATTGAATTAATGTCATCTTTTCTTGATATGCTTTGCAAGTCCATATCCCAACAGATATATGCAAAAACTATAATAAAAAACTTAAAAATCCTCAAAGAATTGTGAAACATATTACCCAGCTAATATGTAAATTTAAAAAATTGTTTAAAAGGGCTTGAAAAGCAAATTACTTCAAATATCACATTTTAGCTTATTTCATAAACAATAAAATATTAAAGTGATAAATTGCAGCTGAACTAATCACTTAAATCTCCTTAATATTATTTAACTCTAAGCCTAGCCTAGTTACTAGTTATTATCTCTAAAAATCTCTTAATTTTCCTAAGAAAAACAATTTTAGCAAAGGCTTAAAGGTGAATTAAAGATTTAATGCCAATCTGTCAGCCCAATCTTCCTTATTACTTAAATAAATTGCATAAAATAAAAACAATAATAACATTAATAAAGATAAAAGAAAGAAAAGCCAAAAATCCCTTAGATAAATTGTAAAAAATTTTCAATAAAATAAATATCTTCACCACTTATAATCAAATAGATAAATCCTCCACAACAATATCAATAAAATTCATATTTTTATGCCACTATCGAGCAGATTATTATAAAAATAAATCCTCTTCACCACTTCATTCTCTCTATATTTTCATTAAAAATTCTCAAAAAATGTTCAACACTATAAATGTCTCAAATAAAAATCCATCTATGCGTTAAATAAACACCAATAAATTTAAAGTAATTACTTTAAATTATTTGCAATATTCCAAACATACATAAATAATTATCCCAAACATAGATACATACCTAATTGTTTGTCCCACAATAAAATCATAAGGTCAAATTTTGCAGTTCTTAGCAAATGATTAAAAAATTTTCCGTATTCCTTTCATCTTTCTACTGATCCTGTAGAAGAAGTTTTTTGTATGCACCTATACATCTCTCGCATTTCTTTTATATCTCGTAATTGCTCTGGAAATCTCAATTTCTTCCCCCTTGACCTATACTTTTCATTTCCAGCTTTTGCTTCCAACTTAGGCTAAATAAAAAAATGATTTAATGATAGAACGTATGCTAAGAAATGTTCAAAAAAATAGAGAACTAATCTAGCAACCATCAAAAGCATAAAAACATGAAGAAAACAACTGGAATCGAGCTAGCGAGTTGATTTAATCACTAGATGGGCGAGCATACTGCGTTCCATCAATAACTATAAACATGTTTTCGATTTGGAAAAACTCAAAAGTACAAGCTAGTAAAAATGACGAATGGAAAAACGATGAAAATAAGCGAAACATAAAGTTGATTAATCAATTTTTCAAAGGATATTTTTTTTCATAAAAATTTATTTTAAGCTTTCGCATAAAAGAAATTAAATTTTTTTTGTGAAATTATTTTGCAAGGGAAAAACTAAATTGTTCAATTTTTTTATATCAATTGAATAAAAATAGCTCAAATGAAAATATATTAAATTATCGGTAAATCAATTTACTAAGACTCATTATCGAGTTTAATTAAATTACAACAAACAAATAACAAATCAAAACTAAAATTTTAACAAATTAAAAAAATTTATGAAAATAGGTCCTTAATTTAATTTAAAGACTTTTTCCTATTCAAATTGATTCATTTACCTGAACTCCTTTCACAATGAAATCATTTAAAGGATCTGGAAATGGCTGACCAAGTTCAGGCTTGGTTTTGAAACCAAACAATGCTCCATCATCATACAACATAAAATACCTTTAAAAAAAATCCTGTAACTTATGAGAAAAAAGTCTAGTTATTAGTATATCAGTAAACCTTATATTCATTCTAAACGACGAATTACCAATCCTCTGATAAATACGAAATAAACAAAAGTTTTATTAGTTGCTTTTATAAATATATTAGCAATAAATGAATCACATCTCTTTAATGCAAACAGTTTGAACTATTTACAGCTCAAACTCTACTGCCCATAATATTTTCATCATTATATCCTATGTAAACGCAGACCAGTTATGTATTTATGACCATTCGTATCAAGATAAATAAATAAATAACATTTAAGGTATGGAAAACGACCTTCGCCGCCAATTCTTTATGTGTTCACCTCTCTTAAGTAACCATCCTTCAAACACAGCATCTTCCAATTTTCTTTCTCTTATATTAATGTGGCCAATGGACATTGTTTCGTCAGTTTCGATATTTCGTATATCTCTTCAATAAAAACACCACCAAAGAAAATTCGACCTTAAATTAGGCATTAAAATCATATATAATTAGGCAAAATAAAACGATACGCAGCTGCAGATAAAATTATTCAATCGCAAAATACGTTTGATATTTTTTGTTATTATTAACACATTATTTCTATATTTTTACAGCTACTCAAGTATTCTGAGAATTTCAAAAAAGAAAAAATCATTGTCAATAAACGACCACCCATCATCAATTATTTTGAAAGCATACGTTATCGTCGCCAATAACAACATGAGTGAGTTTCCTTAGCGATATCAAAGATATAAGCAAAATGTTTCACTAAAAAGAAAAAGGAAGCATATCGGTGGTGTTTGAAAGGCAATCGCTGAATGAAATGAAATAAACTCATTTCGAGACAAAAGTAAACAAATTTTTGTCGAAAATATTTTTTAACGTCCGATGATTAATTATGCGTCTAGATCAATTAGTGAGAAAGCAAATTTCATTTCATTTTTTGAAAAAAACACTTTATTTTCGCAATAAACATAATACCTATCATCCAATAACTCTTTAAAAAATTCCTTACAAAAAAACGAACTATTGTCTGAATGAAGAAAACACTAAAAAGAAAAAAAAAACGCAATGCACAAATGTCATTGTATATGCCGGACGATGGATATGAATGCTGATATTTGGCTATACTCCATTCAAAAACTATGATCGCCTACTTATGGCGAAGCTGATTTGTTTTCCTGTAGTACGTTTTAAAGTAATTTTTAGATTAATTTGTCCTATATGCAAATTTCTCAATAAAAGCTAAAATATAATAAAATGATATAAAAAACAATACGAATAACATTTCGACTATCAGTTATGATCAATAAATTTAAACCTAACTGATACGTTCTCAATCATATAGAATGTAACGAAATTTTAAAAAAAACTTGAATCCTGAAATTTCTCATAGAAAAAATATTAAGACAAAAAATAAATTGAGATAGGTATCAATATTCTCTTTATATTGAAAAGAAATATAATATTCTATAACGTCATATATATGGTAGAGTTTCAAGAAAAAGCAAATATCGCCGACGGCAACTAACATTTTTTTCTTGCAAAATCATTTTATTAACATTATCAATATTATTTCATCGATAATCGTTTGATTTTCTCATAACCAAGACTTTTTCCTTTAAATATCCAGTCGCGTTGAATATATTTCATACTGAAACGGTTGAAAATCAAAAAAATAAAGAAGATAACAGCAAAAAAATTTCAATTAGAAAAGAATAAACATGTTAAAATACGCCTAGGCAGCTACACCTTTAAAATACTGCGAATTTTAGGAAAATTTTATTTTCTGGTTAATGGAAATTTAATGCAGATCCTACTTTTTCGCGAAAAAGTAAATGCGAGATCGATATCACTCTTCCAACGATTATTTTGCTGAAACAAGTTTTATACAGTCAAAATTATCAATAATTTTTGTAATAAATATAAGAGAAGGAAATCGCACAGTATTATACTACTTAGTTGCCCAAATGAATCTCTACTTCATTTTATTACAAATATTTTAAAAAACTGCGATAAAAAAGTACGATAAACCGATATTGACCAGCATCACTGCAATTCAAGCCAGAATAAATTAATAAACAGTTCCATTTGGTGCAAAAACTGAAAAAAAAGCAAAAGCCAAATAAAGCTCGTAAAAAAATATTCATATTCACAAAAATGCAAAAACCAGAATTACAAATATTCAAAATAAAATTGCGAAGAAATTGTTAGAAAATTTCTTTCAATACAATACATAGATATTTATGCGAGCAAATTGTTTGTACATATATGTGTATATATACGGGATTTCTAAAAGTATTCTCATACACGTTGATCTTATAAAACGACAAGTGATTTAATTGTACATTCTTGTTTACTATGTGATAGATGTAATCTTTGAACAGTAGATAACAAAATTCTTGTGTATTACATATAGGGAAACAATTTTACAATATTCTTCAAGTACAAATGCTAAATGTAATTTAACCATTCCTTAAATATACGTGAAAAAATCCACTACTAAATTATACTTAAGTTAAAGTACTCTTTAACATCCTTCATATTTTCTTAGTATTTTTTCTGATTTTGACACATTCTTTTCGTACTAGCTTACATACACTCTTAAAAATTAATATCCTTTATTCTTGTTGTACCCCCATTACAACAGCCATCGTAATATTAACCT
Source organism: Dracunculus medinensis (assembly GCA_900625125.1). Classification (NCBI taxonomy): domain Eukaryota; kingdom Metazoa; phylum Nematoda; class Chromadorea; order Rhabditida; family Dracunculidae; genus Dracunculus; species Dracunculus medinensis. Next base: position 435,726 of record UYYG01001154.1, read on the forward strand.
TCGTCTTTTGATCGTCACAAGGGGTTTAATTAAGCGCTAAAAGCGCTGTTAAAGATATACAGCAATGTTAAAGATACACAGCAAGGTGCTCAACATGGCATTATGAAAAAAATAATAATTCTTAAAGTATATCCCATGATAAAATCGAATCAAAGCATTTGGGTGTTAAGGGAATATTTAGCAGAGATTTTCCACAAAATTATGCGCGTTCTAGAATAGCAGTGAGTGCAACAGTAGTATTTAACAAAAAGAAAATTTTGGCATCAATTCATACAATGAGAAACGAACCGGTCAAAATACGACAGTTTACTTGATTCCAAATAGTGAAACACAAAAATAATACTTGCAAATAAATGAATCAGAAATTCACAATATCTACAGGTAACTTTAAAAAAAAATTGAGTATCACATGAAGCCGTTGATTTCAGGTCAATTTAATGAACAAGTCAAAGGGAAATAGGCAATTGCTATCTCGACCTAAACAAATGCATTATTATCATAATAATGGAGAACTGGTAGTGAAAAATGTGAGCCAAAGCCCCATAAAAAGGCAATAAGATCGCCTCCGATTAAAAATAAAGTCATTAAAGCATTTTACAAAGTTCACATTTTAAACTTATGAGTTTAAATCCATTTAGTAAATCCATGAAAAACTGTCGAATTTCAAAATATCAGAACTGGCAATCCACACAACAAAGAAGCATAGCAAACAATAAATGTTGCAACAAATCAAAAACCAGAACATCAAACAGTGCATCAAAAATCAGTTCAGTTAAACATAGAATGAGTAAAAACAGTAAAATAAATACCAGGTTAAATTGCACATCAACAGACGAATTTAACAGGCCGAAGAGCTGATCAAACAGATAGTGGACGAAAGACTGAAATAAACAGCATACCAAGGGGGGGTCAAGGGCCAAGGATCCGTCCAAGACACCGATTAAATAAAATATGCAGAATGAAGCGCATGCATAATAAAATTACACAACTTTTAAGAAACAAAAATTTATTCTAGAACAGAAAAGATCATTGCCAATAAGCATTATAGAAATAGCACTGTAAAACCAAGAAAACCTTCATAACTTCGAGAACGAATCTTAGCTAAAGTTGGCCGCAGCAAGAGCTCACCTAGCCAAGGAATAAATGCCAAAAAGCACAAAGCTACACCAAACGAACTGCTGAACCAAACCCAACTAAGCCGTTTACGCTCATGGAACGGAAAGGGATCCTTTTTAAAGAAAAAGCTGAAAAACAAATTTATTTACCATCCTGATTCAGGAATTTAAATTTGTCATGGTCGTCTTTAGGAGCACTAAATTTAAAAAATTTTTGCAACAGGAAACTCTCGATAAATCTCGATAAGCTGTTCGTTTGTCCGTAATTATCCCAACAAGTTAACTTGGTATAAGGTATAATCTGATTGAGGCTTCTGTTCATCCTCAAATCTACTTATTTCGCCTCAAAGCTAATTAACCGTTACTGCCCTTGCATGTTCCTAAACTCACAATCCATTCTAAATATGTGATCTTAAATTGTGAAGTCACCATATTACTTAAATAACCCCCTTATCCCTAGAACACCCTTAATTTCTCTTTCACGCTTATTACTCCATTTCAAGCCTTTGCATAATTCAGGCACTATGATTTTTTTAGGTGGTTATCTGGTTTTATAAGCAATTTTTATTAAACGTCAATTCGCCTTATCAGTGCAACTACTGGAAATATTTTACATGACAAACAGACGATGTTTAACCATTTTAACTCCCTTTCGCATTTAATCCATTTATATATTTCATGTCTGTGAGTTGCTGAGTGGTTTTCCTCGATAGCGGAAAGAATATTTCTCTCCAAAGGACGCAAAAATTTGGTGTCGCAGCAGTGGTAATAGTAGAATATGACCTGACCGATGTGCAATGTAGCCGACTGCCTTAGCGCAAAAGACGATTAAAAGATGATTACCCCCTCGGCTTTCGCCCATCTACTTCTTTTGATTTTTTATAGAGTTTTACGAAAATACGAAATTGATCACGAGAATTGCTATAACATGCACATTGTAACAATAAATTTAGGTAGGAAAGGATTAATGATTAAGCACACCAAATAACAATATATCAGTTTGTTTTCCGCTTTTCACATTGGAAAGTATTTCTTGAGAGTGGATCAGCCTGAGAATTCGTATAAGCATGTCGTCCACTCAATAAACGCCACGGAGTTGGTACAATGAGCGTAGTGTGGCACACTGTGCCGTGCATTGTGTGCCTTCAGGGCTCCACTTAGCTTGAATACATTAAGCTTTTATATATGCATAGGAACAGCAATGAGGGAAAACGCGTCTTTCAACTGCAGTTCCTTTAGATTATGCAAATTACGACGAAGTACTGGCTTAGTGGTGTGAAGATTAATCTTAACAAGGTCATTCAAGGTTCAATTAACTCACATGAGGACACCTAACTATTCGATGAAGTTTTTTCTGACGATAGATCGGCTACCACTCAGCCCAATTCAAGTTTCGCGAATTCCAGATTTGCGAATTCCCGCGTCATTCTCGTATAAAGTTGAAAATATGTACCAAATAAATGGCAAAGCTTTCTGCCTTTTTAACTGTAAATGTAATTTAGTTGCCTGTGGGTAGATCAATTACTGATTGTCTAATGATTTCTCAGCCATCAATTTTGATTTGCCCAAGGTGACAATACTTAAAAATTGAAAATAATTGCAAAAAAGAAGAAAATCTCTGTATCTCGCAATGTTTTAACACATTTTCCCTAATTTCAAATTTGTTTTTGCAATAATATTAATGAAAAATCTGTATAAAATTAAAATTTTTGCTCAGTGTTCAAAGTTATTTTAGAATTTTCCAGAGTCTTTTTGTATTTGATTGGGTACTTCAAGAAATTCTTAATTTACCAACTTACGTGTAGAACAATAATGGAATCAACGATGTTTGAATTTTTATAATCAGATTTTTGTCAGATTTATTCAAACCAAAAATATATGAAATCTATTCTTACATTTCTTTGCTTATACACTTTCAAAAAGCCTGTATTCCTCAAAAGGCAAACAAATATTTTATGGCATATTTTGCATGTTATCATAGTTGTTACAGTGTTTTTGATTTTAGAATGTGCAATTATACTGATAAATAAATTTATCCAGTACCATTACTGGTTAGGCTGGCCCGCTGACTACAAGGGTAAGACGTTTCCAAGTTGAGCGATCGATGCCATCGGTTCTAGTAATAGAAACCATTTCTTTTTCCATCGTCTAAGTCCATATATTGCTGGTCCACCTATACGTTCACAATCTTTTCTGGCCATATCAATCCAATTCTTGACTGGCCCTGTTCGCTTTTGATGTCATCCATTACATGGTTTAGCAAGTAACGAAATATGCGTCAACTCCTGTGGTGGACGACGGAGAACGTGCCCTAACCAGCGAAGGTGATGCTCATTATTAATGAAAATGGTATTTTAACAAAGATGGATGCTATCTTATGATATTTTATCCGCTCCACGGACCAGTTAAATGTACCTTATAATGAATGATCAAAGGTAGATAACTTCTTAATATCCTCCACTCTCACTGGCCATGTCTTAGAACCATATGGCATAGATTGATGCGCCAACTTATGCTTGATAGATCGAACGGATCACGGTTATATTGATGCGCCAACGTATGCTGATAAAATGCCTCTAGTTAAATGATTTTCTCTGCAACTCCGTAGCGTTCCATCTTTCTCCAAAGTGCTGTTCTATCAATTAAATCGAAGGCAGCCGCAAAGACGATGAGTTACAGTGGGTTGCAGATATTTGAAGCGATGTTCCAATACCCTTTTAACATTAATAACTGGTCAGCACAACAGCTCCTCGGCCTGAATCCAGCTTGATTAGGGCACATCCTGTTGTCCCGTAAGTCTGTTGAAAGGGAGGCAAAAATTTTCACTAAGATATCTAGTGAGCTGATTCCTCCATAATTGTCGCAGTATGTCCTGTCATCTTTCATAATTCGGTTTGAAATGCACTCACTCTCCCCGAATTTTTTAGTTTGAGATAGTTTAAGGATCTTAGGGGATGCCGTTTTCTGCGAGTTGCCAGTTTTATGCGGATCTTGGCTTGAACGATAACATGGTCAGATCCACGAAGATTGCCCGTTTCAGCGCGGCCATAGGAACGGCTTTCTGGTATAGAACTCTTCCAATGGTGACTGACTAAGATATCAATCTGGTTATAGTGTCGGTTATCCGGGGGGTTCTACGTGATCAGATGTTTTCTACGATACCAGAACCAAGTATTATTAACAAAAAGTTCATGATCTTTTGCATAAGGAAGAAGGCGTTCTCCATTCGCTCACCGGTCTCCGATGCCATATTGCCAATTGTCGAGGTCAACGCAGAGGCATTATGACCATTATACCGCACGCATTCCAGTCTCCCCCGATTATGACCATGTCATGTTTCGGTAGAGATTTTGTTGGCAGTTGAAATTCCGCATAGAACTATTTTTATCGCGACCATCTGCCGACAGAATTGGAGCCACTGATGACCGAGATATTGCAGAAATTACCTTTAAAACGGGCATAGTCCATATGGTCGCTTACCGGTTTCCACTTAATCAAAGCGAAATGGATCTTGTCATGACAATCACTAAGCCATTCTACCGGAGTTATCCGAAAAACCACAGTGATATAGCCAGTACCTCTGCTCCCAGCCAAGATTAATAATCACTCGAGACCCGAAATGAGGAACCTCCGACAAGCAAGCTATATTCACACGATATTTAGAAAGAGTGTGGACAATAATCGCTTGACTTGCAACATCCATAAGCGTTTTGATCTTCCACGCTGAAATGGCTAATACCTCGCCGCGCTTGCAGAGAGCTATTTCCCTTGATAGGTTTCGAACAATTGCCTTGGCTTACAAGCACATTTATCAGCCTTGGGATCTCTTTAAGCTCGGATTATATGCTTATCTCATGTATCACCAAGCTGGGAGTATCATGCTCGTCGGAAGACGCAGACACCGTAATCTAGGATATCTAACCATTTCACCATAGAGTTACTTGGGGATAGATTTACAGGTGGGTGCCCAGCAACCACCCGAATTTTTGATGTGACAGGTTTACTCCTGTCAAAGACAGATATAATTATTTTATAATATTTATTTTACACACATTGGCGCTAACTTATATGGATAAAATTTTTTGATAAAAAGTTCTCTGGAACATGTATCGACATGATTTGCCAAGGCGCCGCGCTGTTTATAAAATTAAGAGCACTGGCAAAATCAATGAAGCATGAAACGGTAGGTTGTCGATGAAACGATTTTCCAGTACACTTCTTGGGCTTAAACATAAGCTTAATATTAGAGATTAGGCTTTGGCTTAGGGCTTAAGCTTAGGTGAGAGCCGCTTGCGATTGGCCCATTCGTCATTTACTTTGGGATAGCAGTACAGGGCTTCCCAGCAACCATTTAGATTTAATTTTAATGACAAGTTTACTCCTATCCAGACAAGCAAAGTATAATTTTATAATTATGATAATTGTGTAATTATTAAGAAAGTTTATAAATAAAGGCGAAAAAGGAAGTTTTATAAATTTGCTAAAAAGTTGTAAACGATCACTTATACTACCCTGAATTACTTTTTTTTTAATTTCTTCACCATTGCTGGTTAAACTCGCTCCGCTGGCTTGCCACATTGCACAAATATGTTAGGGAGTCCTTGGCGATAGAAATATAGGTGAGATGCCAGCATCATTCGGATTTGTGAGCAGGTTTACTCCTGCAGAGAATAGAACCTCAGCATTGGCGCTCCAAATTGAGCAACAACCCACTGAGCCATTCTAACCCTGAGTCAATTAAATCACCGCTATTCCATTCGTAGCAAATTTAACCTTAAATCAACTCTCTGTTGCATTTCGTTGAATGTTTCTACTCAGTTTTTGTTCTCTTTTGAAGATGTAAAGGGCTAACATTTTAAATTAAATTAAGTAAAACTCGAATTTTTTAATGATTGCTTTATATTATCGGGCGCATTAGCTGGTCCTTTGCCTCGCAACGCCATCCATGCCACTTTCTACTCATTTTTTTTATCCTTTGAGTTTTTGGAATTAATTAAATCTTCCTATTAAATTGTGAATTTTTATAAGAATGCGAAATCAAATAGAAATAATTGTGGTTTGTAGATATCTTCGATCAACATCCGAAGTCGATCTACTTTTTCTATTTTTCCTGAAATTTATAGATTTGTTTTGATTTTTAAGTATTTGTGGAATAAGCATGTATAACCATAAAATCAAGAAAGAGTAAACAATATTTTCAGATGGAGAACCTTATATGCTTCATGGAAGGCAGTCATCTCAACATTCATCTTCATTCGCGTTTACAAATTTTTCTTGTTTAGGGCATGGCGTGTATCAAAAAATTATTTGCCAATATTGGTTTTATAATATTTTTGCTTTAAAATTTACATCTCTTAGCCAGAGATATGTATTAAATAGATCAAGCATATTCATGTGCAAAATTTTAAGAACTGTAAAATAGTCTAATGAAAGCCGCTAAAAAAAAGAAAATTATGAGAGTAATCCGAAAAAAACTTTGTAGTTGGATAAAAATATGAAGACTTTGGCAGATAATTATTTCTTGGGTAGAATCTTCACAATTCTCATTAAAAAGAAAATCAAGCCATGCGATTGTTGAACAAAGAAACAGCTAAGATTCTAACACAATAAAAAAAAAAGTAGAAGAGACTATTGGCTTGACCAAAATGGATTGAGAACATGCTATTATATATTACATTATATATTATCCTGCGAGGCCAAATGAAAGATTATAGCGTTGGGGTTTACAACTGGACCTGAAGACCTGAGAAAGCGAATTTATGAAAAGGACTTAAGATAGGCGTATTCTGCCCACTGTCCCAAGAATATAGAAGTAGGATCTTACAAAAAGATTATCTGTGCTACATTTTAAACCATTATAGCGTGCGAAATGAGTTCAAATTAAAAACTTAAATTATGGCAAATAATTTTATGCATTTTATTAATACTTTTGCATAATTTGATACTCAGTTTAGCTAAACAAAATGAGCAGCGAAAAATCAAAATGAAGCCTCGATTTTCTTCTCGATATAGCAGTTTAAGAACAAATTTCCTGAAATATCGTTTTGTTATATTTATTATATTTATATTTTCGACTCCACATTCAGTCGTCACAAATGGATTAGGCGCGAATTTTCAAATTTTCATTAAGTTGCAATTACAACTTGGAGAGAAACTTGGTCTATATTAGACTCTTGCAGTCCAATCTTTCCAGAAATATATTTTGCTGCACAGTCGCGTCTTATTCGTGCCTTCCAGAATCGCATATATTTCTGAGGAACTATTTCCTAAGACATGAAGCACATGAAGAATGAAATTAGTACAAAAAAAGTGTCTGATGATCACTCAGTGATAATTGCAATTATTCCTACTGAACCAGTTTTATAAAGACAAATTTTCAAATTTCCCACTAGTTTAATATTACTGTGCATTTGCGATTCCATTTTTTCTCTTCTTTTCTTTTAGTCTTATAATGAAATATATAAAAAGTAAATGAAATTTTATTATTTCATTCCATTTTTTACACTTAACTATATTTTATATACAACAGACAATTGTTAACCTTCCTCTTCATTCAGTGCAGCTTGGGAGAGCCAAAAAGGTTGGATAGTCTGAATTTAAGACGACATTACCAATGATTTATTGCAAGAGGGTATGGAATTTGAGAAAGCTTTCACAGGAAATGATAGTAATTCTTACACGTTGGATCGATAGTAGCAAGTGGAATAACCGGTTTTTATAGATATTAGAGTGTTATAAGGATAGAACTACCATATTCTAGTAGGTTTAAGAATAGTAATTTTGGCAAAAGAATGATAGTTTGGCGGGATTCTAAAGCGTTATAAGAGGGTTTTGTGGAAAGTTACAACGAGCTCCAAGGGGATTGCTAGAAGAAATGGCGAAGTTTGAAGGTATTAAACAAAACAAAATAAAAATTAGAACAAAAATAACTTTATGGTGGATGAGGGGGAGTGACAGGATTTTAAATGCTCCAAACAAGATAACGACGAAATTTTTTTCGCACATGCATCACATACATTACATATAGTAAATTAATTCGTCGATAGGTAAAATGCATTCAAAATATTCATTGAAATGATGGAATTAATGTTCTTATCGCATATGGGCTATTTTCAGTGGATAACGAAAGTCAAAATCATGTTTTTTTAAGTGACACGCAATTACATAAAATTGTGAGCAATGTCATGCGAAAATATAACATTTATTGATATGTTGGTTTTCAAATCAGTTTTGATTCTATGGAAGATTTGCATTATTGGAAAGGAGTTCAAATAGCTTTAAAGCTTCTCCTTTAATCTGCTGCATTTGTCGCATTCTGCTTCGCAGTAATAACGAACAGCTGCAGTTACAGGAAAGCGAAGTCTTTCCAGCTCTGACTATTGTATTATCATGTGATCCTAAGTTCAAAGCATAATCGAGATTCGACCGGTTCGTTATTGCAGATAGTGCTTGACTGAATTCTTTTATTCAAACGAGAAGCAAATACGCTTTTATTCTAAAAACACTGATGCTAATTATTTTTACCTAAAATATAAATGCTATTATTGTTAATGCTAAACTATCTTGAGGACTGATAAAAATTATATGAAATTTGTGTATGGATGATTTTGTTTTAAGAGAAATATAGCATGAACAATCAAACATATTACTGACGATTTTATGAACAATTATGAAGAAGTAAAAAAATATGGATAAGCAAGATTTAGGAGAGTGTTTTCTTCTGAATTGCAGTACGTAAAATGAAGTGGCAGTGAATATAGCAAGTTGAAATTGGCTTATATTTTGATTACCATCAATTCTACAAAACATTTTTATTGTCAATAGCGAGTTTTAGCTGAATTTTGAGAGGTCTTTAGGAGTGCTGATTAACTATTTTAAAACAGAAAGTATTTTTACATCCCTCCAATTGTTGCTTCGTGATAATAATGCAATGCTCATGGTGTTGCTCACGTTTTGGAAAATCTTCTGGCGATAAACTAAGTATCGAAGAATATTGAAAGAACTTTGCTACATTTAGCTCCACTTTTAATTTTTAGCCAAAAATTCAATGTGTTTTTAGCATTTTGCTTGTGGATGTTAATGATTAACTTTAAAGAATTGAGATTTTAATTTAGGAATTTTCAGTTTAACTAACTGATGCAAATTTATAAGTTATATTACTCATTTTTAACGAACAATTTAGAATTATGAATTGATTGAGATTAACGCAGCTAATTCAATTCGCTACATAATTCAGCGAAGCAAATATCTCACTCTCAATAACGAATGATGGCGAATCTTTGCTGATATGTAAAAGTGGTTGAATAATATTGGAGTGTTGAAAAGCGATTCCAAATTGGTAATGAGATGAGAAATGGGGGATAGAATGGCCCAGTGGGTTGTTTCTCAATTCTGAGTGCCGATGCTGAGGTTCTATTCCCCGAGTAAACCTATCCAATAGTCCAGGTGATGCTGGTATCTTACCTGTACTTCTATCGCCAAGAGATTCCTTGGCATATATGTCTAGTGCTACAAACCAGCGGAGCAAGTTTAACCAGTAACGGTGAGGACTTTTAAAAAAAAATATGAGAAATATGAAATTAAGGCCGATCCAACTTGTTCATTCATCATGGATTGTAGTTTGACTAAATTATGTTGGGAAATCTTTTCGATTGGTCAGCATCAATTGATAATGAAAAAACAGTATCAGTTGTGTATCAGTTGGCCAAAGCGCTTGGTACTGTTTCCCATAATAAGTTGTTGATCACTCTTAATGGTTGTGGCATTACAGGAGGCCTGTACAACTGGGTATTAGATTATATGAAAGATTGTCATCAGGGTATATTTTTCAACAACATTCTTTCTGACATGAAATCAGGAGTTGCTCAAAATAGTTGTATTAAGCCATTGTTTTTAATCATATTAATGATATCACCAAAGTGTTTTTAAACTCTACCATTTATCTTTATGATGATAATTGCAAAATTTATTATTCTCATGGTAGATCAGATAACCTGTATCCACTACAAGATAACCTCATTCGAATTGCTAATTGGCTATTAGCAGCCAAATTATCCTTTCTTTTTAAAAGTATAACGTTTTACATATAAATTCGAAAGGATTCTTCTTCCCAATCTTTTTACTAATGGCAATATAATCAGATGAATGAGTCTCGCATATTTCAGATCTTGGCATAATCGTGGATGAAAATCTTGATTTCAACCTTCTCTACAGAACCATAGTAAAGAAATCCTCAAAGATACTAAATTTTATTTTTCCTTCGTTTAATAAAAAAAAAAAATGGTTTTCTTATCAAAATGTACAAAGCGTGCGTTCGGCATCTTGAATACAATACTACCTGTTACTCCCCGAGATATCGTAAATCAAGTAAAATAATTGGACTTCAGAAATATTTTATAAGTCGCCTCTCTCCTTATAACAATTTTAATCATACAACTACCACTACACAACCTAGATCCCTCTCAATCCGTCGAATTAAGATTTAATTTATATTTATAAAATTTTATATGGTTATGTTAAATTAGATAGTTCCAAATGTTATAATTTTAGGTTAAATTTGGTCTCAACAAGATCTGATGGTCTAAAACTACTAAAACCTATATGCAAAACTAAACTAAATTAAGGACTCATTGCTTCTTTATTCGTACTATTAATTACTGGAAAATTTCCGAACGATGTAGTTTGTGTGTTCACATGGAATTTGAGAAAGAATTGGTTACCAGAAAATTACTGTCAGTACGTAATATTTACAATCAGTTTTTAGAATTTCTTATCAAAAAAAACTAGAGAATTACGTGAATGTCAAATTTTATATTCAAACCGTCTATTTCAGCTGGTCCTGATAATTTTCCACAAATAATTAATAAAAATTGTGAAGTCTCCCTGAGTCTTTGTTATTTCTCATTTATAAGGATATTATGAAGTTTGGCCCAAATTCCAGAATTTGGAAATTATCTCATATAATTCCCACTCATAAAAAAGGAAGCACATGTGATCCTTCTAATTACAGGCCTATTAGCCTAACATGCGTTGTTGGCAAAGTACTGGAAACGTTGATTTGCAACAAATTGTTTACTTATCTTGATGCCAATAATTTAATATCCACCTCAGCATGGTTTTTGCAAGAAAAAATCTACTTCTTCACAAATACCGGCAAATCTTTTCCATTGGTCAGCCTCAACTTACAATGGAAGTTTTTCAAACAGTATCAGTTGTGTACCTAGATTTGGCCAAAGCTTTTGATACTGCTTCCCATAGCACTTTGTTGATCACTCATAACAGTTATGGCATTACAAGGGACCTGTATATCTGAGTATCAGACTACATAAAAGATCGTCATCAGGCTGTATGTGTCAACAATATTCTTTCTGACATGACACCTGATAAATCAGGCGTTCCTCAAAATAGTTGAATTGCGTCATTGCTTTTTTAATTATATATTAATGATATCACCAAAATGGTTTTTGACACTACCATTTATCTTTGGGCTGATAATTGTAAAATCATGGTAGGATCGGATAACCTGTCTCCACTAAAGGATGATCTCATTCCAATTGCTAATTGGCTGCATAACAGGCAAATCACCCTTTCTTTTCAAAAGCACAACGTTTTACATATAAATTTGGAAGGATTCGATCTTTCTAATCTTTTTATCAATGGCAATATAATCAGTTAATCAGATCATATTTCAGATCTTGGCATAATCATGGATGAAAATCTTGATTTTAATCTTCTCTACAGAACCATAGTAAAGAAATCCTCGAGATACTAAATTTTGTTAAATTTTGATAAATTTTGTTTTCGCATGTTTAAGAACAGAATTTTCTTATCATTTTTCTTATTAAAATGAAGGTTTTCTTGTCAAAATGTACAGTCGTTTGGCCTTTTCTTAAGTGAAATACTACTTGCTACTCCCTGAGAATTGTGTAAAATAAATTGAAGGACTTCAGAAATATTTTATAAGTCGCCTCTCTCCTTATAAAAATTTTAATCATATAACTACAGACTATAATAACTATACAACTATAAAATCTGGATTCCTTCTCAATCCGTCGAATTAGAATCAAGATTTAATTCATACTTATAAAATTTTATATGGTTATGTTAAATTAGATAGTTCCAAATGTTATAATTTTAGGTTAAATTTGGTCTCAACAAGATCTGATGGTCTAAAACTACTAAAACCTATATGCAAAACTAAACTAAATTAAGGACTCATTGCTTCTTTATTCGTACTATTAATTACTGGAATAAACTACCGAAGATGTAGTTTAAATAGATTGAGCAATATCATTTATCATTTGAAAAGTTCACATTGTTTGAAACTTTGATTTTTACTATTTGATTATATATAGATAATACATTCATTTTGGAACTCTTTATTTCTTCTTTACTTTATTGATTTTTATTATATTTTTTTAATCATAAATTTTTATTATTTGCTGTTTTATCTGTTGTTATTAATAAAAACACATGGCGCTTGCCGCTCTGTTTGGTGGTTTTCAAATAATTGAATGTGGTAAATAATAAGAATTTAGGTGTTAATTTCAAATAAAGTGTTGATTATTCTATTTGATAATTTAATTTGTGACTTTAAATGTTTCTGTCTCATAATTGCCTAAGCCACATTTTGTATGTTTGCACTTTTGCTTTCAACAATTTAGGAGGTTTGATGTCCGTGAATAATTGATAATTGTACTTTTGTTCAGAGGCTAAATCGCTTATTCGCAACAGCAAAGTAGAAAGTGAAAAAAGAATTCTTTCAACAACGTGTATAATATTTTCAGTCGAAAACAAAAATTTATTTTGAATTATCCAGCATAACTTCCAGGAGTACAATGGATCAATGAGTTGTTGCTCAGTTCGAAGCGCGGATGCTGACTTAAAAACATCTGTCGCCACATTGTTTCCTTGATGCCACTCTGTTCTTTTCACTCCAGTAGCAATTACTTATTATAAAATGGAGATGAGGAATATGATGATAACTGGGAGTATCGAAGGAGCATGCAAGAATGTGAATTATATTTTTTTCAGGAAATATCACGAAATAAATTTGAAGATGTAACGATTCCGCCCATCCGTAGCATGTGTTTAAATATTATTAAAAATTTAGTAAATTTCTGAAAATAATAAATTTATAAACAATAATACAAAATTTCAGTGGCTTTTTAATTTTTTATAAATTACTATATAAATATTACGATGTATTCACGATATTTTTTTTTACGATAATACTTAAACTGGATTAGCCATGGACAGAATGGCTCGATGGTTCAATGCTGCTCAATTTCGGAAGCTGAAGTTCTATTCATGGTAGAAGTAAATAGGCCAAAAATACACATACATACATATGAAGCTGACGACTCACCCTCTACTTCTATTCCTAAGTGACTCCTTCGCAAAATTTGACTGGCAAAATTTAAGTGCTCTTAAAGAAAAGTTATCATTAAACGATGTTGTTCCAGCGATATCTTTCAATGATCGAGCACTTTTTTATTTTCGAAATCAATATTTCAAAAAAACTCGTTTCTTATCAACGATCAGCCTTATATAATAACTGGAATAACAAGACCTATCGACAAGCATGAAAATGTTTATCTTTCATATTGCGGTTCGTTTTTTTCTTCCAGCATTCCAGCATTTTTAAATTGTTCCTGATGGCTTCTAGTTGTGCCAGTGAATCATTTAGAGGTGACAATAGGTAGGTCCACATGAACACCTGGGGTTTCTACTGCTTAAAGGTTTACACCCTTCAAGACGAAGAGGTAGCATTGCCGCTGCTTGAATTTATGGTCAAAATAATGCGCCAACGAGATATTTTGCTTGTTAGACTATTACTCTTATTTCCATTATTATCTTTATTTCCATTATTAATTCTATTTGTTGGAATATTCTAAGAGACAATTATATTAATTGTTTCGATTTACCGGCTAAATTTGGTCATTTCGCAAAAAAATTCATAGAATTTTTCATAGAATTCATAGAATAAAAATTTTCGGGATTTTATTTCTTATCTAGTCTAGTATTGTTAATACTCCTAAATACTGCCATTATTCATTTATTCTGCCGTATAACAAAGTATAGTTTATACTGATCAAGAACTTTGTTCAATGGCAAATGCCGGTCTAACGAGTTAAGAACCTAAGATCAAATGGCGTTTAGGAGGCCTAATAATAGAATGATTTTTGGAATTTTCGAAAAGGTGGACTCTTTTCTTACAGTTTCCTTCTAAGACAAGGGCTACATTAAATTTTGAATTCTATGCAATTGACATCTTCCAGATAAGAATTTCCAGATTGGTTTCCTAGTCGTAACTATTGGCTGTGGAGAAAAAGATGGTAAGATCTTCTGAATTCTATGAAATATTTTTAATTTTAATCAGTTACGCTGAAGGAAGGAAATTAAACTATAATGCTGGATATCAAACAATTTCTTGAGTAGAAGAGAATGAACAAAATTTATTAACTTTTTGGCTGACTTCATTGACCACAAGTGAGCCTATTATGCAATAATATCACTCATTAACAGATACGTATATACTCTACTGTTACATTAATTAATTTTTATTTTTAATGATCTCATAAAGGAATCAAACACATGTATCCTAAACTCAGATCGAATGAACGATATATTCTACTCGAGCACCTCATTCCTAAACCTCTTTCAAATTACATAAAAATGGAAAAAATTGAGGGAATAAAATATTTCGAGTCATTGCCACATCTCCTATGCTATTTAGCAAAACAAGAAAATGAACAAAAATTTTTTTTTATTATTTTTTGATTTTTAATTCATAAACTTTATACAATTTAATAAGTTCACTCTTTTTTTCACCTGATATTGAAATAGAGTCCCAGTCTATTTATATTTTTAGCATGCACCGACCAATTTTGTCCGGAAGGCACATTTTGCGTTGAACGTTATATAGTAAAATGTCGCAATCCACCTTGCGCTCCAATTATCTCCTGTGTTCCTGATGAAGTTAAAGGTATGTTGCTCGCCATCAAAATGATAATAAAATATGAATTAGGCACCATCTGGAAGTTGTATTATAGTGTTGCTATTATTGCAACCAATTTTTACAACTTTTCATATTTAAAACAATTTTTCCAGTATTACACTGTGGTTCTTGTTTAAGGGTGTAAAAATCACGAGCCATGCCCATCAGGTGAAGTATGCGTGGAAAGAATAGTGCCATGTATTGCCCGGTCATGCCGAACAATTGCGAAATGTGCTAAAATTGGAAGTATGTTTTTTTTATGTTATCCGCAATTGTTATGCTTGCAAAATTGCTGCTAGATAAAGCACAAAACATGAATCTAAAAATCATTTGAACGATACGTACCTATTTAAAAAATTATGAAGGTACTGCGGATTTCAGAAATTTAGTTTTTTTAGCCTGCGATGCAATGGCCTGTCCACCATCACATAAGTGTGAAATGAAACCGAAACCAACTTGTGTAAAAACTATTTTTTCTTCTGATGATGTTGAACAAGCTATTCGCCAAATGAAAGAATAGAATAGCGGACCAAATTGAAATTTTAAAAAGCATCTTAACTTTGATTTATTCCATGCATCAAACCTTTTTGTGCCAATGATAGATCGATTATGCGATTATGTTACCTTCAGAATTATAGCTATACATTAAAAAATTGTATTTTTTTTCATTTTTAGAAATTAGAAAGTTAGTGGTACTTAATCATAGATATAAAGAACGCATCCATTTGTACTTTCTTTCCATAACTCTTTTATGTTAACTTTGTTTCCTCTTTTATTTTCTAACCACAACTTTACATGGCCGATTCAGCGCTGAATAAATTAACAGAGTATATAAACTAAAGTTTGCTCTAAATCAATCCAATATACTGTTGCATTTACTATCGAAAAAATTATCAGATTTTTATGGCATGTAATCATTTCGAAATATTTCGAAATATTGAAACAGTTCAATATTTATGGTAGACGCGAGCAAAATATGAAAGATGGAAAGCATTTGATGTGCCTGCAGCCTTCTCAATGGTTATCTGGTATTTTCTCGGAATCAAATCCCACCGAAAAAGTAGCTGCTGCAGCCGGGTCTTCGTGTCATAAAGTAGCCTAATTCAATTGAAATCTTCGAATTTTTATCCCCAAATTTGGATAATTAAACCATGGAACCGAAAATAACAAATAAAAATGTTGAAAATCAAAAAAAATATTAAAAAATTAAGCGATACAAAAGAAAAAACATAAATTTTGACATAAAAATAAATTAATAAATAAATAAAGAATAAAATAAATTAAGAAATAAAAAAAAATAAAAAATTCATAACAATTTAATCAAGTTTAATAAAAACAAAAAAAATCAAAAATAATGGCTGCAAAGATCATAAGTAAACCATAGAAATAATTTCTTCGGTAGATTTGGCACCCTTACCAAACAGATTAATTTAAAGTTGAGGTCAATTCCTTTTAGGAAATTAATTATAGTGCATTAAACAATTGATCTCTATTTAAAAAATATGTTTTTCACATAAAAACTAATTAAAATAATAAATGGCTTCTTTGGCTGGTCGTAGTCACTGATTCAAGATTATAAATTAGGAAAAATATGGCAATATATGAATAGCACATATAATGAAAAACAATTTGAGAAAATTCTAAGCCGTTGCCTGCCTATTGCACTGATTTATGGATTCATAAGTGTGGAGATAATTATGGAGATAGAGGCTAAGCCGCTGGGTAGCGGGAACCGAATCACTTGGAGGCCACAGTCCTGTGATCTCTGGGGATATCTTGGTCGTTTAACAAGAAGATCAATGTGAGCATTATTATCTGAAATTTTGCAGATGCACTGCATCGGCTGAGTGGTCTAGTGGTATGATTCTCGCTTCGGGTGCGAGAGGTCCCGGGATCGATCCCCGGCTCAGCCCGATAGCACTCTTTTAACACTCCTTTTGTGAGTTTCAGGGATAATTATTCCGGCAATTAGGTCTTAGCACGTTTGCTCAATACATATTTCTATTAAACAATGGTTTCACAAATGTGGTGTGGCTGAGTGGTCTAGTGGTATGATTCTCGCTTTGGGTGCGAGAGGTTCCGGGTTCGATCCCCGGCTCAGCCCGTCCGTTTTGTATTTTTTGTGTTAAATGGGTTATTTATTAATTTACCATTAATGAGTGGTCTAACTGCTTTAAGGACGAGTGGTTCAATCTATGAGTATAATATTTAAGATTGTTTTTGCGAATTTTCTGGTCTGATGATTAGCTAAGAAAATTTGTCATTATTTTTAAAGTTTTTTTAAAGTTTTTTAAATTGGAAACGATGACGAGGAATAGAATGGCACAGTAGGCAATTAAGCAGTTGCTCATTTCAGATAGCTGATTCTGAGTGTAGAATGTCATAATGGCGTCAAAAACTGAAAACGAGATTCGAACCAGCAGTCTGTATTATCAACATTAAGGACTGTTCAATCAAGGATCAATTACTGAAGAATTGGTTGACAAGGCAAGGAGTATGAAAGAGAGGGCTTCTGATATCGTTGAATAGCAATGAAGATAAAAGCTCTGCGGGCAGAGCTTGGGCTAACACCAAAAATGCATTTTGTGTGGAACTTTACTCGTTCAGTAAATCTATTTCTCACAAATCCTGGTGTATACGGCCCACCTGTATATCCAGCCAGTTATCTCCTTGGCAAATTTTACCTGGTTCGATAAGCCAGCGAAGCGAGGCTAACCAGAAATTTTCTGCGCTCTTGAACGAAGCGAAAGATGTGATTACCTGGTTTTAGCAAAGAAATATGAGTTTGGTAGAGAGCTTAAGAGGCTTGGGAGGGTTTGTTAGTGTGGAGAATTACAATCGGTCTCGAGGAGCTTACCAAGGGACTATGATATTGCAAAGAGTTAGGATAAAATTTGGAGATTTATGGTAATATTACTAATGGAGTACAGCGAAAAAATCACGGCAAATTTGATGGAATGTAGCGGGGATGGGTACAATAAGTTTCAAGAAAAAGTTAGGATAGAATGGGAAATTAAAGTTGGGGGTTTGGGCAGGAGTATGATAGATTCTGATTTTTAGATTTTTAGAAAATATGGCTAGTTTTGAAGGACATAGAATTTTTTTGCGTACATATATGTACTCATGTGACAAATGTGACGTATATAGGTTATATAAATTAAGAAAAATTTTTCACCTAACATAATACCATTCCCTTTCTCATTTTCACAGTATTAAGGCACCTTCATTTGAACAATGTTCAAAACACATCCTTTGATAACACTTTTTCTCTTTTGACTGCTGATTTTGTAGTTTACCGTCACCGAACTTTTAAATTTTTTTATGAACCAAGTACTTGCATTGAAGAAATTATTCTACTTTGATCGAAAGGGTGAGTGGTCTAGTGGTATGATTCTCGCTTAGGGTGCGAGAGGTCCCGGGATCGATCCCCGGCTCACCCCTACTTTTGCACTTTCTAAAGATAAAACCCAATTTCTTCACATAAGCAAAAAAGGCACTTCACATAAGCAAAAAATGCAACGTTTTTCTAACCTTCCATCGCTAATAAATATCCACAAGAAGTATTTAACAAATGAAATGAGATATGGATGTTTTAAGAACATCGACCCATTTACTGACCTCCTTATTCTCACTTATTGATTTTTCCAGTACCCCTCATTTATTGACCTCTGCAATAGAAAAAGCTTAGCGTTGATAAAAAATACGTCCAATCAATTTTGATAGATAAATATCATTATTTTTTAATA
The DNA here is from genome assembly GCA_900625125.1 of Dracunculus medinensis. NCBI lineage: Eukaryota > Metazoa > Nematoda > Chromadorea > Rhabditida > Dracunculidae > Dracunculus > Dracunculus medinensis. Next base: position 454,586 of record UYYG01001154.1, read on the forward strand.
TTTTCTGTCTTCTAATGCAATAACATCTCGTTCCTTTGAAATTTACTCTTTTAGCCCAGTGTTAACTTTACTGCATCACGTTGGCTCAAACCACCACTTACATTACATAAAATTACAAACCTGCTGTAACAATTTGCTAACTGCGGAAATTCATTACTTTTGCAAAGTTCTATTTTGTCTGATAGTGTTTAAATTTAGACTTTTCTTAAGATAAGTACAGGTGAATTAGTGATAAAAAGTCTCAATATGCCATATACTTATTATAACTTTTCCCAGCTAAAATTAAAATAGCTCTTTAAAAAGCCTTTATGACTTCTCGTTGTACCACAATTTTTTCAAATTTTCTTTCCACTCTAGTAAAAAGGTAGGAAAGCAGGTAATATGTCATGAAGAATCTATTCAGACGATCAGACAGGTAAATTTGAATGAATTACATTAGTGCCAGTTATAATACAGTTTTTTTAAAAATTATTTCAATTTAAATGTGAACTCACGAAAAAGACTGTGAAGAAAAAGCTATTTTTTGGGCTTCATCAAATATTCTATGATATTGACAGGTTTCGTGCTGAAATTGCATGCATTATTTAAACAGCTCAAACTAAATAATCAGAAAATTGAGTGAATGAGACCCCTGTTAAAATTCGAAATAGTGAATTATAAGATAATGGATAAAGAGGTTGTTTTTTATAGAATCGAAAATATTTATTTTTTTTTAAAAAACTACTTTTTAAAAGAGCAAATAAATTAATTGTTCCAGGTTTTGTGTGTTATTTACGATCTTTTTTATTTAGAAACGCATTTCCATTGTTTCCATTTATTGTCTAAAAGAATGTCGCCGAAAGTCAGCCACTTCCACGCTAGGGCATACTAGTAGGAAGTGCACTAGTTGGGTATCGTCCAACTGTCTGAAAACGTGGCCAAAGCTCGAATATCAGGAAATTTTGAACTATTCGATGAATTACAAGGGCAGCAGCATGGCAGGACAGAAATCGCTATTGGAGCGACATGACCTTGAGAATGGAGACGTGGAGAATGAGAATGGAGAAGTGAGATGGCTCGAGCGTGATAATAGAAAATAACAGATAATAGAAAACTATTCCGCCTTCTTCATAAAGCAATTATAACTCGAGGAACGATCAGTGAAATGGTAAGTAAAAGCAATTGTGTGCCTATTAAGAGTATAAAGGATCGCCTCATAAGATGGAAAAAATCCTTTGAGGTCAGATTTAACCATGAAGTGCCATCTGTTGTCCCTGATATAGCTGATACGTTCGCCGAACTATACGCTTGCAGTTGTGAGCTCCTGAGAGAAGAAAAAATAATCTCCGTTATCCATAAGGCCAATAATACTCCGAGAAAAGATAGTCTTCGGGCTGAACTCTTCAAATACTTTCCATTGTCCCTTCTCACTTACAACAAATGTATTCTCTGGTATGGGAAAAAGAAACATTAATAGGCACACAAGATGACTGGAATAAACCAATTCTGCTCCCAATTCTCAAGGAAAATGATAGGACATACTGCGACGATTATCGAGGAATCAGTCTACTAGGCGTTTCAGCAAAGATTTTTGCATCTCTTTTATACGTATGACAATACGGGACAGCAGGACACGCTCTAATCAAGCTAGATTCAAACCAGATATTCATATTAAGAAGGGTGGTGGAACACCGCTTCAAATATTTGCAACCCATCGTCAACCCATCGTTTCGTCAACTTTGATTCAATTGATAGAAGGGCACTTTGGAAAGTGATGGAAGTGATGGTGTTACAGAGAAGATCATCTAAAGGTATTTTATCAGCAGATATATGGGGAAGTGGTAGAATAATAAGACGGTGTTCGTAAAAGTTGTGTCCTTTCCTCTACAGTATTCAATTATGCGATGGACTGGATAATAGACACCGCTTGTCGGCACTCAAGATGTGTATAAATCAGTCCAGAACATTGTATCGCAGATCTTGAATATACTGATGATGTAGACCTTTTTGCTGACAGTTATGACGAAATGCAAATAATGCTAATAATGCTAATAATGTCAGCAAGAATTGGCCAGGGCCAGAATAAATAAAACAAATGAAATCTTCTAAAATAAAGCCTTTTCGTCTTATATACAAGAAACTGATAAAATGCTTTTTTTATTAAACTCACTTCCGATTGAGGAAGTGTGCGATTTTAAATACCTAGGATCCACTCTAATAGTGAATGACCAGGAAAAAGACGACCCAGATAACGGAAAATTCATTCTTTCGCTTGACGAAAGCTTTATGGAAATCACCATAAAAACGAAAATCCGCATCTATATAGCCGTGATCCATTCGATCTTGCTATATGGTTCTGAGAAATGACCAATGAGAGTGGAGGATATTAAGAAGATAATAGCCTTTGACCATTCATGTCTAAGGTACATTTTACAAGTTAGCCGAGTGGATTAAATCGCATTCACCTTCGTTCAAACCATCTGTTTTAATAATGTCATTACAGAGCGTCGCCCACTACAGGAGTTGAGAGATATTTCGTTATTTACTAGACCCTAAGCCCGAACTGACACAATCAGCAAAGATTTTGAACGAATAGGGAGACTAGTGATATATGGACTTAGGTGGTGGAAAAAGATGGCAGAACAACTTGTAAGTGTCTTGCCTATAGAGCCAGTGGAGCCAACCTAACCAATAATGGTGAGAGCTGTTAGAAGAAGATGGTATAATCTAAAGCATGGCTATAGGCTCTGCTTTATCTCTGTTTAAATAAACGCGAAACGGCATAAAATCACATAAATTTTTGGCCGAAAAACTACATATTATTATGAGTTTAGTGGACAGTACCACTGGAAAATAAACTTTTTATGTTATTAACCTCCATTTGATTAGTAAAAACCAACTTTTCTTTGAACAATAAATTGTTTATAAGAAGTAGGGTGATCTCATTTTTGAGATTAATGCGAAATATATGTTTAAAACCAGTTGAAAAAAAAGTAGATGAAGTAGAGGTATATTTGTATTATCCAGAAAGATGTAAACATTTCATACTTGTCACTGAGAAGACAAGAAAAGTTCGCCTCATCGATAAGAAAACATTTGCAAGATTTGTTAAGCGCAAAAGCTTAAAGCTTCGACATATGTTAGGTGTTCCTGTTGGTGTTCCTAACCATTCTTCAAATCTTTGCCGTTCGTACTTTTCTGTTTCCTACAATTTCGAGATATTTTCTCTCGGATCTAAGGTATAATTACAATGACTCAGGCGCCAGCATCTTTTTACCACTTTATCACTATATCTCTTCCCTTCCATCCATTTCAAAAGCATTTCTTTGAGTATATGAATCCTTTGTTCATAAGTTTTTTGTAGGTGCGAATTATTCCTGAATATGAGCTATGCTGTGAATTAAAAGCTTTACTCCACGGAAGTATACTTGGTGTCATTTCTTTATAGTAAATATTAGTTTGAAATATTGGAACGATAGATTAACTGACACCGCAGAATGAAAAAGTAGCCTAATTTCTTATTTTTCCCCATAGAAAAGACATCTTTTGTGTAAATCTTTTAAATTTTACTGTATATATTTTATATTTTTAAAATTTTAAAGATAATTATTTTCCTCTTATGACTATTACCATTCGCTTATTTGGTATTCTTTTCATCGTATCTTTTATTATTGTCAACGATTTTTACTTCGACTCGAAAGCATGGTTCCTTACCGAAATTTCACGCAATTTTTTTAGTCGATTTTAAATTTGATATGGAAAACGAAGAGAAACTGACAGAAAATAGCAACGAAATAATTTATGGCCATGATCATCTAGAAGAGTTATTTAATTCGATGGCATATCTTCATGTAATATTTTTAAAATTTTTCCTTGATACCAAACCATTGTGAACTTTTTTTTTCACCAAATTTCTGACCCTTATTTTTTAGGATTTTTATGAACGTATTGAGGACCCAGCGATGCAATTGGTTTTGTTATATTTACCGATTATTGCCGAACGCTTGAGCAATTTTAACAACTTGTTGGATTTTGGAGCTGGTCCAACGATCCATGTCGCTGTTATCTTTCGCAAAAAAGCGGATAATGTATGGAAAATATTTGTTTGGAACGATTTATCCAACAAATAATTCATTGAAAAACTTGTAAATTTTGAATTTGAATAAAGCTAGAATATAGCCATAATTCCAAATAATGAAAGGTATGAACAAAGAACAATTAATTACTTGCTTATGATTTTATCAGAGTAAGTGGAAGCAATTTATCAGAAAATAAGTTTGTTAGCTCAAGCTTTGTTAGCATTTATCAAAGCAATTTACTAGACTTTCTATTAACATACAGCCTGCCTGAAAATTTTCTAATTTCTCTAAGAACTGGACTATTGTATCTAAGGGATCTTTAAATTTTATCTAACTTTGAAACGTACTTTCAGATTTGATGAACTCACTTTACTTATTTAATTATGTTCTAAATCATTAAGGAATTATGATTAATCCATTTTGAAAGTCACATGGCCATTTTTATTCCAGTATTTGCTTTAACAAATTCAGATCTTCAGATCATTTCAGATCTTCTTAGCTGATTACTTGGCACAAAATCGACAGGAACTTGTGAAATGGATGAATAACTGCAGTGAATTCGATTGGTCATTAACTATTAAGAAAATTGCAACAGTTGAAGGATTGGATTGGAGTCAGTTGCCACAAATTGAAAACGACACACGTAAAAGGGTCAATTTTGTTACAGCCTGGTAATATGTATCTACGTAATGATGAACATCATCATGCTTCAGTGGTATTACCCAGAAGTTTAAATATGATTTAAATATTCTCATTTCTTGATTTTTTAAATTATCTTTTAAAATGCTTTAACAAAAAGATCTTAAATCTTCAAATTTCTGATGATTGGGAACTAATGAACTGAATTTATAAATTAACTCTCAAAATTTGAGCAAATTCTTTTGGAGTAAAAATTTAGGGATGGGTCTGGCCTAACTCAATGAAAAAAGAGGATAGAATGACTCAGTGAGTTGTTACTCAAATCTGAGGGGCGGTGCTGAGATTCTATTTCCCGCAGGAGTAAACCTTTTCAAAAATCCGGGTGATGCTGGCGACTCACCTGTACTTCTATCGCCAAGGGACTTCCCTAGCATATTTATTTAGTGGGACATGCCAGCAGAGCGAGTTTAACCAGTAATGGTGAGGACTCTTTAAAAAAAAACTCGATGAAAAAAACTGGATTTTAACTTTTAAAAGTTCTGCAGTTGCAAATCATTTCTTTAATAACATGCATTTGTACCTAATAGTTATATTATTTTTTTATTTTAGGTTAGAGATATATTTTTTTGCGATTGTCACAGAAATCCTAGTGTAAATGCTCCACCATCATTGATGGGCAATTTCGATGTATGGTTTTATTAAAGATTTTTTCATATATTTGCAACTAGCGTTCAATGAAATATATATCTATTTATCTATAGTTCATAGATGTTGCACATGCCATAAGATGCATAAGAATTTTCCTGGTCAGCTTTATCAGAAACATTTTTAATTCTCAAAATTCTCGGAAAGGATTGGTAAAATGATGAGCTGCAACAATTGCAGCAGTTTATTTTTTCATGGCCATAATTCAGTTATAAGTTAGTAAATTTTTGAATATTCATTTTATTATTATGGTTTAAGGCAGTTGTTACTATTTTTTGCATTGAATACTGTTGTAATACCATCGCTGAGTATAAACAAGCGGCCAAAAATATCATAGATCAAGTTAAACCTGGAGGTTAGTCTTTATTTTCTTATTTCAAGCGTGAAATGATGCTTTTAACTTTTAATTTTCATTTACATGGATGGAGCTATCGCGTTTCTGATAAAGCCATCGCATTCTCTATTTTTCTTTATCATTTTATAATATGTATTTCTTCCATGCTTTCGAAGTGATAATCGCTAAAATATTTAAAAGCTTACAACTAAGCTATAATTTAGCTTTTAAAAAATTAAATAACGCCATTTATCCATTTTCGTGTCATTCTATTTTTAAATTAACGATGTTGTCCATTATTTTAAGCGCCCGGCAAACATACACGTACATATACATATCTTTTTTGTTTTGGAATATATATGGTCCACCACGCATTTTCGAACATTTTTCGTTTAGTCGATAGCAAATGTGAAAACAGGAAAATATAATGGAAAATTATAACTTGAAATATGAACCACCATAGACTCTTTTTTTGATTTTGCCCAGAAGCTAACTGGCACCTTATTTTATTTTTAGTAGCAAGTTTATATTCTTTATTTTTTTATTATATTCTTTGTTTTTTTTTTTTATAAAGGCAAGAATATTGATATACTGGTCGTAATTTTTGTAAATTAAGAAAAATATTGATTCAGGAATATTTGTAATGGGTGGAATTCTTCGAGAAACATGGTGTTCATATGGTAATCGAAAATTCTCCTGCCTTTATTTAACAGAAGAAGAAATGATCGAAACATTACGTGAATGTGGCTTATTAATTGATGATCAACAACAAACGATTTATTACAATGTGCATGATATGTTTCTTCTTTGCACTCGCAAGAAGTCGTAATCCTAATCTGTTTTTCATTAGATTATTCCTAATATTTCACTAGTTTATCATATGCTAATGTATATTGTTGAAATACCGTTGCTCATTTGATCTGTACGTGTCTTTTCAAATTATTGATATTTTAATTTTTCGGCTTAAAGATCGGTGTAGAATCACACGTTGATTCGATTGTTTTTATTAACGGTGATGAATAAACAGGGAATGGCATAGGCTATTTCAGAATCCGACTTGAGTTGTGTTTAAAAATGCTCATAGTAGAGAAATATCAGCTAATTTCTGGCAAATCAGCGCTGCACAGTTGAATTACTATTATAGTTAATTTTGATCGAATGGGTTATTTTTATTAGACGTCTCAGCGAAAATTTTTGCCCCCTTTTTGCTCAACAGACTTATGGAAGTACGGGACAGGGCCCTAATCAAGCTGGATTCAGACCCAGGCGTGGTTGTGTTGACCAGATATTCACATTAAGAAGAGTGCTGGAATATTGTTTCAAATATTTGCAACCCACAGTGTTTCATCGACTTTGCTCCTGCCTTTGATTCAATTGATAGAACAATTGATCCTGGATGGTGATGAAACATAACGGTTCCATAGATCTTGTTGGGTTCAAATTTACCAAAATTGTAATATTTTTGAAAAATTGTAATATTTGGAACAATCTATTTTAATATAACCATACAGAATCTTATAAGTATAAATTAAATCTTGTTTAATTCGATGGATTGAGAGGAGATCCAGGCTGTATAATTAAAATTACTATTAGGAAGAGGTGACCTATAAAATACTTCTATAGTCCTTCAGTTATTTTATTGATTTGCGGTATCTCGGTAAATACTGTGTTTAAGAAGAGGCCGAATGCTTTGTACATTTTGATAAGAAAATCATTTTTTTTCTTAAACGATTGAAAAATATAATTTAATATCCTTGAGAATTTCTTTACTATGAAGATTGAAGTCAAGATTTAGCCATGAATATGCTAAGATCTGAAATATGCGAGACTCATATTGCCATTAGTAAAAAGATTTGGTTGATCAAATTTTTCTAAATTTATATGTAAAAAGCTATACTTTCGAAAAGAAAGGGTAATTTGCTTGTCATTTAGCCAGTTGGCAATTCTAGTGAGGTCATCTTGTAGTGGAGACAGGTTATACTATCTACCATAAGAATAATAAATTTTACGATCATAAACATAAAAATAAATGGTAGAATTTAATACCGCTTTAGTGATATCTAATAAAAAAGCAGTGGCGCAATACAACTACGTTAAGGAAAACCTAATTTAACAGACGACATGTCAGAGAGAATGTTATTGAAACATGCAGCCTGGTGACGACATAAAAGTGGCGCTTAAAGCAATTTGCTTTTCAAAAATTCATTCACTTTCGAAAAGGCTTCTTAGTAAGCTAATTTCTTCGGTTTATTTTAATGCTGTTTCTATGATATTAAAAAATTGATTAATAAGGTGACCACAATTATTCCAATAATTTCCAGTTTTTGTAAGCCTTTTTTCTCAGCAAATTCCGCTGATGTTGGTACAAAATTCAGTCCACAATTTTTTAAAACCATGAGAGTGGCGTAATTTTTTCCTAAAACAGTGTCAACTATGGTAAGTTTATCATTTTTTTAAACATTATTTCAACTTCGAAAATCTCGAAAAATTTAAAGTATCGTGATATGAAATTTGGCTATTGCAGAAAAAATGTAAATTCACAAAATGATGAACTAGTTATGTTTAGTGGTGACTGAAAACACCGAAATCGTGACTCCTATTTGCACCATTTTGGTCATTACCACTAGCTAGTTTTGTCAAGCTTAATTGCATGCCATCGTTCATTTCTGATACGATCCAAAGCCTTCGCTCATTCTTATCTAAGGCTGGACGAATCCATATTGAACCGTCTGCGTTTAATTCAACTCGTCTACGAATTCTGAATTCGATCTTGCTTATACTTCCATTCCATAGTTGATTTTATTGTTTATTAATATTGACGATGTAATTTTCTGAAATTGTCGATTGACATAAATTATTTTAGACAAAATTTTGGGCAAAGCTATTTGTAAAGACGAAGAAACTTTAATTCATTTTAAAATCTAATTTTTTAAAATAATTTAATATCACTCATATGTATCATCACATATATCATCAGGAGGAAATTCAAAAAAATATTGGCGATCAGTTACAAATTTAAATGAAATAATTATTAAAGTATAATGATAGGATAACAAATTTAGAATTTTTAATTTCTTGAAAGGGAATTATCACTTTTGCATTTTTCCGAATTAAAATAAATTTGTTTTCACGGATTTTCAAGCATTTTAAAATTGTTTTTGAATCCGTGATTTAAACATCTTACCTATCGTTAAATATTTTCATTATCTCTTCACAAACAGTACACCAAATACGAAGCACTTTTTCTTTTCTACAACAATTATTAACTAGCGAGCTAACGGTTAGCACTTACTAATTCTCGTTATTCACTGGCCATTAGGAAGAGGCTTTTCGTTAGGGAATTAAAAATGGTAAGCACTTACAATGTCCAATAGGGCTCTCCACTGGTTTTTATTAGTTCGAAATTTTCGCTGGTCATAGTCATAGCTAAGAGTAACGATAGGTCGCCAACATTGCTCGATTTTCTAACAATAAGCTTTTATTTTCTCTACAAGCAGAGTCCGAACTCTTGCTTCCCAACACAACAGCCCAAGCCACTATTGTTTCAACTATAGTTCTTAATTGTATAATAAAAATGACAAGTATGGAATTCAGTTTTTTTATGAAAATAAAATGAATGGAGATACAATAAATAATAGTTACCTGATGAGTAGTTAGTAGTACTTGGTGGGACTTTTTGTCGTTGAATTATTCAATAAAGTTTCGTTTTCATTCTGACAAGCGATTATTGCAAATATAGAAAATATATATATATAAGCAAACAAAAATGCGCAGTAAAATCATAATAGTTACAAATAAAGTGAATATCGATAAATATGCGCATAATTATTTATAAATCGTACTTTTTGCAAAAACATAAAAAACAGGTTTTTTTCGCCAATACCTGCCATAAAAATTAATTGGAGAGGAGGAAATATTTTTGAAATTCAGGGGATAATTTGATTCCATAACTGCAAGAATGGATGAATGGAAAGAAATCAGTGGAAAGCGGAATTCTGAAAAAAAATTGGATTGAAACGGCTAGGACGAAAACCTCGATTCTTTGAGAATTAAACGATAGGGAAGCACCATTTCGTTCCATATAAATATTTATATGCTACTAAAGGTATATAAATGTAACTCCTTAAAAGGAGATAAGGTCAAAAATAGTGGGAAAATTCGTGTTTTAGTGATTATTATCAAGATATGAGAGAAGAATCCCATATATTGAGCAAATAGCAAGAAAATTCTAACCGTCAATCTTCAATCTTCATAAGGAATTAAACTTTCATATAATATATGAGAACAAAAATAACAAATAGCCTTATTAGAAATAGCCTTTATGCTATAAAAAGCTCTATGAATTTATGAGATTATAAATTTTAACAAATTTTTCTAATAAATTGAAATTATATTCAGTTGCTTGACTGGTAATAAATTTTTATCAAATTGTCCAAAAAAGCAGAAATCAGTTTCTAGCAAAGATGGAGCGAAGTAACTTTGAAAGGATTACGAATCAATCAATTTTGAAGTGAACCTCAAAAACATGATCTTTTAAGCGATAAGATCGGATTAGTTTATGTTTTTAGTTTAAGTTTTGTTCAAGTTTTCAAGCATAAATAAATATTGAGAATAACTATGTTGGATGTGTTGACCGTATGTACTAGTTCAACCTCTTTCAACCTATATCTGATTTATACGTAGCACACAAGAAGCTAAAAAAAATTGTATTATTATTTATTGTATTATTATTAAATAAAATTGATGGAGGACACATGTAAAAATACTCCATGAGGATTTCGCGGACAAAAAGTTCTTCATTTTTTTCTACTAATCAAGAAAATTTTTTTACAAATATGAAATCGATCAGGTGACCAAAATCTAATCTCAAATTAATTGATACAAATTAAAATCGTTTAATTAACATTCTATTATCATCGCTTCTTTGTGATTCTTTATTTGATATATACTATGGACGAGATAGTCAAAATATTCGTTTTAAATATCAAGATCCTTCTCTATCAAGAACAGCAAAACTTGCACCGGGAATATACCTGTACTTTTTTGCTCTTTAGGCTCACAACTTTCTGACAAGGTTTCCACTATAAGTCAATGGACCTAACCAAACCAGAAATAGGAGGCTTCTAGAACAAAAAATAGGCAGATCACTCCTAAACCTTATTAAAAGAAAAATTTTTTTCTATGCTAAAATCTTTCTATGCTAATCTTTTTGTTGCTTCAAGGTAAAGAAAAATTTTATTCTTTTAAACAGTAAGTATAGCGAAAAATCGTCTTCTTAAAATGCTATTTTTAAAGAATGCAATAAATGGCGGAAACATATCATCCATTTTATTGGCGTTACATTTTTGTTATGAGATCCCCCAGCAGTGCAACTGACCAAATGATTATTTTAAAACATTTTATTACGTCAAATATCGCAAATTTCTAATTACAAGTAAGACTTTATATATAAATGAAAGCTTTTAATAAGATGACAAAAAATAAATCCTAAGCCCCAAGGAAGGAGCAAACAAGGAGATCAATCAGCTTAATAAAAACTTTTAAAACGAACAATGAATTTTAAGCACAGTGAGTCGCACAATACTTGTATTAGAAACGAGTATTTCTCCACAGCATAAATCTCACCAGAATCTCAAAAAAACAAGGCAGTAGAACTTTTAACCATGACAAGAGATGAATATTGAAATTATCTCAGAAAAATAAAATAAATAAATAAATATATATATATATATATATATATATAACCTAAATTTGGTCTTAAACGACCGATTTTATGTTTGATACAATCATTTTCAATAGATAAGGAAAAGAAGCACGTCTATTTTCTTATTTTTTGAATCTATTAGGAGAAATACAAGATTTGAAGAATATAAATCGTGCAAATTCCTGATGCAGTAATGTTACATGCGATAGTATAATCGAAAGATATGCAAAAAATAAACCGATTATTTTTAATGCAACAGAAAGAAGAGAAAGCAAGGAATAGACAAAGATGCTGCGATAAAATACGCGTGATCACTCAGTATGTAACCAAATGACAAGTGGCAATTAATAGTTACTGTTTAAAAATGATGGCGATGAATTATTAAGTAGAAATTGGCCACTCAGTATTAGGATAATTTAATTTCCTCCTAAGCGGACTATACCATACCACTTAAGGTAAATTCTATTTAATTTTATTTAGAAAGGAATACTGCCACATTTTATTTAATGCAGAAAACACTATTAATCAAGAATATTTTAAGGCGCACATATCTTCATCACAAGAAATAACCTCTAAATAACTATTTTCTTCTGCTTTAAGAATCACTGATCCAGCTCATAAAAAGGAACCTGCCTGCTTTAAAGCTGTTTGTTCACTACAATATATTTACTATCTATACTCGTAGTAAAAAGTGTTCTAAAAAATGTTAAAATAAAAATTCATCATAATACATAGCATATATCAAATGAACAACATTTTTCACCTTTGACCCTTCAAACAGCCTGAAATGACACGAAGACTAATAGAAAAGAAAACTATATACAACGTTCTCGAAACATGACGTTTAATCCATCTCAGCTCCCATCCATAAAAATCTATCATTCAAAGCCATATTTTACAGCTTTTTATATTCGCCTGAATGTTTATTATTCCTATCATAACATACTGGCTGGTTCGTTTTTCCACACTGATAATGCAAAGTAAGACTGGCCTAAAACAAAAAGAACCAATTCAATAATTTAAAAAAGCCACTAAAAAAACGTGTCTTTTAAACTTTTATCACCACTTCACAATTGTAGAAATCAAGCACTTTGCTCTGATAAAATTTTACAAATATTTAATATTAAGTATCAACCTGAAATGCGAAAATGCGACAATTACCATCGAAACGAAAGGGGTTTTTGGAAGCAAATCTTTAAGCTTCTCGGTTAAAATTAAAATGCGCTAAATTTGAACTTAATTGCTTTCTGATTTTCCTTCTTACTTTAATTAGTAAAATAGGTTTAAATGAAGATGAAAAATTGTTGTATTATGCGAAGGATCTATAAAATGGCTTTCATTAGAGCTTAAACTTTTGCTAGCAATCGCAAAAAAATTGAACATTGGGAATAATATAACTTGCATTCAAAATGAAATAGATTTTAATATAGCGCACCTAGAGAACGATATTTGAATTATTCTACATTTGTAGCACTAAGTTTTTTCTAAGTAGAAAAATGAAATTATTAGAGCAATATTGGCATGAAAACAAAGCGTTAACAATGTTGTTCTATAGTCTGAACTTGAAGAAATTTCGATTATGCATGAATAGAAAAATAAACAAACCACCAAACTGGTTAAAGAAACCATGAAAATTATATAAAAATTCAAAGTGAACAAGAATAATAAATTGCTGATTTATTTCAGCCATTTCCACTACAATTCATTCATTTATTTTACACAAAAATTATTCTTATGTGAATTAACTACCATAATTATAAATTATTGTTTATAAATAATTTTTTATGAAGAAAAGATTAGATGAATGAAAAATTTCTGAAGAAAGAAAAGGACTTTTCAAAAGTGAATTTTTATTTACCAAAAATATTTTCCTAAAAACACAGAAATTTTAAAGATATTTGAGTTAAGATAAGATATTTTAAGATATTTTCAGAAAAGAAGAGAAAGAATTAAAAGGAACTGCGATAGTTGACATACAATTAATATGTTGGACACAGATTACAACTGTGCCTTTAATGAATCTCTTCAACAACTGATCGTTAGTAGCACATTTTACCATATAAACCACCCTTTATCGTTTCAGATTTCATCAATAACTAAAGATGAAATTTTTACTCCTGTGAGAATCGTAAAATTTCAAAATCTCTGATTAGAATTATTAATATTCAAAGGGATTATCTGTTGATTTTTTACGTATGTTAAGACTGATAGATTTTATTGAAAAAACCGTAATACAAAGATTATTCATTATTCATTCATTTGGAAAGGGAAAACTGATGGAAAAACCAAGCAAAGTTGAAAAATAAAAATACTATTCATTATGCATATGTAGAGACATTGGCGATATTTTATCAAGCAAAGGACTCTGAAGAGAAAATGATGTTCTTATCGGAAAGGCTATAGTAGCATTACCTAATAATGTCGACGTTATTTTTGTCAACCTTTGATTTATGTTAATATTTCTTTGGTCATTTGGAGAAAATAAAAGAGAGGCTCCTAGGTATTGCTGGAAATTCACAAGCATTTCAACCCTTGTATGGTTTTATAGCGAATGAGCCCTAATAGCCAATGGAACAAGCCAAACTAGAAATGAGTGCGGTTAGAAGAAAAAAAAAGAAAAGAGACCGCAAGTAGACAATTTCTATAATCTGATTAAATTTTAACTTACGTTGCGTTGCAGAATAAGTTAGCATAATGTGAAGTCGGGATTTATGAAAGAGAAATCTTTAAATTCCTCTTGATTAATTGTTTTTATAACCACTGCTTCTGTTGGAGTTAAAACTGGTTCTTCCTTCGTAAAATCAGCATCAAAATTGTTAACATCACGCTTCGATTTCTAAAAAGTATTTGTTTAGAAGAAATTGACACTTTTGTCGAAAATGTATTGCAAATTACAATTTAAATTTTACTAAATTAAACTAATTTTAAAAAAATTTCTGCTCAACAGTCACACAAGAAATGTGGCTCTTTTGTGCAGAAAAGCGAATTATATTGAAAGAAAAGTCGTACAAATATTTTTACGCTAATGTAAGCAGAAACATGCTGCAATGCAAAAGAAAATGCCATCCAATATTATGAAAAATGCGCACAATTTTGGGTTTGAAAGGCGGTTTAACTTTTCTCGCTTCAAGTGCTTCCCAGTCAATATCGCGAAAAAATGGATGAGCTCTGATTGCATCTTCGCCTCCTTGAGACTGCACGCATCCAAGTCGTTTCAGTACATTCTTGGTCATCAGCTAGAAATTAATGTACATATACGTATGTAGACATGCAAAAAATTATAAATTATATAAATTATAAATTTCGTTCTGATTCCCTGTGGGTGATATGAGTTTTCTTCAATTCTTCAGCTTCTTCCTCTACCAGAGGTTTGAGGAAAGTTTAATAGTAGTAGGGAAGTAGTATCTTATATTCATTATTGTTCAGAATGATATATGATATATGATATATGTTTCCAAGCTAATCGAGTATAAATAAAAAGACAAATCCCTTTTAAAAAGAAAGAAACATTAAGTACTATACCAAAAAAGAAACAGCATTGCTAAAAAAGGCTAGAGAGAAAATTAACTGCTTTTAGAATGCTAATTGCTTCTTTCGATAACCAAATTGGATAAAGCACATCATCGTGAAGTATGGCTTCGAATAAATCGTCCTCATTATCAGCCTCAAATGGTGGTTGTCCAGCCATCATCTCATACATTAATACTCCGAGAGCCCACCAGTCAACTGATGTTCCATATGCCATCTCTTGTAGAATCTTTAAATGAGAAAAGTTAATAAAAATATGATGAAAAAACATCAGAAGCATGTATATCTAGTTAAAATACGAATTTCATATCGATGCTGAATCAAGTACAATTTCAAAATATATGAACGGCTTGAGGTCAGTTGTCTCTAATTATTTTAAATTAAGCGCAAGCTTTCATTTATCGAGTTATTTATTTCTTTCCGTCACAAACAGGACGACTATGCCATGTGTTTGTATTAATAATAACAGTTTAAAAAAAAAAAAATGATAAAATTTAGATAAAATTAATGAGAAAAATAGAAAATATGACAAAAATTAACGGCTTAAAGAGGAAATAAAGAGGAAATTGCAAAATAATATAATATAGTACAATTCGAAGTAACTCTTTTATATATAATTGGATGGTAAAAGTCGAGATTTCATACTTCCTGCATGGTGTGAACTTTTTAAATGATATCATAAATGATATTATCTAATCTTTTTTAAAGATTGCTAAAGATTTTAAGGATGACGTATAAGCTATATCGTTCGGTAATTTATTATCAGTACGAATAAAGAAATAATGAATCCTTAGTTTAGTTTTACAAATAGGTTTTAGTAATTTTAGCCCATTAGTTCTTGTTGGATTCAAATTTAGCCTAAAATTATAGTACTTTGAACAATCTTCTAGTTTAGCATAACCATACAGAATCTTATAAGTATAAATTCAATCTTGTTTAATACGACGAACTGGGAGAGAATCCAGGTAGAAATTTTCTTTTATAATTAAAATTGCTGTTAGGAGAGAGGCGTCATATAAAATATGTTCGGAGACCTTCAATTATTTTACTTGATTTACGATATTTCGGAGAATAACATGTAGTCAAGAAGTGGCCGAACGAAGTGGTCATTTTTGTTCTTAAACGAACGAAAAGTAAAATTTAGTATCTTTGAAGATTTTTTTACCATGATTTTCATCCATGATTATTCCAAGATCGAAAATGTGTGAGATTCTATTGATTATATTACCATTTATAAAAATATTAGGAAAATCGAAACCTTGAGAATTAATATGAAGAACGCTATACTTTTGAAAAGAAAGGGTAATTTACCTATCATATAGCCAGTTGGCTCTGTTGAGGTCTATTAAGCAATTTAAATAGTTCTAAAAATAAGATATGAGGCAATGAGAAAAACGGTATAAATATGAAAAATAAGAACTCACCTCTGGAGCGATATAATCGGGAGTTCCACAAAAAGTGGAAGTGAGATTATCTTTAGTGATACCTTCTTTGCACATACCAAAATCAGCTAGCCGACAATGCCCTTCAGCATCAAGCAAAATATTATCAAGTTTAAGATCCCTTAAAATAAAAAAATTTACTGAATGCCATGGTTGATGGTGAAGTATTCACTAAACTAAGTTTGCAAAAAAAAATGATAAAATGGACCAAAAAAAGCAGGGATATAGATTTGTACCTATAGATCACTCCATTTCTATGCAAAAACTGTAGAGCACAAGTAACTTCTGCCGCATAAAAACGAGCTCTAGGTTCATCGAACTTGCGTGCACGCTGGATTTGGAACATTAAATCACCGCCGTTAACATATTCCATTATAAAAAAGAGGCGATCCTGCAATTTCTGCTAAGTCAATTACTACTGGTCAATTTAGATATGAATATCAGTATATTTCTTTTATTCTGTTGGAGATAATGTCAGATAATCTACTCTAAAAGCACTTAAAGAACAAAACAGAAAGCAAACACTAGTCTGGAAGCAAGAATGGATAGCAGTCAGAAAAGGATGCTTTGCGGCGAGCGCAAGGATTCTCTTCTCACACATTGTACATTCGACATCATCATCTTGCAAAATTACATCCTTTTTTAAAATTTTAACCGCATATACTTCATCAGTTCCTTTGCGTTCAGCAAGCATTACCTACAAAAAAGCCTAATTTTATCCTAATACGTAAAGCCTTTTAAACTTTAAAACGATGAAATTAAATCGAATCGCGAAAAAATTTGTTATAGTATGACAGAGATCATAAGTGAACTATTATTCTTCATATTTAAACGTTTTAAACGTTTAAATATTTAAACGTTTTACTGCCTTCTAATTACTGTCAACAAATATTGAAGGAATCTTCATTGAATAATCGTCGTTGTTGAACGAAAAGCTCTTCGCCAATAGTTTAGCCCTTTTTAAATTCATTCAAAAATATGTACCACTATATGTTATTAGGGTCGGATGAATGAAATGCTCTGGCTACACCATCAGCATAATTTGATAGCAATAATGAATGAGACCTTGCCGAAAGATCCCTTTCCAAGTACTTTGATAAAGTTGAAATCCTCAAGACCAATTGTAGTTGGCTTGGTTGATGGCATTGCAAGAGACGAACCAGCAGCTTCATCTTTCTCAATTACTTCGTCATTTTCCCGAAGTGATGGCAAGAAATTTGAATTTGATCGTTCTGAAATAATTTGAATTTGATCGTTCTATAATCTTAAATTAAAAAAATCAATGTATCCAATATCTTAAATATTGCCAAGGGTATTATCATTTCTTTTAGGGCCTTTATCATTACTAATTAAACAATTGCTCCGCTGGCTTATGACAAATATGCCAAGGAGTCTCTTGGCGATAGAAGTACAGGTGAGTTACCAGCATTACCCAGATTTGTGGATAGGTTCTCTCCTGCAGAAACTTAGCTTAGTATCGGCGCCCCGAATTGGGCAACTACCCACTGAGCCATTCTATATACCAACTATGTCAAAATAATAAAAGCTGTACAGAATTTAAAAGTGAAAATCCTTCTTGGTACTTTTATAGCCATTAAGTACCATTTTTAAAAAAATACTCACCAACATCAACCCTAGAATTTGAGAATGTTGATAGTGATGATGAGTCTCCCGGAGATGAAATTGCTCCACTTGTTGTGTCGGGCACAATTGCTGGCTATAAAATATTTTCAGTTAGCACCATAAATCATTTCAAAAATTGGTCCCTGGACAAATTCAACTGTCACAAGAAACAATGATCTCAAAAGAATGTGCATGTGTTGATCGATCTATTCTAACTCTGACTCGCAATAATAATGAGCTCCAGATTCCAATTCTTAAATGACGAGAGGCTCGTATAAAACGAACTCTCAATAGCGTAAGAAATTTGTTTTTAGAATATTCTGTCGGAACAAACCTTTTTCTTAGATCGAATTGACATTTTATCACCAGTCAATCCTAACTGAGCTAATTCGAGAGCCATTTGTTTAGCATTAATGCCACAGTTATTCGCCACATTTCGTTGGCACCTTTTAAATATATGATTAAAAAAATTAAAAATAGTGAAATTTCCATAAATTTTTTAAAAGTGATCTTGGCAACCTCAAGTAATACGAAAAGGAAATTCGATAAAATCGAAATAGGCCAAGTATGATATTATAGATTTTCTGCAACAAATATTGAAAAAATTTTGAAAAAAAGGCGAAAACTATGCCACCTCTTATGAACGTTGAGCCTGCACACCGAACATTGAAGACCTTGATTAATTAATCCATACAGCATCGACCCACAATGGTCACAAAATGTTGGCCGCTTATAACTATGCACGGTAAATCTATGTGGCATATTTATGTTAAATCGACCCAATCCTCGCTAAAAAAAAAGCTTCGATAAAATGAAAAATATCTAGCGAAGTGGAAGCTACAACAGATATTTCAGTTACAATATTGCAATATCGCCTTTACTTTCAAATCGTTGAAGATGAGTAAATTGTGCAAAAATAAGGCAGATCAATCGGAAATAGTCTTGACAAAACATTAAATGCAAATTTTCTTTGCTCTATTAAAATGATAAAAAAAATAAGATCGAAAAATAACTTCAGCAGCTTCGGACTGCAATTCATCCATCGCGTTCGTTTTACTTCCAGGACATTTCCAGACTACATTTTCGTGGCATCGTTTATGCACAACTACTGTGCAGACTGCAAAAGCAAGAATAAAAATTTGTCGGAAACAAACTATAAGCTTATTTAGAATTCAAATTTTAAGAACTAGATGAATCAGATAAATCATCTTTCAGTAGCAGTAGATTAGAATAAGATAGCAAATTTCTCGCTGAAAAGACGCGATAGATACATGTGACGAAATTTCCAGGTTATTAAACCACTAATTTGAACGATTCCACTTTTAAAGGATAAATTTACAAGTCTTGTATATTATTGTTGAAAACAAATAATTGTAGGCTTACTTTGACACTGATAACCCTGCTTGCCTAGACCCCAAATGAAGTCTTTGCAATGTGCGCAAAAGGTTGGTTGTCTCAAAAATAGTGCCATAAACTTATGACCAGTGACCTGAAACATAAATCAAATAAATAAATCAAATGAATCGATTTCTTGACAAAATCTGCCTGATTCGACAATTTCATAAATGAGTAAAAACTGAACTTTTCAGCTGAAATTTACAGGATTCTTATTTTACCAGAACTTCGCGAAAATTTCTTTCATTAATGTATTATTATATTGTCCTCTTAACAAACTCCAGTAATATGGAAGTATCAAAGTTTAGCAGGCATTTGATCATTAAAGATATCAAAATAAAGGTGAAGGTTAAGCAAGAGACAAGTAAATATGCATCAACCCAATATGCTAAACAGTTATGAAAATTCGTTCAGACACTAAGATTTTGTTAGCGTTTTACATGTGTATGATTCGCACCTTAATTAATTATTAAAAGAAAGTTGGTGAAAGGTAATAAGCTATATAAATACTAGGAAAACCTCATGAATTTTTCTGCGCATGGCGCCACGTCGTTGGCGATCATTGAAGGCATTGGTACGCTCTTTAAAGACTCTCTCCTTACCAGCATTCTCTAAGGGTTCTAAAATAGCACGAATTATTACTTGTCAAACATCAGCAATAACTTTGAAATAATAAAATTGATAGATTTGGAATAGAAAAAAAGGAAATATCAAAATTTCACCTTCAGATGAGGCACCATGGAGTTTGATAAGTACATGAAGCTGTCCATGTGGTTCCAAATCTATCTAAAGCCCTTACAATAAATTTGCAAAAATTTGGATAACCAACGAGAAAATTTGGAAAAATGAGCAAAAAATTTATGCAGACCAATAATATATATATAAAGCCTTTAAATAAAAATCTCTGAATGTCATCTCACCCATATATCGTTGCTGATACCAATCTTGAGATCTTCAAAAAGAAGACGACAGTTGGCAACAAAATCATCGGGGGGTAGAGCACAGTCGTGAAAGACAGTGAAACCAAGTACCCGACCATTATGAACATCAGTCTTAAAGCATAAACAATTAATAATGCTAATATAATTTGCTGGAAAAAAATTTAAAATAGTGGAAAAAGAATTAGACCAAATTTGCTAATGTAATGTCGTCGTATACAATAGATATAAAAGATTTTTTTAGGATGTCATATGTCCCTAATTTCGCCATACAAATTTAATAATTTCGCCATACTTTTTTTTAAAAAGAATTTTCGTCACTGGTGTTCAAATTTGCGCTACTGGTTTGCCAAATCAGGCAAATTTTGCCAGGAAGTCATTTTAAAGAAGTGCAAATGAATTGATTGCCAAGATTATTCAAATTTTTCATTTTAATTCTGCGGCACATAGAACCTTAACATTAATGCTCCGACCTTAAATCTACTAAGTCATTCTGCTACCTTTTTTTCCGGCCTTCAACGGCATTTCTGTTCGAAGTGCACCAATCGGATTCGAACGCAAGATAATCTCGATTCTCGGTGGCATTCACCTTGCCCTAAGCTACCGACGCACTTTTCTTTAGGTAAAGATAAAGATGAATAGAGATATTCAATTTATGCTTTATTCGTTGATTGCATGGAAATAAGAAATAGAGTAGAAAACCAAAGTAACAATATTAAAATCGCTATCAAGATAGGGTTTAAGCTTCATTGACTAGCACAGTGCTAATCTTACACAGTATAATCAACCTGATAATCTTCATTCCATACAGGTGTAGTCGTTTTTGGTCGAGTTACAGTCTGCCCAATGTGATATTCATCGCAGTCTACATTTACATAAGTGTCCAACAATACCTTTTCAGAATCACTCGCATTATTGAATCTATAAAGCATTATCACTTTGAATCAATGATTGATTTTTTTCTAGTGTATTCGTTCTTAAATTCTAAATTATTTTGCATAAGTGCAAAAAATTAACAGTTGTTTCTTAATAACAAACCTTTTTGACCATTCAGTGGGGCGAAGATCGCGAGCTTCAACTATTCTTATATGAGCTGTACCACTAAAGATTGTCATAGCTAATTTACTACATATCCATTAAATTGTTTCTAAAATGAGAATTTCGAACAGCATTAATTTTTTGGCGAATGGACAAGAAATAGCGAAAAAACAATGAATATTCAAGAAAACAGAGTATGAAGTATTATGAAAAGAATATTCGCGAATTTACACCATTATTTCTGGTGAAATAATGAGCGAATGTTCTGTTAAGAACAAACCCGATTGATACTAAACTGCAATATTTGCAAGAGAAAAATTTGTTAGCAAACATGACCCCTTGTTCTCCAACAGCGATAAAAAACCTGTACTGGTGGGCTATTTGTAATTCTACTGGCAAAAAAATTTTTAGCTGTCCTAACAGCAAGCTGGCTTATCTAGAAATGACGACCACCAGCCACTTCATATAAAAGCATGGAAAACCGGAAATATAGATCACAGAAAAAAATGAATGAAAATGAAAAAATTTGGCATTTGATTTAAATAAAAATTAAATTAGAAAGCACTATTGAACGAAAGAAGTTCATAAGGAAATCAGCGTTGAATTTGTGGTAATTATATAAATATATATACATAATACCAGTACACCATGAAAAGAATTTTTTGGGAAAAGTGCCGAAGAAGTGATACTATCTATCTACTAGGAATGATATTCCAGTATGCAGTTATGGTTTAGACCATTGAAGCGATTAGTTATTCATTTGCTCAGTGATCACTTTAATCCCCAAGGATTTAAGCAGGTTAAAATGCTAAAAATAATTTTTATCAAAAAATATTCTTATCGAGGCAACATCATAAATAATTCATATTTTACTTTCAAATCATAAGAGATGACAGATTTAGTGGGAGGTGAAATGATAAAATATTTATATCCTATTCTTCGCTGCTGCGCCGAAAAAAATACTAAAATGTATAAGAACGATAAAATTTCGTATAAGAATAAATAATATAAATAAAATGAATAAAAATATAAATATAAAAAAAAAAAAATATAGCAAAATTTATGAAATATATATTTAAAAAATTGAAGTCTAACAAATTACAAATCATTGAACAACAGGTTAAATTAATTCATGAAGAGTACGTTGATATTTGAATATTAAATTTATTGGCGTGAAGAACGAAATCCAACATGTGTAAAAAAAACCAGTCTCATTTGTTAGAATGAGAACGATAATGAATATAAATATTTATTATTTACACACATATTGAGTTTTTGTATAAGGAATTATTCCAAAACAATAGGTTATAATCCTACAATCCAATATTTTAATTTAGTTCGAGAATTCAATTTTGCGAACACTAAAAATGAGATTATACAGATCAATAAATATAAATTATGGAAAGTAGTCGCCAGAATCAGCTTAATAAGTCCTGGTTACAAGATATTCGCTGCATTCGTTTTATAATACTCAATAAATCTAAGCAAATTTAGGATTTCTCAACCAGTATTTTAATTGTAACCCACTGGATCACGATCACGAAATCTCTGCTATAATTTTACAATAATTTGCAAAATTTAGTGAATAGAAAGTAAAGTTTCCAAACTTAAGGTGGCAATGACTTATTTGCTCCTTTCACGCATAATTTTTGATGAAAGATGCTGGTCAAATCTCTTTGGGATTTTCGATCGAAGTCGCTTTATGAGAAGTGTGGAGGTGTAACTTTATGTAAGATTAATTGCATCCATATAAAATTTTTATTTCTGGAAACATTACGGATTATAAATGATGCCTCTATAAATTCGTTTGATCAATAAACATTGGCTCATGAATGGAAACATAATGGAAATGAAGTTTGAGTGAAACACCTGTCAAACGTTTATTAATGGAGATCAATCAAGTTAAAAATAAGTTTTTTTTCTATCGCTAGTACTCAAATAATTTATCGGTAAGAAGAAAAATTTAGAATTTTACTTGCTGGAATATTCGTGGATTTAATCAATGCAGAAAAGGCTTTAGAAATCCTCGAGAACGCTTGCAACAATCGATTTATGTGAATACGCGTATGATAATAAGCAATTAATTTCGCTATAAGTGTTTTTTAATTTGAACTTGATTATTGCGAGTTAACCGCCGAAGTCTCAAGGAAGCAAGGTAGCCGAGTGGCTCAACAGCTTTGATCATTGAGTTGTTTCCTTTGTTATTCCAATGCAAAACTAATTTAGCCTGAAGGATTTGATGATGTGATGGCGAATCAGCCATTATGATGAAAATGTTAGTGAAATTTGCTTGAAATTTGTAATGCATGCTTAACATACATACTTATGGCAAAATTTTTGTTGAATTTTTTAAAAATAATAGTAAATTAGAAAAATTTTTATTATTTTGCAGCACACAAATATCAATTATCGAGAATATTAAATTAAGTGCAAATTGAATAAAATTTAAAATTGCGCTATCTCCGATTAAACAATAACAGAACAAAATATGTTCAACAAATTTTTTAATCAGCATTTTATCCATTTATTCATTTATGCATCAAGAAGTCGATCAAGTAAAATTAAGAAGGTTATATAATAAAAAAACTTGTTAAGAAACTATCTTACGTATTTTTTGCTGCACAGTTGAACTGATACCGCAGTTTTAGATCACTAATGAAATATAATATCACTACATCTGGCCTTTATAAAAATTTTATAATTCATCGTAGTTGCTTGGAATGATAACCACATTCAAATAAAAAGAAATATTTTAAAGTTTTAATCGATAAATCAGAAATAGGATAATATATGTGTTCCTCAAGTATACTTATTTAACCATTAAATTTAGTGCTCACATCACCAGAAGTTGAATTTTTTTTGCTTCTAAAACAATAAACACTTTTGGCTAACTGTACTTACTACTATGATGAGCACCTTTCGGTAGAGTAATTTGGTGGAAAAATTAATAATTCAGTAAAAAAATATTAATAAGCCTTCAGTATTACTCGGTTTTCTAAGCAGCACTTAGCGAATTCTCAGATGCTTGGACTTAGTCGAAACATTCCGCTAGATCATCTTGTTTCCATAGGAAATTGTATGCAATGTTTTTTGCATAATATTCGAATCGAAAATGGCACTAGTCTTTACCAGTGCTAAGAAGTACTACCAAAGTGACCAATGTTGGCCACTGTTATTATTATCATAAATATTATATGATAAATGAAGATCATAAATATGATCATTTAACACTGCAAAATTTTTATTCTTGCTTTATCAATATTGTTATAATTTTTATTATTATTTTTATTATTAATACTACTAATATTACAATTGTCATTATTATTTTGTTATTATTATTAATATAATTATTATGTATCTACACATCTTACACACTCAAAGAAAGAAATGATAATTTACTTTAAAAGTGCGATTTGCTTTTGGATCACTATTTGACATTAGAAAAGTGCCAAAACCATCAAATTCCATATGATTGTTTTTTTTGTTAATATCTTTTTCTTCGATGTTTAAATTAAAAATTATTAAAAGGCTTTAAAAATGAATATTAAAATTAAATTAAATTAAAATGATATGAAAGTGAATAAATCATATTAATTATAAAGTTATGATTTATATAAAATTAAAAAAATTTTTTTATTTTTTCTCTTTTAAAAATGCTCGAATATACCAATGAATCAGTTAAGTACAATAAATTGGAAGCAAAATAGCCGTGTGTATAACTTAAGGTGAGAATTCGTGAATGAGCAGCGACTGTTGTTTCTAAGATACCACCAAAGAGATACGAGCTATGTAAGTAATTAAAACACTAATGCGTAGTGACATGTTAATATGCTAGAAGCTCTTATATCATCATCATTATTTCATCCCACGCAGTATAGTTAATAAAGAACTAAAAAGCTTAATTCAAATTAAGTAGCAAAGAATATTCAAAAAATAAGTATTTTATATCGAATTTGTAAAAACTGAATGAATTATATGAAAGATTAGAACAAATGGACGATCGCATCAGTTGCTCTCATGATGGTCGTTATGTAGTAAATTTTTTAATCGATGTGACCGAGCACTTATGGCTATCGACGAAACATTGTGCAAATGCTGTTGTCATCGCCTGAAGAAGTTAGATTTTATTGGACCGAGACAATTTTTAATTTCAGCTTAGGCAATGGATCAGTGTAAAGAAAATTCATTTTATATACATTGGTAAAATGCCTGGATTCACAAATGCGTCAATTCATTTTTCTTAAATTCATCGATTGAAGAAGTGCCAGTTTTCAAATATCTTTAGTCTATTGAAAAAGCCACTGATCCACTGACAATAAATAAGCGCTAGATGAAATTATGGATCTTATAGCTGGATCTATGCCTGTAGTAGCGAAGTCTTCCTAAGATAGCCAGTGAATCCAAAGCGAAAATTTACAGTTATTGCGCTGAAATTCGCAGAACTCTGATTAGAAGATATCAAGAATCTATCTACATATGATCTGTACATTTTACATACTTTCCGAGTGAAAATTATCTTGCACAATTTCTTCTAAAATCTCTCCAAGGCCATATGGATTAATAGTATCATTGCATAGCGCTGCTTATGTTGTCACGTTCTTCGTGATCCACTGTAGGAGTCCATGCACATTTCCATATATGAATATATATATGTAAAGAATAACATCAAAAACGGGCAATCAAGATAGAGGTATTGACGACTTAACGATATATAAACCTAGATCGCGAACAAGGGTTGATTTCTATTTCTTTTAAGTATGGCATCGAGCCAGAGTGTCTTGAAAAGGATTCATCTTTGCAATTAATGAAGCTAGTAAAGGAGTACGCTATCAAAAGAAGGAGAAGCCATAAAAATGAAACAGTGATTGATTCATATTATGCAATCATCTTACGCATATTAAATTCCAAGAAACACCTACCCAATTTTATTTCAATAGCTTAATTTTGCTTAATGTTGGTTTTTGCATGCTTAAGAAAACATAAGAAGAAATAGAGAATGACTGAAATGTCTCAAAAAGTAAAAAAAATTTTGCATGAATACAAAACATTCTAATGGGATGGAGTCGTCATGAAATCACCATAAAAACGAAAGTCTGCATCAATATAGCTGTGATCCGTTCGATCTCGCTATATGGTTCTGAGACATGGCCAATGAGAGTGGAGGATATTAAGAAATTATCTACCTTTGATCATTCATTATAAGGTACATTTAACTGGTCCGTGGACCGGATAAAATATCATAAGATAGCATCCATCTTTGTTAAAATACCATTTGCATTAATAATGAGCATCTTCTTCGCTGGTTAGGGGACGTCATCCGTCGTCCACCACAGGAGTTGACACATATTTCGTTACTTGTTAAATCATGTGATGGATAATGTCAAAAGCGAGGAGGGACAATCAAAACCTGAGTTGATACAGTCAGGAAAGATTTTGAACGTATAGAAGGACTAGCGATATGGACTTAGACGATGGAAAGAGAAATGGTTTTTATTACTAGAACCGATGGCATCAGATCGCACAGCTTGGAAACTTCTTACTCTTGTAGCTGTAGGAGCCAGCCTAACCAGTAATGGTGAGAGCTGTTAGAAGATGAAGAAAGAAGAAGTGGGATTCGGCAGATCACCGAAATGTTTTGCAATCTGCATGCGTCACTATAGAATTTACTTTAAAATAACACAAGCAAAATATTTTAATGAACTAATCTAAACATTTTCCGCGCCAATAATAGTGATTTTTTAATAGACAAATGGTTAGAGTAGTAACAGCAACTGATAGCTAGCATGAAATTCTTAAACTCTTATTGCGCGATTATCAGGAGGCTTTAAAATAAAGAATCGCATAATTTATAATGATAAATTTTCTTTCAACCAATGCTAGCAGAAAATACACTGCGAAAGAATACGTTACTCTTTATTTGAATGGAATTACAATATCGCCAAATGTCCAATTAAAAGACAATAAAGCCGTGCGAAAATTTCTCAGAAATTTTTTGCCTGAAAAATTCTAGATGATATCAATATAGTTAAATACAAGTTTTAATGTTGCATAAAAATGGGCTTTACTGTAAATAAAACTGTGGAATGATGATTCCTACAAAATTTTTTCGCTTTTCCAACTGAATACTTTAAGAATTCCGACAAGTTTAACATTGAAGAACTATAACAGGTTTTTTTTTGCTTTTTGCTGCATTTACAAGCAGATGGTTTTTACACTTTTGGTTATTTTCTAAATAAATAAATAAATAACCATAAGTGCAAAATTTATGAAAATATGAAGGCAGTGAAGTATAATGAATCGTGCTCAGTCAGAAATGATCAGCGTTAACCACTTACTTACTTATTTATCAAGCATAAAGCATGATTTGAGATCTTGAATTTTCCATAAAAAATCCATTGAAATAATAATAAATTAGACGAAAAAGATTATATATATATATATATAAAATAGAAAATAGGTTCACCGTGGCAGATAAAAATGAAAAAAATCAAGATCTGCCTGCCTATAAATAAAAACTTTTTTCGAGCCTTCAAATTTTTCCAAAGAAATTTACCAAATTCATTTAAATTCATTTTTAAATTAAAGGTTTGATGATGAAAACGATGAGCATTTTTTTTTTTTCAGGTGTAGAATTTTGAACCACAAATATATCTAAATAACTCATTTTGAATAATGTTATTGATGAGTTTTGAGTGGAAAATATATAGCTCAAAATAGTGCAATGAATCCATGTAGCATTTGATTTAATCTATCAATGATTATTGCCGTTCAATTTTTATCCACAAAATAAGAAATAAATTAGGTTTTAGACCATTTCATTAGTTTAATTAGTACTTTATGAACTCGAATAACTTTGAAAAAAAAATTACCAAATAATTAAAAAAATCGAACAAAATTTAGTTTATTTTGTGAATGAGTTTTTAAAATTTCTACAACAAGTTTTGATTTGTATAAAGGAATTGTTTGGTCACTGAAAAGACTTGAAAACCAGTTCGTAAGTAATGTTTTTATTGGCAAAATGGGCAAAATTTCCAGAATTTTTTGCTAAATTGAGGAATGCGATATCGACGAGAAAAAATATAATTATGGATGACTGAAGAGGAAAACATCTTTAATAGGCTAAAATGGTCTAAAGAAATGATCTCCTAAAAATATATAAATGACATTATGAATGCGCTAAGAAGATAGAAAAAAATGTACAGGGTAAAACATCTTAGGCTTAAATTGTAACCAATTTTGCAAATTTAATTAAAAAATATGAAAAAGTAATTAAAAGAATATTCTCTCACGAAGTGCTCAAAAAAAACGTCATATATCTATTAAAAAGCATAAATTTAAATTTTAAATTACGCTATTAAAATCAAACTCCTTTTTTGCATTAGGCTTAGATTCTTTTTTTTTGCAATAAGTTTTTGTAAGTTTACTTTGCGTGTGAAAATATCGATGAAAAAATTAAAAGACTGTGAACAACGAAAAAAATTCTTTTTATATCAATTTAATTTAAGAAATTCTTTTTATGCAATAATGTGGTAAATGAGGTAAGAGCTAGCCTTAAAACCGGTCAAATCCTTGCATGATCCGAGGGTTATTATTTCCTTTTTCAATGTATACCTCTGCTCTTTTGATTGACAATCGGGTTAAACGTATTATATCATATCATATCATATCATATCATATATATATATATGATAATCAAGCCAGGTAGTTGGTGGACCACTGAACAAATTTCGTTTTAACAGATTATTCTTTGAAAATAAGTCGAGAAAACCTTATTCTCGCAAGAAACTGCTTTTTTTTTACGAGTCTTCACCTTTACTGGCTAAGCTCGCTTCGCTGGCTTGTCGCATTGGACAAATGTACCAGGGAGCCCCTTGCGATAGAAATACAGATGAGTCACCAGCATCACCCTGATTTTTCGACTGGTTCACTCCTGCGGGGAATAGAACCCCAGCATCTGCGCTCCGAATTAAGCAACAATCCACTGAGCCATTCTACCCCTTAATTGTCATAACTGCGTAGAAATAGAGCATAGCAAACGAAACGATGGGATTGCGAATGACTGAAATAAAATGGAAGATGGCTCAAATTGTCCTTTTATCAACTTCCATTCGTCAATTTAATAAATTAATTATGAAAATATGCATACACAAATACCGCTCAACGGTAATTAATAGATCGATTTTTCCATCCTTTTTTTTTAAGAGCTAACCTAAATAATTTATTATTTATCACTTTTTTGCGTAATAAAATAATGAGTTCACAAATAAAATTTGAATCATTAAATTGATCTGCTTTAAATGAATGAATGTATTCTAAGTGCTAATGACTAAAGGCACTTTGTTCTCTCATCGAATTACCCTTATTCTAGCTTTTTATAAAAATTTTTTATAATTTTTTCTAAAGAATCCTCTTAAGTTCAATGAATATAAGATTAATGATAATGGCCAGTGGTGAGATAAAGGAATGGAAGAACTCAAACATAGGATTCAGCTTTTTTTAGAACAAAATACTTCCCAGAAGAACAAGCAGGTCGAATTTATTATTTATTTGGCTTAAATGTTCTATGGTTTAATTAAACTGATAAAATTCAGGACATATCATATTTAACGACTAGCAAGCATGTATTTTATGAATTAATAATTAAAATTATAGGTAAAAAAATCAATTCTAGAAAAACCAACTATTCGCTATAACTCATCGGATGAGGTCATCCACACCAACAATTTAAAAAGACGTGGAGAAATATAAGAAATTATTGACGTATTTTTTATTCTAAAAGCTTTTGTATAATGGAAGACTATAAATAGAGCAGAAATATAAGGAATATTTACATATATACTGAGAGAGCAGTAGCAACCATCAAGAATCGAAGAGAAAAACTTAATCAAAATCCATATCAAGGATTAACGACTGATCTCATTTATGAATCCATAATTGTTTGTTTTATGCATCGAAAGACGGAAAAAATTAATTTACTTGTTAAGAATGAATTCATAAACCACCTTAAAAGTTTAAAAAAACACCACTCGCATTTGGGATTAGATGGAAAGAAACGAGGAGAATCGTAATAACTATGTTTCGACTATTTCTCTCATCGATATAGCTGAAGCTGAGGCATTTTTCGTTTCAGGCTGTTTTGCCGCATATTCTTCGGACTATTTATTCGATATGGCCTCAACGCTGCATTTTTTAAATGCCAAGTATTCTCTTCTGATCAAGTGTGTTTTAAATCGCCGTCTATTTTCTTTTCTCTCAAATCCTATTGATTTTGACTTCAATTCCCACTGCCATACTTTATCTTCAGGATTTTCTAATCGATATCAGCACAAACACGTTCATTTCACTCATGAAACATTGATAATCGTAGCAAAGGACTAGCCACTGATCTTATGGCTTCAATTGAAAGTTGATTTTATAATTTAATGAGGAAAATTTATACATTGGACAATGTACTCGGGATAATTTCAC
This sequence comes from Dracunculus medinensis, assembly GCA_900625125.1. Classification (NCBI taxonomy): domain Eukaryota; kingdom Metazoa; phylum Nematoda; class Chromadorea; order Rhabditida; family Dracunculidae; genus Dracunculus; species Dracunculus medinensis. The sequence continues at coordinate 485,458 of UYYG01001154.1, forward strand.
TCAATCATAACCAGCAAATGATATCTGAATTTCAATCTTTTCACTTTTGGAAGTTCCAACCACCCTATCCAGCTAAAGTAAACCAACTTCCTTTCTTCCCTCACTTTTTTTCAAGCGCACTCATATTTCTGGTTAGGTTAGACTCCGTCTGCGGGCTTTTCAGATTAGACAAAGAGTGTACCGTGGCACTAGAAGTACAACTGAGTCACCAGCATCTCGCTAATTTTTGAATGGCAGGCTCACGCCAGGTGCAGAATCTCAGCGTCCGCGCTCGAAATTAAGCCACCCGCTTTATCCGTTAGGCCCTATGAATAGCGATGCGCTGGCGCGAATTCGAAGACAAGCCTCAAAGTCCCATGGCATCTATCTTGCCATTGAGCCACCGACATAATCGTCCACCTAAACACAAATTATAACTCATTTTTTCAATATTCTAACCACTGTTCAGCAAGAATCAGAGTGGATAGGTTTTATTGACATTGTCTCAACAGATATTGTGTAAATATAAGAATTCCAATGGCAGAAAAGAAAAAAATAGTGCCACCAAGATTTGGTCCCTGCCTCTCGCAGATAATTATACGGTATACAAAATATTTTTGAAAATTTTCGTAGAAATTTCAGTTTCTGTAATGAATAATAACTTTCCAATAAAATTTAAATAAAATTTCATCCAATAGAAAACTTGGAACATACAAATTAAAACGACTTACTGGTGTAAAAATATCAGAAGTTGTCAAATGACTGCATCTCCCATTTTAATCGTGTAACAAATATAATTTTTTCAGGATTAAAATAAAATTTGTAAATAAAAAACCGAAGAAATGCAAAAAAGAATTTTATTGACTTATAATTCAGCTAATGAAACTTTTATTCATTTAGTAAAAGCGGTTAGTAAATTTGATAAATGAATGGAAATAAAATAACTGATGATTTTTGATATCCAGAAAAATCTACCATGCTTCTTTAGTACTTTGCTGTTGGTATGTTGAAATGAAATGAAAAAAAATGAAAATTTGACTTGATGGTATATCGTGATATAACATTATAGCACGAACTTTTTACAACAACTAAAGGATGAAGAACCAAAAATTAGAGGTTCAAAATTTCTATAAATTAAACTGGATTTTGATGAGTGATAAAATCAAACAATAAAAAATGGAACTGAAAAAGTTGTGTCGATACAAACGAATTTGTTAGAAATATTTGTTCAGTACCATAATCAATAAAATGACAATAAAGAGAGAAATGATGAGCAACAGGTTCTATTTTTGGCTTTTAATAAGAGTTACGACCCGCCAGTAAAAGTCAAATCTGAATGGCTCAGTGGATTCATCTCTATTCTTAAATGAGCTTCTCTTAAAGGTCAAAGAATCGAATTCAATTCAACAATGAATTTGAGGTAGATCTCTTTGAATGAGATAGGATGTTCGACGCTATCAAACGTTTTTTTAAATTCATAACATTCTCCAGTATTTCGAAGGGCAAAATATCATTCTGGGCTCTAATGATATATTATATTAGATCAGCCTAGAGCTAAAGCAGCTCTAATAAATGGAAAATTTCAATAAATCGAGTTTCAATACGAAAAATTTTAGCATTACTTATTTCTTTTATTACTTTATTGCTAACATTTCTTTCTATAAGTTTCAAGTTATAGATAGCGAGATTTTTAACGAGTCAAGACATTCCTATAATCATATATATATTTATTTGTCCAGCAAAAACAATATAGGTGGAGAGCATCTTCCCATCAAAACTGAGTTATTTTTAGTGCATTTTATTCATTCAAGATTTCTCAGATATTAACAAATCGTATCTCGTTTATAATTAATTTCAATTTTTATATGAAAATCTCGCAAAATCGAAATCAGTTGAACATTTGAAAAGTGTTATTATTATTTATAAAGGGTTTTTTTTTCAAGAGCACTCACCATTACTAATTGGACTCGCTCCTCTGGCTTGTCGCTTTAGATATATGCTAGGATATATCCCTTGACAATAAAAATACACGTGAGTTGCTAGTATCATCCAGATTTCTGGACAGGTTTACTCCTGTAGGGAATAGAACCTCAGCGTCGGCGTTCCGAATTGAGCAACAACCCACTGAGCCACACTTATTTATAAAGAATAATAAAAATATGTTCGTAAGCAGTGAACAGATAACATAAAAAATTTTGAAATAAAAGTAATTTATTTAAATGAAAGATAAGACAATTAAAAATTACTGAACCATATCTAATTAAATTTCATAGCGAAATATGCAATAATAAAAGGAACCACAAGAAATTTATGGGACGTTTCTTATTAAAACAAGACGTTAAGTCCAAATTTGATTTCATCAAATCTCAATTTTTATCCATTTCGAACGATGTGGCCTAAAATTTGGTAAACCAGATTCTTCTTCTAATCGTCTTTTTATATTGGGTGCTAGAACTTTTATAAAAATTCTGCGATAGGACATATGCACTTTGATAATATGATAGCTATTTTGATATGATGCATAAAATGATAAAATTATCGCGATATTCCATAAATTTTATAGAAATCGTGTAAATTTTATTAAATTATGTGAAATTATGAAAGGATGAAGAAACAGCTGACATAAGCGCTAGAGTCAGCATTAAATTCATCGCTACATCATTTTTTAACATGCTTTTGAAATTCTTGCATATATGCGTAAATGTTCTTAAATATATCGATATAATTACAGAATCAATTAGAAATCTAAGGCTCTAGTGAGAAAGGCTCTAATGAGAACTCTTAAACCTTTCACTGTAAACTTATTCTTGTGTCGAGTCAGCTGTCATGAAAACTGAAAAACCGATGTTCGCCTAGGATTGCTGAGATATAAGATATGACAATAAACTGCAGATTGTTAAATAAATTGCTAAATGAAGAAAAATAAATTAAATTAAATGTTCAGCACTTTCATAAAGATAAGCGCGTGAACATTTCCTGTTGTTAAGTTTTATAAAGCCGTATAAAAACAATGCTGGAAAAATTTTCTCTCCAAAAACTGTATAGTGTATAGTGCGACGATAAATTAATTGATATCCGCTTCTTTGCTTAAAATGGGACGCTCAGACAGTTTTTTTAGCCATATTTTAGAGTTCAAATTATGCAAAATATTCATAGAAATATAAACTTTGCGATTTTATTAATCTATGGCAATGCTACGACTTTTTGGCTAATATAGTTCAGTGACAGATGGCCTTCCCATTAACTTTCTTATTTTCAAGCCCAGGTTTTTCCAGCTACTGGTCAAAATATTATTATTAATAATATTATGCATAAAGATTAGGACCATTCTGATGGCAAGAAGTGGACTGAAAGACAGGGCAGAAGCGACGAAGCGGGCACGAAAAGACAGCATTTATATTATACATTATTTAATTGGATCAAATAAAATATAAAAGATGGTGTTAATGCATTAAGTGCCTAAAACTATCTTTTAAAAAGCGATAATACATATAAATGGGACAAATTATTCAATAAAATCAACCAATAATGCTTAACCAATGGGCTCAAGTAAAGAATTCTTTAAAAGCATTTGTGATATATAACTCATTCATTTATAAAGTAGTTTGTTATTTATAGTTGAATTTCAATATTATCAGTTGCACAACTAAACTCTATCATATTCAACAAATGGCAATATAATCTTAAAGAACTAAGAAGTTAAGAAAAACTGCTTTATATATTAATTGCAAAGACCATCGTTTAAAAAAATCTTTTAGCTGTGGTCCAACTTTCAGTGCTTTATTACTTGCTGATCAGTTAAAGCTCTAAATTAAAGTTTTAAATTAAGTTTTTTTACAAATTAAAGTCAGCAAGTAAGTATGATTTCTTCATGATTAAAAGGCTGAGAAAAAAGCATGTTGAAGCATCGATTTTAAAAAAAGAAACTATTGATCTGAACAGCCTTTGAACGGCCATTCAGTGCATGAACAGGGCCAAGTTTGTTAAAAGCCAATCGATGTTTAGTGCTTTGGCAAGTAAAAGTAAATATTTCAGTTAATTAGAAGTAGTTATATTCTCGAAGTGGAATCAGTTAGTCCGATAATCCTATGTATCAAAAGTAATTGGCTACAATTTTCTCATCGATTTTGCCTTTGTGCCAATATTGGTTAAGGCACAACTAACTAACTAACTAACTAACTAGAGCTGATTTGCTATCTTGCAGTATGCATGCATGCATCACGGTTACATTTTTCAAGAAATAAATTAGCTTTTATTTCGTGTTAGTTAAATTAAATCCATTGAAAGGTTTCCTTCAATTTTAAGTTTTCATCAAGAAAAGTCAAATATTGTTCATTTTATTTTATTAAATCTATAAGCGCAAACAATTTATTTTAAGATTAATTTTACTCAAAATAATAAACAATAATAACAATAATAAATAAAAAATAAATAATAAACCAGTTACTAACTTTAGAGTTCTTTACTAATCTAAATCTGAAATCATTATACTTAACAAATTTGTTTAGTTATAACGAATCAACTGAAAAGTTGAATTAACGTAGCCTTTTGCTTATATCCATGTTCATGAACACTGGGTGAGTTGTGATAACATTTAAAATGCGAGCATCTGATCCTTGAAATATACCTGCATATATATGCAGGTATATGCATCAATAAAACCATGAATAACGAAATTTTGGTAAATAATTTGCTTCTGCTATTATTATGTATACCATTGTATGAAAAAAGTTCATCGCATTTCTAAGTTCTGCTGATTTTATTGCTTTACATGGGGTTCCGGCTGTTTGGACGACAAGAAATTTTTGCTAAGGAGTCATTTGACGACAGAAATGCAGGTGGGAGTATGAAGCTCGAAAAAGTCCTTGAAATATCCGGGCTATTAATCTCAGCTACTACGGTTATTAAATTATTTTTCTAGTAACAAGTAGAAAAATTTTTTAAAAGGCAGCAATATGAATACATATTCTCATCCGAGAAAAAATCCATTTATTTATTTATTTCCAAATTTCAAATTTCAAAAAAATTTGCAGCCTAAGGGCATATCTTCTGCTCAATTTCATCGTACTAAATTACTCTTTTTTATTTTTTTGATTGAGAATTTATTATGCTGATTCTTTCTTTCTTATATAAATGGACTTTAATAAACATGGAACTGCGGTTATATACTTTGTTGAATAAGCTTAGTTTGGCTGTGTTTGCTAGCATTTTAGATTGACTTCAGTAAAAACCAAGATAGCTAAATCGATTTGACAAGAATAATAAAGCACAATGCAATTACCAGAGCTTATTGCTTATATAAAGAGAACACATCGTTACTGATTAAAATTATTGACAACAAAAAGAAATTGTTCTCTGGGACAACAAAATGTCGCTTCAATCATAATGTGTCAGTCATATGTAAACTGGCTGATGAGAATCAATGTATTGGATATAAATTCAGTCGTGAGTGGTAACAAAATTTTTCGGTTTTTTTAAGCAGAAAATAGTTAAAATTCTACGTTTGCAAAATAAATAGCATAATGCATAAATTATTTACGTTTAGCAGATAATATTTTGAAAATCTAAGAGAGATTTTTGTCATAATCAACTTGATTTTTGACGCAACTAACAAAAATTCAACAAAAAACTGTCAAAAAAGCAGCAAAATGGAACTGAAAATGCCAAATTATTTTGATCTATTCGTAAATTCAGATACAATGCACAACTTTTTTCTCAGAAAAAACTAGAAAACAAAATTATCACTGTTAGAGAATCGTAAATAAATCAAATGAATATTGTCAGCCCCGCATTGAATCGTTGTTACTCAGCAGTTTACTGAATTCCAAGATCGTACAAATGATACAGCGATGAATTTATGCTCAATAATGCATCACTTAGAAGGTAATGATTATTTTTTAAGTGCAAAATAAAGTAAATTTTCCTACTTATTTGTGTTTTTATTAATGCTCAAGATTTTTTGAGAAGGACGATTCGTTAAGGATCATTAAAACTCTTTTAACGACAAATCTCATTCAAATGTGGTTAAACATATTTTAAAGAAGAATTCAATCTTAGCCCTGTTTTGAAATATTGCGAAAAACTCATTTAACGTAATTGAAAATTTGCATACAGTGAAAACAATGAATTTGAGGTAAAATCAAATCGTAGGATTTTGAACTGTTTTAAGATAATTTAACTTTGTTTCACTCAATTTATGTTTGTAAAGTGGTATGATTTGAACAACTTTGGCATCCACTGTAATCGACCGTGTTTACCAGTATTGGTTAGAGATTAAAATTTAATAAATAGACTTGTTATGTAGTGAGTTATGAAGAATGCTTTATTGGAAAGTACCTCTCATAGCTTAAATTGTTATAGATTTGGAACCCTTACAAAAAAGTGCTTGAGAAAAAAGCAATCACATGTCACTTCTTCTAGACAATGAGTCCAGAAATGAGAATGGAATTTATTAAATAGTTTAATCACAGGAACCATAATTATACTACACATCCAGAGATCGATCTTAGCGATATATCACGACTTCTTTATTAAATTCAGTTTTTTCAATCATCTATTTTTCATTCGATATTTTTGGCTATATGGCTGAACTGCCAGAAAAATTGCTGGAAACTGGTTTTCTTGGTTTTTTAAAGCGTTCTTTATATAAAATCATCGATAAAAAGTTGTAAACTTTCTTCTTCAGAAGCGCGTCACTATGGTAATGACAAATTGGTGTACCACGACCAATATATAACCTATAATTTATCAAAAATTTCTTGAACTGTATTTTATGAATCGCTCGATTTAAGTCAAGTTGAAGATTGCTTCAAAATATTTGAAAAAACCGGAAATCAAAAAGAGAACTAACATTAAAACAAGCAAAAAAAGCTGGAAAGGCAATGCTTGAAACTCGATCAATTTGGTCAGCCGTAAAAGCTGATAAAGAAATCGATCTTGATTTTGATTGTTGCCACTTAAGTTCTAAGTTGTCTGCTGGAAACATAAATCGTTTTTGGTAGTGGCAGAGTCCCTTCGGGCTTGATTCTATGCGAGAGTTCTAAAAATTTCAAAAGTCAACTTTTCAGCCAATAAATATAGAAAAATAGGTGATGATTAATTTAGTTAATGAACCGATCGAAAAGTACCTCAGCTTGCTCAGTGGGTTATCTCATGGTAGGTTGAATTTTCTTTGAATTTAACAAAAGAGCTAATTTTTAAGGACTTCTTCTGGTGAAGAAGATTTTCCAATATTATACTTACCATTGTAACACTGGTTACGACTGGTTGTCTTTTATCTATTTTTTTAAAGATAAATGCCGAAATTCACCTGTTTGTTGGTAAGCAATTTTCTTTTACTGAAATCATCGGCATCTTTCACTTTGTATCCGACAATAGCCAATTCCAAAAGCGATGAAAATATGAATGTCATCGAAACAAGCATCCACACATCTTTAATATGCGAAATTCATTTAAGCTGATTCAATATTGCGCCAAAACTTACTTCAACTTATATAGTTCTATCTTAAAATCTTAAATGTAAATTTGCAGGATAAGAACTCCTGGTTGCCCAATAAAAATGAACTATTATTCGGCTATTTAAAGTTAATCCCCCTCAAGAAAAATCAAAACATAAAATCAGAGGCTTAAAAACTCATTATCTAAGAAATACCAAAAAGGAATTAATAAAGCAAATAATCCATTCTCTGGAGTAACTTAAGTTTTCATCGGATTTATTACCTTTTGCATCATTCGATTAGATAATTTCATAAAATATTTTAGTTAAATTAGCTTTTAAGCATTTTTGATTAAAAACTGATTAATTAAACGAATGAAATTTTTTTATAATTTTTTTTCCAGTCAATCATATATATATATATATATATATATATACCTATGAAAAGCAGAGAATAAAGGGCAAAAACAAATTGCAATTTCCGTTGAAATTTAGGAAATTAAGTCTCTAACATAAGCAAGTGACGCATCTTTTCTTTTTTGAGCAAAGTATTCGGCTATATATACTATTATATATATATATATTTTTTTGATCATGTGCATTCATTTATGATGTGAATGTATGGATATCATATATGTGATTTTCAAGAGGTGATGAGAACTTACTTGTACTCCTTTACCCAACTGACTCCTTACCGAAAGGCTCTTATGGCAAGGCTCTTCTTATATACCATAAGATGGATTAAATAAGGTTACGCTACTTAACTAAAATCCTCGTTTCCCACATCCATTTATCCAACTCCTTTTATATATACAGGTTAGCTAGCTAGTTAATTTGGGTTAGGTTTAATGTTCAAGAAAACTTACCTATGGCTTTAATATAAGAAACACGAGGCAAATTTCTCATTATGTTACCGAATTGAAATATCATTGCCAATAATGCATTTACGCCAAGCATGGTTCTGGCTGGGATAGCTCGAGGGCCAAGAGCAAATGATACCCAGCTGTAAAAGTTAGCAACAATAAAGAAAGGAAATCTCTTAAACCTTTTTTAACTAAATAATTTTTATTTATAAATTGTGAATATTCAGTAGCATGATCGCAATGTATCGCAAAATCGCCAAATAAATGGGAATATATTTTCCCACACTGATTGGAAGATAAATGCCATAAACACCATAATATAACGATATGTTCATTTAAGTGGATAGAAAACTGCATCGAAATTGCTTAAAATTTAAGAAAAAAAGATGCTAAGTAACTAGACAAAAATTGAAATATAATTCTTTCATTATTTTGTTTTTTATAACAAATGCTTCAGAATTTTCCCTATAAAAAAGGAAAGTAAAGCTTTAACTAATAAATATGAAAATAATGTAGTTTAAAAAGTTCAAAATCTGATTTAAAAACAATATTAAATTATTTTATGGATTTATGCCTATAGTGTTATTGATTAATAAAAATATTTAAAAATATAATGTTAGATATAATATAAGCTCTGTTAGTGGCTGTATTATATTGAGATTTTTTTCTTCAATTTTTTACAATATATTAGAATGAAACATCCATATGTAAGATCCAAATAGCATTTATGCAGTTTTTTTGACACTTCTAATCCTTCTAATCCATAATAGCAATTCAAATTCCAGCCTTAGTTCAAAAATTTAGAAATTAAAGGTAAACAGGCATAATCCTTCTAATATATCATTGCAACATGTGCTGGTTATGGAACTTTAGAGAGACGCATCTGTTATAAATTACGCTTGTCAAGCTTATCTATGGTTTTCTTTCACATCAAAATTCTTCCTTTTTTCTGTTATTTTGTTTTTCTTCAAGTTTTAATCCTTCACTATGCTTATGACCTTGTCTGTCCTTGTTATTGTAACGAATATATGAATAAATTTGTCGGATCTATTGACCATTTTCATATGAATATATTGCCTTCCATTACAATAGCCCATCTAGATCTAGCGAACCATGGCAGGTTTTCAAATATTAAGAATATAGGATTACTGGGGGCTATTTACAATATTCAGTTCAGACTAATTAAATAGACACTATCAGGAAATACGCATTAAGAATTTCCATTCAAACTAGGTGCCGGCATTGGAGAGTACCTCAGTGCAGTTGTTTGCATAGGCCCTTTGCTTTTAATTATTATGCATTAATGATATCAATGTAGTTGTGCAAAATTCCTATATCTACTTCACTCAGATTTCGAATAACGTTAATTGTATCGAAACGCTATTAAAAGATAATTTCAATTGCAGACTCACTTGCTTCAAGAAGCACAAAATGTTTTCTATTAATATAAGGTATTATACCTTAATTCAAGGAAGTTCTTTTCTTTTATATATTGAAAATATTCCTAACTCATAGATTTTTGCTTCAGATCTTGGAATAAACATAGACGAGAATTGCTTCTGATCTTGCTAGACGGATTAGTAGTAAAAAAAGCAATAAAAAATATTGAGCTAATTATAATCTTCAGATTCTTTGAAGACAGAACAAAAAAAAAATGAAATGCTTACATTCTATTATTATTAGAATATAATACCACTATTCTAATCTCGTGAATTTACAAACTCATAAATTGATTGAGATGGATAAAAAATATTTAGCCATCTGTAATTGTTAAGCTTTGTAAAGTTACAACAATTAAATTTACTATTATTAGTTACAATAATCATATCAGAATAATTAGATTAATTAGAGTTTGAAGAATACACAAAAAAACTTGCTAAATTAGTTCAATATAAATAAATATAAATTATAGTAAATGCAATTATTCTACTACAACAAGACCAAACTAACTGAAACTTCTAAAGTATATTTGTAGGGACGAATTAATAAATTTCGCCAGTCATGCATAGTTTTAAAGTGAACTAAGCAAATTATACAAATGGTCACGTCTATTGGATTTTCAATTGGTGAAGCTTTTCTTGAACCTTTGTTTCACCTTTGGCAACTTTGGCAATTTGATGGAGGTAAAAAAATCAGATGGAACAGTTTTGGAACAGATTCACGGAACATAAAAGGTAAATAAGCTTACGACGCAGTGGTGAAATTTGGCATTTTCGTAAATATTTTAAAATTATTCCAGGTGGGCATAACATTTCTCGGTATTTTTAATCATAGCCATTTCTATCCTGCTTGATTCAAGAATTACCTGATAAATATTGTTAAATAAGTTGGAACATATGCTTGCATAAAATACCATATACATCTCCTTTCAAATGTGAAATTTACATGAAGCTCATCCCACATGCCAGCGGGATATGCCTAAAACTTTGTAAGGATCGAAAGAAGAACTTACAAACATTTAGCTTCGATAATTAAAATTAATTATCCGGACTGCTGGAATTACAAATATCTTTGTTGAAAGATTCACAAATGCCTTTTTTAGTTAATATGCCAATACAAAGATCCATACTTTGGAATCTGATTCTTCCATAATCAAATATATTTACAACTGATTCCTGCTGTAGCAACATGCTTTTGCAAATTTCTTCATTCGTTTTATTTCAAAGTTAAGAAATATAGTTAAGAGATATGTTAATGGAATTTTTCCGGCTAAACATTTTAATGCAATTTTTATCCTTATAAAAAAAATTTTTAAAGCCTTATCGTAAGTTTATCAAAACCTCGATCCTCAATGAAGGATTTATTCTAATTAGATTGAAATCTGGTAAAACCATTTGACCTATCGGATAAACTGGTTGAGGATTTATCGTATTCCATCTCATCCTTACTTCTTGATTGTTATAATTGAAGCTGAAAAGGAATTTGGAATAAAGATTATATTTTAAATTTGCTGAATTTCTGTTTTCTTATTGTTATTATTACTGTAGTTTGCAACATTTCAGGTTTGAGTGACTCTACTCATTATTCAGCTGAAACCATTCAGCTAGACAATTCACTGATAATTCATCGCTGGTCTAACTAAAAGATAAAAAAACTTTCAAGATAAAAGATTATGTTCAGAATAGTGTGGGATTTATTAGATTTGATTTCTTTAAAAAATTTAATTTTATTTGCATCAATTAAATCTATTTAATAATAAAAAACAAATTTAACATGAGTTGTAATATGAAATATAGTATGAAAAAATAATTTAATATTAACCTTTCATAGATAAGGTAGCAAGTTTGAACATCCATAGGAAAGTTTGAAAGATCCATAGCACATGGTCCCTTTACTCGAACTCGCTGAAAATAGAACGATCGATTTGTTCAGCATAATTCCATTCCAGTAATTGGAAAATCATCAGATTTATAAAATAAGCTGTATTGTATTTTATTGCTTACAAAATTTGGTAGAATTTTATGAGAGTGCCTATAAGAATGGATAAGTGAAAATTTGGCTCTTTCTCTGTTAGAATGAACCACAGAGTGGAAAATGAGCAGAGACCAGAAATGATTTGATACTTAAGGTTTGATTATTTAAGAGAAATAGCTTTTCGAAACTAACGTAATTAACCCAAACGGTCCCATTCGGGTAGAGCATCAAAAAGACATTCCTGAAAGTCATGTGGCATTTCTATCAAAATGTTTATCAAAATATTTACTGGTTTTCAACAAAAGAAATTTGTTCCATATTTCATCAATACTATAGGTGAAATGAACTTAAAGCAAAATTTCCTTCTATGATCTAAATATGACTGTAATTCCTTGCAACATAGATTTTTGATTCCATAGCCCTGACAGAAATAAATCGGCTATTAAAAAATCAAGCTAGTGCTAGCGATCATCTCTATTTCTGACGCCAAGTGACATTCTAGCAAAAATTTCTAACCACATTAACCGATTAGTCTTAGAAGAAATGGCTTAACGAAAAAAGAAATGGTACGCACTTATCCGCACTTATCACTTAATTCCTTGTATTATATCATATTCACAACTCATCATTAAGATCATCTTCATCAGAAGAATAAAATTTTTATCAATTTATGTAGGAAAAAGTACTAGCAGCTTAAAAGCTATAAATAACCTGAATGGAGAATCGTGAATCTGTGCTATTTTACTGTTAATAAAACAACTATTCGGCGTCCATAGACGCTCGAGAACCTGATGATTGAGTGATAAATTATCTTTGCATGGAGATAAATGTTGAAAGTTGAGTGCAGGATCCATCCACATTTCATTTATATAGATATCCATCTTAAAATATCTGCTTTAAACAAGAAACACTAGTTAAATAAATTGTCTAAATTGTTTTTGTAGTCACATTATATTGACATTGCTCATGAACGATTTTTTTTTACTTTACTCATTAAAAAGATTAGTATAATCGAGTCAGTGCCTTAAATTGAAATGGTACTTTAATTTTTCTAATATTTTGCCAAAAAAAGTATCACAGATAAAGAGTTAAATTTCTGCGACAATCATTATTAACACTAGAAGGAACTTGATTGAAATTATATGGAAAATCTTGTAAAAACTAATTTTCTTAAAAAGCCATTTTTCAAAATAAAAAGATCATAGAAAGCTGAAATGAGACGAAGCGCTGCCGCATAAAAAGTGGTTGAATACGAATAATGCGTGAGGATTATTGCTTAGGATTATTTACTGATATAACAGATAATTTTAACTATAAAAATTTTAGCCGGCATATATAGAAAATTCAACTTCCCTATGGAAATTGAATAGTTTGTAACAAAAATTAGAGTTTTTAAAATACATTCGGTAATTTTACGTATAGATGCGATGTAAAGGATTTTTTCTGGTTTAGATTTCTTTAATCGAAATTAACTTTGAATTCTGCGTAAGATTTATAAAACTATATGGAGAGCTAAGTCATAGTAAGGTTACTGAAATTTCTTTAGGTAATTACTGAATGAAGCACACGTGAATCAATAAGAAGCTTAATAAGTTTTTAGCCAGACAAGCTTAAATTTTATTAATATGCCAACATGAAAAATGTAATTATTATTGCAACTAAAACAAATTAATTACCAACTTAGCAATTTAGAAGCAAAAACTTCGTTTAGCCAGTTTTTACTCGACGAATCTTACCAGTTTATAAAAATTTCAGAATTTTAATTTAAATTCATAACAGATCGAAAAATCGTGTTAAAAATATATATCCGTTTTGATGGCATATAATCATAAAAATAAGAAGCAAACTGACGATTATTACATAAAACTGAACTCATGGAACTTAGCACAGTTAAAAGCATAGCTGGTAAATGAACAGTCTTATAGAATTCGAGTAGGATGCATTTAACCTTTCAGTACAATTTTGAATAAGAAGAATGAACTTCAATTCCAAAAAAACGAATTTCTGCTTCAAACATTTCTATACTTGATATTTGATTGATAGGTTAAAATAGCTTTTTTTCTGCAATTTCTTTGGGAATCCATCAGTAACGAACTTTAATGTTAGTTTAAATGAATACGAAATATCACCATCCTTTAATACTGACTGTGATTCTTCTTTCAACACTACTCACCATTTCTGATTTGGTTCTACTGACAATTAAAGTACTGTTTTACCAGAAAGAAATATAAGAGGGATCTCTGCGTCTTCTATATGTGGGATAGATTTGGAAGCAACAGCCCACTTGACCATCCTATATCCTATTTGTTATAGTTGAGGAAACACTGTTTAAGAGGTTAATGAAACAAATTTTGCCAAGACAGAAAGTATTTGAAAACATTTTTCCAAAGTTGAAAAGAAAATTTTCTTCATGCATATTTTTTTGCTTTATTTAACCTTATTTTTCTTTCTTCTCGATTCATTTGCTATTTTAATTAAGCGAACATTTTTTAAAATAAATTTGTAGCTTTTTTATTGGTTCGAAGGTAATGAACCATTCATTTTTTGAGCGTATAGCTGCTAGTATTTTGCATCGACTAAGATGATAATATGTTCAATTCCTGATCTTGGCGAGAATAAACCTGTCATTAAAAATGAAATCCAAGTGGAATAGACCTTTACTTTTATTCCCGTATGACTCTTTGGAGAAAAGGGTTTCTCCTAACAGCTAAACAAAAAATATTGGGTGCTGTTAGAAGCTTTAAGCAACTGAAATTTCCAATAGTTTCCGCGAGCGAATCGAGTTATACATCTTTCATTAACAAAAATATTTAATAATAATGATCTTGCTGAATATGAATTTATGTCACTATATTTCAATTATTCAAATTTTTTAAATGGGGATTTTGAATTTTTTAAATTAGAAAAACGCTTCCTAATTCAATTGACACACCTGTTTAATCTTTAAGTCCCTTTTCAGGTTATTTAATAAAAAACTTCACAAAACCATTATTCGCCAAATTTTCATATTTATCACACTTTGAGTTAATTCATTATGCCATTTTGTGATTATTAAATTTGGTTTATATTTTTTATATAATGTTTGTTAATAAAATAAAGAGTGAATGGTGACACAATAAGAAAATACCTCGAAATCATTAGTAATTTCATCAATTGAGGTAATGGCTTGCAACCAAAATTCCACAGCTACATGAACACCAGTTTCATCTGCAAAAATATTTTTGATTTAGAACTATATAGCTGTACAATCTATCTTTTTTTATCAAGTTTTGATGCATTATCTGCCGTTCTTATCAGCTTTTTATTCTGAGTTTGTAAATGCAGAGTTGCTAAATTCCATTTCATATGCCACCTAAACTGATCTTTTTCAATATCCAAATTCAATTGGATTTAATATAAACATATAAAGCATTAAATACATTCAGGTAAAGCGCCGTTTAAAAAAAAGTCTTAACGAAAGTTTTATTTATAAGTTAGAACATGGTGCTCGTAATTCGTGTATTTTTTGCGAAATGTGGCCAGTCATAATTTACCAACAAAAAAATTTGGACAAATCACTTGCTGGTTCATTCATTCACCAATAACATTAGCGCAGCAACAAAAATTTGTTTGAGAATGACAGAATAATTGATGAGTTTTATTTGGGCTTAGGTACAAAAAACCAATTTGAAAAAAAATAAAAACTATCAAAATCGATGCTGGCGGATTTGCATATTTCACGAAAAAAACTCTTGACAAGCAGAATGATCAGCGATAATCAGTTGTCTCGAAAATATTCTCAAGCGATATAAAAAATGTTGCTTCATAAAAGCGAAAATTTAAATTTAAACGGAATTTGAATAAAAAAGAGTTCAATTTTTCACATTCTACGATGGGGAAACTTATTTATGTTAAATTGAAGTGATGGCTATATTTTTAGCATTTAATATTGAAGTGAAATGCTTATTGATATAGTTTATGCACCATTAGCAATCACTTTTAGAAATAAGTTATATTGATGACATTATTTAATATATTTAGTATGACATGAACGTATCCTCAGTCTACTTTAAATTTTTATAGAACTTCAGTTTTCTATTTTTATAAATAATGTTTTTTATTAATATTATGGTTACCAGCAGAAGCACAGTAATTTTCTACACAATAAAGCAAATAAAAATAAGTAAATAAATGAAAATAAATCTTATCAATCTGCAGAATTAAATAAATAGATTGAATTATTTGATTAATTATGTAAGAAAGTTAGTTACAATCATAGGAAGGGATTCAAGTTAGAAGGGATGCTTTTTAAGATTTGCTTCCTCAGTGTAGCATTCCATCACTGATCTGTCGATCTTTATTAAGAAATCTGGATTGATAAGGCTATACTCACTCACTGCTGATTTACCATTTATCTTCTTAAATCTACTTTTAAACCAGATTTGACACGCATTGTATCTTAAAATTTTTTTTAAGTTTTTTTTTGCTATTAGCAATCTTTATTATCTGCATTGTGACTTTTCTTACTGGGATTTTGCTGAAACGGCAGCGGATTGGTTGCGTTTTGTAAAGATAGGCTGACTTTGAGAATAAGCGTAACAAAAAAACTTGAAATTGAAAGCTTTAGGCCAAAATTAATTGCCAAAGTTTGTTACTCAAATGAGATTAAAAACTTTTTTAAGTCGTCAATGGATTTAGATTAACTGACCTATAAAAAAAACGGCGAAGCGATATCAAAATCGCGAAATGAGAGTAACAACCCATTGAGCCATTATTTTCCGTACATATTTATTTTTTTTTAAGAGCCCTCACCATTACTGGTTGGACTTGCTCCGCTGGCTTGTCGTATTAAACATATATGCCAGAGTCCCTTAACGACAAAAGTATGGATGAATCGCCAGTATCACAGGACATAATTAAGCTAAAGTCTTTGAGACAATTGAAGCAAAAATCTTGATATGGCGGATTTTCACTTCTGCATTGGTAATCTGACAAGCGGTATTTCAAATGGACAATTTATCTGAACGTTACCAACTTATAGCGCACTTTTAACTTGCTTTTCCGTCTATTTTTAAATTAATGGAAGCTTTTTGAATAAATGAAATATTAGGGCAGTGCTTTGTCAAGTTCTGATAATATAACATAATGCAATGCTTGAGATATATGTTTGGCAAACTTTCTATGGAAATTCCATTTTATGTCAGTACTAAAATGAATCAAGTTGAATTCAGATAATTGATTTAGTCATTCATCTATAGAAATGAAATCTCTCTGAGATAAACTCGACAATAAAATTTTCGTAAATGTCAATCAATGAATTTTTTCTTTTGTTATAGATTTATCGGATTGTTTTTGTAATAATTAAATAATAAAAAATAACTTCTCGCGCCACAAACTCTAAATCAAATGATCTACAAATGAGTAGAACCAAAGGAATTCAAATTTCAGGATGAAAATTTTATGACAAAATTATGCCGTTGATAAAATTTTAGCAGTATTCGTAGAGCTCCACAGCCGCGGCAAATGTCAAAACTTTTTTCCTGAACTAATCTTAAACAAATCTATCATGATTGCAATATGGTTTCAAGCCTTGTAGTAAAGCAAACCTGCAAACCTTACATCCGTTGTAGTCGAAACAACAAGAACTTCATTGGAAATGAATAAAAAAAGCAATCTAACCAGGTAGACGAAATTTACTGTACCCTGTTCCGATAAGAAGCTTGTCAATAACTGCTGTGTCTGACGTACAATTTTTAGCCGAAACAGGTCGTTTATGTTTGCTCTGAACCTGGTCATTCTCCCAAACCATACTTATTGAATGACCATTTCCTTTTCCACCGTCAATGTATTCATCGTAATATTGTTGTTCGTGAACATTCGTTGAGCAAATTAAGACGATATATAAAATATGAAGAATGATAGACAGTGGTCGTAGATTCATTCGTTGCTTTGAAATAATTTATCGCAAGGTAAGGTTGAAGATCCAACTGACTATCATCAGAACCTTGCTCCGCCTTTTCAATTTTAACCTTATAAATGTGGTAAATCACTTTTTTCAGTTATCTCATAGACTTTAGCTTAATTAATATACAGTACAGCGGGATAATGGCTCAGTGGGTTGTTACTCTCATTTCAGAGAGCCGATCTTTTGGTCCGGAAGGAGTAAGCCAGTTGTTCAAAAACCGAAGAGTGGTGCTGGAGTGGTGAAGAGTGGTGCCGAAGAATGAAGAGTGGAGAAGTGACTCCCTGCATCTTAAGCGACCTCCGCTAATCAAAATTTGTCTGGGCGGACAACCCAGCGGAGCGAGTTTAACCAGAAATGAGCGCTTTTAGGAAAAAAATTTAATATACATAAAATAATAGTTTTGCAGTAATAGTTGTTCTTTAATTAATCAAGTTACCAATTAAAGAAAAGGTTTTGAAGTAAACGAACTTAAATTTTATATCAAATTTATTTATTATTCATTATTTAAAAAAGTGGCCATTTTTGCCTTTGTTGGAAGTGCAGGCAATCAATGTAATTAAATATTTATAATTTCTTCCGAAAATGACTTATTCAAAATGTAAACGATCAATTATTTAAACGTCAAACATATCTATTCACTTACTCTTTTTCATTTTTTTGGAATTTAATAACCGGATGAATTGGTTGCTGTGAACCTGCTGGACCAGCTGCATGAATCATCTAGCGAATACCTAAGGAACATTTTTCTCAGCTGATGAAAGTTTTTATGCTGATGTTAAATCTACCGACTCGCATGAAGGAATTTGTAGGAGAAATTTTCTTTTATAACCGCTATATGACGAATCGGACGAATTCAAATCGCTAAATTTTATATTTTATTTTAATTCATGATTTACATTGGAACTTCTTGCGATAATCTGGTGAGTTTTCATTTTCATTTCATAAATCACACTCACAAATTTAAAAGTTAGTTCTTCCTTGAAGCGCCTTACCTTGGGCCAAATTTGTGAATTTTTTTCTTTTCTGATAATGTAAATTAAGAACAGTATGATTAATGCAATTTTCAATTATAAAAGAGGGCATCGAATATGGTATAAAATCATTAAAAATAAATAATGGATATATTGTTATTATTTATTATTGAAAGTTAAGTGAACTGCTGAGGGAACGCAAACTGCTCATTGAAACGAGGCTCAACAATTTTATTATTAGTTTAAATTTGCAAAAAATAAAATAAAATAGAAAAGAACAGCAGAATAGAATTATTTTTAAAAATTTTGAAATTTATGGTCACTTATTATCATCATAAAAGAAAAAGGCCTTAGGGCAATAGGTTTTTCTCGATTTTTCCCGACATTTTATATGCACTTGATATGCGATAAATTATCACAGTAACATTTCTGAGAACTGCGAATAGTGCTATTTAGTGTATGAAATATTTTTCCGAGATATTAATCCCGTCTGTAGTTTAGCAAACGACCTTGGAAACGTTTAGATATTTCAGTAGAGTGGATAAAGCCGTTTGCAAGATATCATTACCATCTTAATTATATTATATAACAATTAGATAAACAATTACATAGCAATAATAAAGTATAAAATATGCGATAAGAAGGCATCACAGCTAAAATGATTAATCAAAAAGCAACCGGCAGGAGATGAAAAAAAAAGTAAAGAAACTGCAAAAAACTTATGAATAATTTGAGATGCAAAAAAAAACGATGAAAATTGTCAAATAAGACTCAAGAAAAATGCAAACGAGGACCTATTAATTCGCAAAAGTAGAAAAAACAAAACCATGTAAAATTATGATAAAATATGATAAAATATCGATTATGCAAAACTTTTTTCTCTTATGCAAAAAGAAAATAAATTTTCTCTTTTAAGTAAAATCTCTCACAAAATTTGGAAAAGAAACTTTAAATACAAAAAAAATCAGCAAAACTTATCATCACTTTAAACTTCGTAACAGGCAATGAAATTCTAAGCACTGGTCACTCGATAAGTGTGCTCCCTGATATATGGTGCTTGAGGTGATGGCCGTACTGGCGGAACATTGTATTTTTCCAAAAGCGGAGGCCCTGCTTCAGGACGGAAATGTGAGTTCGAACTGAAGAAGATAGGTATATCAATGGGTCCTCTGAAATATTAAGCGTGGAGCCAGAACTATTAGTTATTTGAGCAAATTAAATTTGCAAAAGCTTATAAGAAATGAAGCGATAAAAGAAAAGCAAAAAAGGAAAAAAACTGTCAATTTTAATATCCACTTAGCTAAAATCCACTTAAGCTACTCGCTATGATTAGTTGCGCCGATGTTTAATTGTATGGTACAAAACAAAAAAAAGAAAATTTTTCTAACCTAGAAACACTTCTAAGCTGGCACAAGTCGACAATTTTAAATTATTAAACCGCAAACAGCAAATAAGCAATAATTCTATAATTCTATAGCCTGGGTTAGCAATAATAAGTACAAGCCATTAGCCAAATTAAATTATTTTTCATAATCCTTGAACCTCATCAAAAAAGAGATGTGCCAGTAAGAATTATTTATAATAAAAAGCCCGATAAAGTAGGTCTAAATAGAAAAAAAAAGGACAAAGCAGCATTAAGAGAAATAAATGATAAAGAACAGAATGATCAACGTATATGTCAATAAGTGCTTATCGATATGTAGTGTGTAGGATGTGAATTCGCTAATAAGAAAATATTAGATAGTAGGGATCGGAGCATTTTCAAATTTTTGTTGTTCCGAAGTGCACTTGAGATGTGCAAATTAGAAATAATTGAAAAAAAAAATTTTTCATTGGTGACTGGTATGAAATTATAGAGTTTAAAAACAGTTATGCAGATTCAAAAACCTATAAAATCAATTAATTTACTTTGGAAAACTGGTCAAAGCCATTAAAAATGTGACGATATAATAGGCTATAATAAAGTTACCTAGATCCGGAATATCGACCAGTGAAAAACTTGTAAGTGGTTAGAAGTGCCATTAAAAAGGCAAATATCCAACAAATTGTGCCCATTAAGTGCAAGTAGAAAGCGTAACCAATTCTTTGCTGAAATTTTGGATTAAAACTGAATAAAAGAATGGAAAATAAAGGTAAATGATAATTCCAATAACTAAAATCGTCATAAATTTATAAGCTTAAGAGAACTGAAAATAGACTAACCAGATTAACATAGTCCTTTTTCCAGGTCTTGTCACTTTTACTAATTTCGTTTAATATGAATATGATCTCTTCTTATGAGAATGGCAGAAAGGAATAAGCAAAGTATTATGGATTAAATTAATAAAGCAGCTGTATTCAGTTACCTCATAAGTTCCAACCATTCCTTGTACAAAACGGTTATCAACTCTATTCGCTGCTAAGAAAAATATTCCATCGGCAATCAAAGACGACAACACTGAAACATATGAAGATTAGATGCCATTTAGATATAAAAAATTTAAACTTAAACTTCTTCTCCTACAAGCAATACGTGGATTTTATGGATTCCTTATTGCGTAAAGGATAAAGAATTTCGAGAAATCGATTTTTTCTTGGCCTTTATGGTTTTTTATGATTGGTTCTCAAAAATATTCAAGTTTTTATGAAAACATAGATTCTTTCATTGTTTCCATTATCCAGTAGCATAAATTTATTGAAATAAAAAAATTTTTTGGTTGCAACAAAAAAGCAATTCAGACGACGATTCATGATTCGGAATCCCAACATATATCAGGTCATAAAAAAAGAATATAAACTAACAAGCCAAAAAAAGTGATATGGCGAATGCGAACGTAGCTGGACGAAAACATATTATGCATATACCTGTGCATAATGATATGAATGCCAGAAATTGTGAAAATAATATAAAAAATAGAACTGCTTTATGCCATGCTGAAAACAATTATCCTAATCTATATGTTGTCTGATAGAATCTTTTTAAAAGTCTGAAAATGGCAACATTACCTAAATTTATTAAATTTATTTTATTAACAGTATTTTATGAGGCTAATTTCTCAGCAACTTGACGACCGATGAAGTTCTAACTGGGCAAACTTAGCAAAATGCTTTAACTGAATAATAATCGTAGATAAATGAATGAGAGCAAACCCCAAAATCGGTGGTGCTCCGATTCTCCAGCGGCACCGTCTTCATCAATGTTGTTCAACGTATTTTCGATAACAAGCTCAGCACTTCGATCGAATTTATACATGCAGTGCAGTGGTTCTTCATCGTAAAATTCACCGACTGATACAACATGTTTTTCAGCTCGAATACAATCCCACCATAATCCATGCTGCATTTTATCAAATTTATTATCTTATTTTTTGAATTTTAAGCACTAATGAATATTGCGTCGAATCTCTTAATCGATACAAGTTGCAAATTCTGCTGATAAATGATAACTGATTTCTTTAATGAGCCAATGAATCGCTACGTAATACATTAATTTTCTGACGCCAAAAAAGTAATAAGGCAAAATTAGTTAAGTGAAAATTTAAATAATTTAAATTTGATCTAATTTAGTAAAATGTTCAATTTAATGAACTATGCAAGTAGGCACTGAAAGTAGCAATAGAAAATATATATACACACTCGTTTGTGTAAGAAGCTTCAAGCTTCAATTCAACTATTCCAACTGCAAAAAATTTCTACTAGTCCATCTTTTTTCAATTATCAATATACGTCTCATACTGAGAGATGTGTTGAAAAAAATCCCAGCAAATAAAAGAAAAATAAGAATTAATTTTATCGGTTTTTTAGATAAGTAAGGCAGAAGACGAACGACCGATCCAACAAAAGAGAAGAAAGGTAGTCAGCAAAAAAATTACTAATTGAGCTGAGTTTTAAAAAATGCTGGCAGCTAACAAATGCCCCTTTTCTTTACAAAATCCAATAAAAGTGACAGTCCACAAAAATAGCAGTGAAAGCTTTTAAAATTAGTTTTTTCAAGTCCGAAAAGGGCAATACCTTGGTTTAATAATTCGGAGTAATCGCCGCAGCGGAACTCTTCTGGTCTCTATAGAGCCATAACTCATTTTTAGCCGACTTCACCATGAAAGGAATTGATATCATCATTGGAAATGGACTGGAAATGGCGTATATAGAGAATAAAGAATTACCTGATGTTCAGCTCGAAATTCTCGAATATCGACAACTTGCCAAGCAGGTGAGAATACTCCAGCTCCAGTCAGCACTAGACCGGCTAGTATAAGGATTATGCAAAACGCAAGAAGCGTTTTCTGTGCCGCAGTGGACGGCATCAGAAATTTTCACGAGAACTGGACGAGTCTTATTTTGAATTCTTCGCTAAACTTTTGAGAAATCGCTATAGATTAAATATTCTACAATTCTTTATCTGAAATAGACCATTTAAAAATGAATTATTACAAATCTTTTTTTCTAATTCGAAGATAACGCAAAAGCAGGCAAAATCCAAAAGAACCACGACAATGGATATCGAAAGAACAAGTAAGAAAAGTATCAACATTGGCAATGCATGGACCTGCAAGATTTACGAGGATTTGCTACTTACAAGGAGATTACGATTTCTTTAGCAGGCAAGTTTATTTCCAAAAAAATATATGAACTTCATGCTTGCTTCGAAGATCAAGCATATTTTAAATTTTAGGAAAAATTACAGGTTAAATATTATCAAATAAATAAATTAACTTTATTACCAGAATAATGATGACACTGCTGGTACCAATTTGACTAATTCATCAGCAATCGGCAAGTAAAAAGTGGTTAGTGTACTCACCATTTTCGGTTCGGTTCGGTTCGGTTTATCGAATATTTTGCCAGACAATCACTTGAGTAAAGAAACGCATGCGCAGCATCACTCAAATTTTTTAAATGAGCCTCATTTCCGTCAGCGACAAGAACGGAACCAAGATGCTTTAAATGATAATTTAAGCGATATATTCGGCCATAATGCTCCTCTATGGTTTGAAAAAGTACTTTGAAACTATCTAGGAATTTTAATTTCAAATAATTTCATTAGTTTCATTCATGGAAACTAATAAATGAAACGTCAAGGTCGAATTCAAAATTGCATGCTTGGACTTTGAAATGTAATTGTTGGCAATGATGAGGAAGAAGAAAGAGAGAAATAAATAATTAGAAATAAGAGTTAAGAAATCTGAGAACGTTACCGCATAAAAAAATACCGATTATGATGGTGCGAAATAAATTTCAAAAAGGTCGAAAGGATTTAAGTTTTATGAAGAACAATGATTATCAGTCAGCAAGGTTTTTTTCAAACTTTAAATGATCTTTCTTCGAGAAGTACCAATGAAAACCGAAATTTTTAACGGATTTATCTGCACATTGAAATGAAATATATTTGAAATCGCCTCGATGGCCTTTACAAAATCGTTGCGCTTAAGAATACGGTATTGAATAAAGTGATGACGCTTTTCACCCGTACCACAACTGGGAATATAAAAAAAACACCTCCTTTAACTAAAAATTCAATTTTAGTGATCCGATTTAGTAAAAAAATTCACTAAACAAGAAGTGAATCAGCACTGCGAGTTTGAAATATATTGATTCATATCTGTAGGGACCATACAGAAGTCCTTTAACCGGTTTTTAGGCAACAAACATTTCATTTCATTTGTGAATGGCATTCGCTTTTATACCATTTTAAAATTCATGAGGTTATGATTTTACAATCAAACTTTTCATCAGCACTCGTTATACGTAAATCGTACGATGATGATCCACTTAAGCGATAGTGCAAACGTGAACTCTGTTCATCGTTTTTATATAAGTGGTCAAGAATCTGTTGTTAAATATTCTGAAGAAAATCTCATAGCACATAGCACATAGCAGTTATGGCTTACAACGTAAAATATAAAGTAAGCCGCTGTTTACTCGGACAAATTATGTATCAATTTTTCTTTTTAACGGAATGCATTATTTAATAAATAGAGATAACGACAAGAAAAAACTAGAATTCAAGAAATAGCAGATAAAGACGAGTTTGTTGCATAAATTTAAAACGGGTTCGATAAACCCAATCTTTATCACATTTATGATGAATGAACGAGATTAAGACGAGTATGTTGCGAAACTTGCGAAACTAACAATGTCATTCTGGAACCACTACCTTTAATGCGGAAAAACCATGATTTCCGTCATGTGACTAATGATTTCGAATGCGAAGAAAGCTTTAGACAATCCTATAATAAAATAAGAGATTGGTGCTTAAGGTTTTTGGTTTAGGCTAGTGCTGGTTGATACTAGCGATAGAAATTTTTGTCATGGCATTACTTGCTGATGGTTTCCATATTCCAACCGGATTTCTTAATAGGTACAACAGCCGAATCCTTGCACAATATTCCAACACATCAGATTTCACCATATATTCTCAACTACTATTACTTTGCTCTTCCACCTAAACAGCTGATTTGTAGTGTAAAACGATGAGCGGAATTTTATCTATTTCCAATTTTGGCAGTTGATATCATTATAATATATATGGTGAAATCTGATTTTAAAAATGATTAAAAACTAAAAAAAGAAATTTCGAAAATTCGATAAAAAATCGTGAATTGAAATTAAAAAATTGTGATGAGATGATAGATTCGATAATAAAATTGAATATAGAGGAATTTCAAACCGATCGCCCTTGAAACCTGCCAGTCAACGATTTATTGTGGCTCACTTCATTACTCCCACTGCTTCACTGGACATCTTCCCTTATAAACAACGTCCTTCTACGTTTATTTGTCTCAAAAAATTAACTTTAAATTTTGAATTAAGCTTATGGTATATAAATTTCGAGTAGCCATTCAAGAGGTGGTGGACCTGTAATTCTATCTTCAAGTGATTCCATGCCTAACAGTCTCTTCGCAAATCTTCTAATCGCAAACAGACTTAGCCGAATCAAAGGCGAGTATTGTTAGAAGAAAGAAGAAAAAGCCTTGCGGAGAAAAAATTCTATGAAACCAAGAATTCATCGATATGTAAATTTTAGACTGTAAAAATCAAAAAACTAAACAAGAGAAAATTTAATTACGGTATGCATTAAGCAGCACATGTGTGCTGCCTCAGTTACTAAATTCAAAACTGCATCTGAGCTAAATGCCCTATTTAAATTCAAATTGTACCAAAAATCGACCTCTATAACAAAAAAAATTTGGTTGAAAATTTTTTCGAGCAATAAAATTTTAGAGGGAAAATTGCAATAAATCAATGCAATTCATGGTTACAGGCTTAGCGATTGAGTGTCAAGGTATTTGAATTGCTCACAAAGGCAAATGAGTGACCTGGAATTCATTATGAAATCGATAAATTAAAATTTGGATTAACTATTTTGTTGGAATTATTCCACCAACGTATCCATTAGAATTTATATATTTTCTTATCAAAAATTCATCAAATTTATCAAAAATTAAAACTAAAATTCTAAATTGGCTGAAGGTTATTGACTGTAGAACGGAGTAACAGTTTCTAACGATGGTTGGCGCTTGATACGTTAATGATCTGCTTCATACATATTACGTGATATGAGAGGAAGATAAATTATAAAAAGGACATAAAAGGGGAAATTTGATTATAAAGTCGATTAAACCAGCATCTTTGTTGATATTTTTATAGACACTGGACTAGATTATTTATAAATTAATAATTTCGTAGCGAATTCCGTTTTTCGAAACGGCAAAATTGGATTGCAGTAGCACCGCGAAATTTCCGGTTCGGATTTTTTTAGCTTAATTGACTGAAAATTTTGTTTTTCAACTGTATTTGTTCATCTCGAATTATTAATTGAAAAGATTTTTTTAAATTGAATTATTAATTGAAAAGAATTTTCGAATAAGCGACACATATTATGAAAAACGATAGAATGACGAAAAACGCAAATTTGACAAAAAGTATCAATAAAATTTTAAAAAAGCCAAAAGAAATACAACTATCGCTTTGCTTACCAATTTGGCCTACATTTTTAGTACAGTTAAGTAATTGTATCTTCGCTACCAAAAGTAGGTCATTTACTCACGAAAGTCATTTATTCATTTTCAGGAGAAAGCAACAAGGAAAGACTAAAGGCGATAACGTAATTTTTAATGATATCGTCGTAAAAATTCGTTGAAATTTGTGAAGAAATCGTTGCAAATAATAAAGACAATCTGAAAAATCGATGGCAGTAGTAATAAAAAATTTGCAACAAAAGATATAGAAATTTTTTCTTTATTATTATTGTATTTTTAACGTTGCCGATAGTTATTACTTTGTATTTAAACAAATATTTGTCGAATCCAAAAAATGAAAGCTGATGAAAACATTTGAGGCATTTAGATTCACTGTGATGAGCTGTCGTGAATTTGGCATAAAATAAAAAGTTTTAAGTGGTTTGAAATACAAATGGGATTAGAAAGGGCGAATCGTTAAGCGATAGCATTATACCTCAGGTAAGGAAGGAAATGTTTAAGTGATTCGTAGAGAAAATCTAAATATCCAGAAAAGACGAAAAAGTAGAAAGAGAACAAGGCTCATAAGCATTTACGATCAACAAGCTGAATTTTGCATCTACAAATACAAAATGTGTTTTAAATTACAAAATCATGATTTTAAAATCCGTAAACAGAGTAATGGCTATAAATAAACCAAAAATTCAAGCATTTGATTATATTCATACACGAGAAATAAAAGCCAGCGCAACACCTATTCCTAAAATGCCTTTCATCTTCACCAGATTCAGTGTAATTAGCGCTCACCATTTCTGGTTAGGCTCACTTCACTGGCTGTCAGTGCAAATTTTTACTAAATTAGTCACTTAGCGATAAAAATATACATATGAACCGTCAGCATCATCAGTATTCTTTAATGATAAGTTGAATCCTGTCTGAGGCATCAGTGCTGCCACTCGGCATGATAATCTGGGTTACTAACCACTCGGCTGTCTTGCTGTCTCAAAGTCGACCACAGCCTACAAATTTCAAATTATTTCTCCATTGACAAAATGTTTTTTGAAAAAAATTTTATTTTATAAATTAAAACATATTAAAATCTATCGCAACATTCACTTCTTTTATCATTTCAAAAAAATTCATGCAATTATCACATTTTTCATCAGTATTTTCTGATCAAAAATGCTGATTAACAGTGAAAATTTTTTCATTTTCCCATCCGTTTGAAAATCCGATTTCGCACAACCATTTCATCAACATTAAGGAAAATTGAACGAGAAAAATGCGCTAGGTTAAAATTAACATTTATATTATATCCAGTGAAATAACCATTGCAAATCAATTCGGATAAATGAATTGTAGGCTTGGAATTTGCCATAAAGGATTTGTCTTATATTCAACCAGATTAATGGAATTATTGATGCTGATCGCAGTCGTAAAAATACGCGCCATTTAAGATAGGAAAAACTGTCGCGATTTGTAGTGCAAAAGAAATTGAATTATTAATGATTGAATTAATGATTGAATTTTAGAATATTTTAATATTTATTATTTTTATCTTTATAAAAACAAGCTTTTTGATATTAGCGAAAGTCAACGAAATAAAAAGTCGAAAAAAACAAAAAGTTAGCGAATCGAATGAACACTGATTAAAATTCGAATAGCTCTATAAAAAAATTCATGTAACTTAAAGGAAGCAAACGGGAGGGTGCGAGAACGAGCCACAAGGTATAAAGTTATGTAATATATTGGAAGTAAAATGAGTCGCACTGAACTGAAAATCAATGAATGTTTGGCTCCATGGTTACGAGCTCCTTCAAATATTTCAAGTTGCTATTGTAATAAACAGCAAATTTTTCATGAATATCAATTAAAAAGTTGTTTCGGCAGTTCATTAACATCCCTCTCGCTGTCAGCGTTCTTACTAAAACCATTCCCAAAAAAAATTTTTTCAATTCATTCTCAGTTGACGAAGCCATCTTTCTTCCTATTTAGCTTTGACATCGTTGATTATTAAATCGAAATATCTTCGCATTCTACTATGCCAGAAAAAAGAAATGGTTTCTACTTTCTTGGCGATAGGTTATGGCAGATTGCACTCATTTTAGTATCTTCGTTTGAGAAAAATTGCAACGAGCTTAAGTGATTTAAAAGTTGACCGTATTTCACTGATAAAAAAGAAATCTGCAGAGCATAATACAATGTATTTGTTGGTACTAGCAGCGACAAACAAAAATCATTAGAAATTAGGCACGAAATACAATAAATAGTAAGTAAAAGAGTGGCTGGCGCTGAGCATTCCAGGACTGCTCCGCGAGCTGTTGATACGTTTGCAAAGAATGTCGACCGTTATGAAATATAAATGTAAACCTAGAATTCGCCAAGCCTTTCTCTACTGAAACTGCCACTGAAAATTAAAACACCCGCCGAGGTGCAGGCTTCAAACTTGTAGTCGGTTAGCGCCGAAGTGGTTCGATTCCACCTTGTGGGTCTGCTCCGCGAGCTGTTGATACATTTGCAAATTTTTTCTGATGATAGCTGAGTAGATAAAAGTGGAAATTATCATGCTGACATAGTTTACATTCTAAAAATGGATTCAGATTGCGACTTTAGTTGATATGAATAATGCGATAAAGTTTCTTTTTAGAACTAAAGCTAAACACAGACGATTACTGAAATATCGAAATACAGGCTTTTTTGTAATTCATAGATCCTTCGACTGTTTTCCAAACTGCTTATACGGAAATTCGCTTACTAATTCTCGTTCGACTTTTATCATTGACTTACCTATTGTACTTTGATAACGAATAGAAAAATCTTTATTTAAGTTGATTAATTAGAGTGGAAAGTAAGGGATTGTCGATTTGTTTTGGAATTTTTTATTATTTATATTTATAATATTGAAGGTAATTATTTCGAAAAGCAAATTGGTAAATCGCTTGGAACAAGATTTTTCATAAAAACTTCTGGCAAAGAGTCCAAGTATGCATAAATTCTCAATGAACAATAAGTTTCAATGGGAGGCTGTAACCAAAGACAGGAGAATAAAAAATCCGCGGTAAAAATAAAATCTGATTTTGCAGAGAAAAGAAAGAGTTAAATATAGAAGCACTGAAGGGTCGTGAAGGTTTTGGCGAATGATCCGTTTTATTAGCGCATTTTTAAATTAAAACTGTACTGAATTGATAAATAAACTTAAAAATAAGCATGTGAAAATCGCCGAGAAAACAATAAAACATCGCGGAAACAACTCAAGAAAACGACACTCCGACTAAAGTACCAATGTTCATGCGGCGCATCTAATATTCCTTCATCGTCCATCTCAATATTCTTTCCAACAAAAAAATTTCACTCCATTTACATTTGTCGAATTTGATGACATAATTCAGTTTTTGTCGCTTATTCGATTATGGAACTCCATTTCCAAATTGCATTTTACTCAAAGATACTTTTAAAAATGATAAAAATCGGTTTTAGTGAGTCAGAGTTGGTAAATTTCCTCAGTGTTCTCGTGATCTCAGCTCACCTCTCGGTTTCTGAGTTTTATTTTTTTGCTCGAGAAATTAACAAACATCGCCTAGTACACGAGTTCATCAAGCCAATGTCTTCCTGTCCTTCCTTTTTCTGAAGTTAAAATAAGTTTTTGAAATTCCCTTGTGTGGATTTGATGTATGAATATTCAATCGCCAATCTGTTAAAATTTAAGAGAAAATATTTTTTTTATTTATTAAACAAAGATAAATGCGAAATGTGATTCTACAGATGTTTGCATTTTTCAGCTATTCCATTCCTATCGATCTTCATCTAACCAAATGAATTTTGGGGAATATTTAATAAAATTGCTGTTTTTATTTGACATCAGATATTATATGCTAGCGATTCGTGATTCTTAAAGTCGGTCGGGGAGATGACCTGGTGGTCGATGGAAGTTTGAAAGAAACTATGGACTTCGATAGGGGCCTGATAGACAAATTGTTGTACATTCTCGTAAATTTCAAATTGATTAATGAAAAAAAAGAAATCTATCATATAGGTGAATTCAAGAACGGTACTGAGTAATTTCAAAGGAGATTTTAAAACTATTCATACAAAATAACAGTCTTAGCCATTATTTTAATAGTTACAAATAAATTTTAGTGTTTATAATACTGCAATATATCACAGACGCTTTCTAATTTTGCAATTTTCCTAAAAAAAGTGTAACGTCGAAAGATAAAAAAAAACTAGTTACATCCAGGTCACGAGTACCCAGAAATGCCTTATTTGCATACGAAACTTTCCTCGAATGAAAACCCCATAAAATTTTAAGATTTGAAGGTTCTTATCGATTCGGTGTGAAATCTTCAAGAATAACACAAATATTCCAATTGGATGGGGGAAAAGCATTTCTCCTGTTGATCTCTTTGTATTTCAAAAAGTGCACTTTTTAAAGAGGTGGAGAAAAAATGTTCCAAACGAAAACGAAAAACGTTTCCTTTGAACTGGGTAAATTTCATTTAGCACTGGAAATCTGCTAGCCTCATTGCTGAGTCGTTTCGATTCGTATTTTTATCATTTCATCACCACTTCTTTCTTTTGTGAATAATGGCCTTAATTATTTCTCATTTTTGTGCTCTTTGTAATCATCATGGCGACAAAAAAAAATGTAGCTGTATAAATATTAAAACCGCTCGAAAAATTACTACAAAATGTGATCCAGAAAAGAATTGCAATGAATTTCAACAAATCATCAATGACTACAGACCATATTTTTCTTCATAAATTTCTATATTTTTCAAAAGAAATTTAGTTCCAGTTCCAACAACAATTTAATAAAAATACTAAATCGAAAAGCGAATTGAAAAAAAAATTTCAAGGGAAACAAGTGCATGAAAATTAAAAGACATTTTCATAGGAATTACGCAAATTTCAAGAAATGCAACGAGCTCAATGTGAATTAAATCCGCTGCAGTTTTTTTTTTTTTCTTTGATTATAACTACAACTTGTATTTACAGTTTTTTTTGTTGGAATCCCATTTAAAGCAACAGCAGTGCGTGCTAAATTTATTGCTGGACTTAAGAACAAATATGAGAAATTCAAAATATATGAAAAATAACTGATTTAACCAAACCAATCAAAAAGCAAAGTGAAAAATAGTTAAGATATCATTTTTTATCGGAAAACAATCATACTCATTGAAATGTTTCTTCGATAACATCATAACTAATACTGAAGTCCTTCAGAAGCTTAAAAATCGATGTGTTTTTGAATGCATATCCGGGTGACAGAACTCCACCACTATAAAAAATTTTTAAACATCGTGAAATGAGATAGATTCTATCATGTTATGAGAAATTATGGATAACAGGGAAAGAAAAATGCAATTCGTCTTTTAAAATATGAAAAAAAATTGATACCCCTTGGGTAGCAAATCAAAATCTTTAATAATCACAGTAGAGGCAGCAATAACGCATGCAGATGTTGCTTGATATCCAGGATCGGGTCCGTTACAACGCAATATTACCTGAAATATTTCTTAAAGCTTGAAATACCTTAGCTACAGCCTTTGAAAAAAAACTATTTATATAGGATGAAAAATGAACAAATAGATTATCAACAACTAGCTCGCTGGATATCACCACTGATGATTAAAGTATAATGATATAATAAGGTAATATCTTCAGAATATACTTTCTTATGACGTCTGTTTTCACCGCCATCAACAGTGTCATCATGACGACATTCACCAAAAAACCAATAAGAAAATGTCGTTTCTTTAATCTGAATATTCAATTTGCTCTTGCAGTTTTTTATTTTCGCGCAAAAAATGTATGAAATTGATCCAAAGCTGAGAATACTGATTGAAAAATATATTAAAATATTTTTTAAAAATTGAACGAATAACAAAAATTGACGGTAAATCGTCCTGTAACAATTCCCTTTATTAAAAAATATCTAAAAAAAACTTGTTTAACTGTTGGTCCATCATCACTAAACATATTGAAAGAACAAAACTTTGGATTACGATAGATAAGCGTTTTTAATTTGTCGCATCGAAGAAATATATCCAAAAGAAAGAACCATAATAATAACAACAATGCATTTAACAAAGACTGTATTCCATAATAAGTATTTATTGTCACCTATAAGCCCTTATAAAATAATTATTAGATAAGATAGTCAGTCCTCTATATTTCCAATTTATTTATAAAGAAATAAAGGGGCAATTCAGAATCTAAAAATAAGAATATATAAACTCACAGGACGCTGCTTGTTACAAAAATAATCTGAATATTGCGTTCTCATCACAACACTTTTATCAGATCCTAAAAACGGTATGCACCAACTGTTGATATAATCATTGTAAAACATTCTGCCCCTATAAAATTTGATATACATATTAAAACATAATTCTATTTCACTTTCACCATGAAATGGACTTTGAACGGAATAAAGAATGTTCGACTTTCGATAGAATTTTTTACATAAAAAATTTAAATTATCATCTTCACCACAGAAATACCATTAAAATGTGGCCCTTTTACCTCAGTTAAAAAGTATATTAAAAAAGCAGAAAAAATAAAGGATTCTTTTCCGCTTACAAAATAAACATTTCATTTGAACTTTTCACTTCCAACTTTCTTTTTTGTTAAGATAAAATGACTGGACCAACAACGGTGTATTTATTATGAATGATAGGACTCGATTACATATCAAAGAAATTTCAAAAATGGGCCATGAAAGAAAAGAATTAAAAAAATAGAAACGATCATAAAATATCCATGAAAGCGAAATGCGTTTTTCAAATGGAAAGGGAAAAATGAACAAATTATTGTGATATAGCAAAGTGTTCAATTCCGTTTGAATCACCTCAACCTATTTCTTAAAAAAAGCCCATAGATATCCCGATGTAATAAAATATTATACAATAAAATATATTATGTAATAAAGATGTTCTTAAGTTCAAAATAATAAAAATAGAAAACTTAAAAAAAATTAAACGACAAATATGAAGAAACCGTTTTGGTGGTGGAAATTCATTTTTTGGCAGCTTCTCAGGCATTATTGCTCGACGAATTTTGCCTAGTTCATCAGTTCTTGCATTTGATAATCCCAAAATTAATGACCGATATGTGCCTCCATTTATAGAATAACCCTTAAATGTAGCTAGTAAATATATATTTTAATAACGAAATTAGGTTTTACCAGCCAAAGCGACCTATTTGAATGAAAGGGATAAACTGGCTCAGTGAGTTGTTACTCTCATTTCACGGAAGTATCTATTCCCGATGGCAGTGAACTAGTTGTTCAAAGATCCTGATGGCGAATCTCTTGCTTATTAACAGCCAAGACAATCCTAAAAATTCAATGAGCTTATTTAATAAACAAAAAAAAATTTTACCTCGGAACCAAAATTTATCTGCGTAAATGTCTCAATAAAATCCAAAGAACCATTAAAAATTTGTTTCATTTTGACAATACCTAGATCGCATATGATGCTATCCCAACCACATGCACCGACTATATATACTCCCTTTGCTTTTGCGTCTTCGTCATAAATCATTTGCATTTTTTCCAAAAACTATAAATGAAATATATGAATATATAAATATATAAATGAAATATATAAAAAAATAATTCGTAAAAAAAATAATACCGAAACAAATATAATGAATTTACAAATAAAAAAGCCTTAAAGTTAGCAAATAGCTTATAGCTTCACCATATTCATAAGAAATCTCTAGTATCAATGAGGACTGTCATAATCGCCTTGAAAAAAAAGGAAAAGTAGCATACGTAAGGTTCACCGCATATGTCCACATAATGCACGCTATTTCTGATTGCTGCCTTCACAACTTGCTCACCATATAGACGATACTGAATTTTTAAAATTAATAAAAATAATTCATAACGCAATAAATATTTTTTCATTGAATAAATAAATGATAATTACACTAAAATTTTGCGATAAACCATTCATCTCTAAATTTCCCAAGAAAGAAATCAATTAATACAACTTAGTAAAATTTAACTTGTGATAAAAATATTAAAGAATTTATTTAAGAGGAATTCTTCGAACCAGTTCACCGAAAATAAACATTTACTTAGTTGATCTTTTACAAATTTCAAACTAAATCAGTAAATCAGCGGACTTATCAAACATACTTTATCAAATATTCAATGAAAGCCAAATAAGAATCATATATTCAATAAAAATCGCCTGAAATACTCCTTGAAGGAAACAATCAAACTAAATCTGCGAATAAACTTTTCCAAAGAAAAAAATTACCGGACCAATGGCGTTAATAACAACTTTAGTATGCGAAAGCATTCGATCCAATGCTTCATCATCAAAGCAATCGGCTACAATAAATGGAAGAATTTTTCCAGATTTACCATCTGCAAAACAAACCATAAGAAGAAAAAATAAACTAATGATAACTAATGGCAAAAAATAATCTACTGAATGCATGGATCGTCTAGCGATATAAGTTTAGGTGGTGGGAAGCTCCAATTAATTCTAAGCGATATCGAGACGGGAGACTTGTGAATATCTTTTGTTGATAACCAGTGCAGTAAGCTAAAGCAGAGATAATGCGCACTGTTTTTTAGAATAAGAGTAATTCCAGTGGTTTAACAAAAAAAGAGAATCGATTTATGAAAAAAACCACCTTTGCTTTGGGCAAATTTATTGCGAACTTCCAAAAGTCGAAATTCATTTCGTCCAGCAATTGCTATATTCGCATTTTCATTATTTTTTAAAAAATTTTCAACGATATAACTGCCTGTAAATCCTGTAGCGCCATAAATAATTACATCGTACTTTTGCGTCATTTTTAACTAAAAAAGGAATGAATAAATCGCTGAAAAATTAAAGAAACGTCAGAAAGACGAAAAAATTCGGCTCGTCTTATTTAATTAGCGCATATCACTGACAAACACAAACCGACAATAAATGTTAAGAAACCAAAAATGAAAGAGAGTAGTAATCTGGAAAATTTTTAGAAAAATATTCTACTGGACAGTTTTAAATGAAATTTTAAAATTAAGAGAAAATATGAAATTCGATGCGACTGCAAAGAATTATTGGCGAAGAAATGGGAAAGTGACAAATTCGTCATTTGCGTGCGTCGCGGTAGTAATAAATTTTTTCAACTTAATTTCATGAGAAAATGCCAATTTTTCAAGGAATTTCATTTGTAATTCTCAAGAATTTTTTCTATTTCCAAAATTTTTTTCATTATTATTTTATTAAAGTTTTATTCATTTCTAAAGAAAACCCTCCAACGAACCCAAAAAACCCGCGGAGAAGTCAAAAGAACCCATAAAACCACCAAAATTTTCGACTATTTTTTCCGTAAATAAAATTTTAAAAATTAGATTAATTTCAAATGTTGCAGCTTCCTATTTAATTCTTCTACAACTCAAAATCCACGGTCATTAATAACTTTGAAAAATTGCATTTGAAGTTTTCCTTTCTTCTTGTTCGTCGATTTCGAACTGAAATGCTTTCGACCTTATAAATGTTCTTATAACGTTATTAAAGGCAAAAGCACGATTATGGGATCGAGTTATGCTGGCGACTCACAAAATTTCTTCAGCCCGACAAGCCAACAAACGAGTTCACCAGCAACATGAGCGCTGTTTGGAAAAGAAGAGGAGCAGCCTAAGTAACCTCTTAGGGGGACATTAAAGAGTAATCAATCCATTTTATAAAAAAATTCATAAAAAAGTTATAAAATTTTTTAATTATGTTAACGAGTTAATAATTATTCGTTTATATTATTCGCTCTTCTTTTTATTTATTTATCATTTATTTATATTTGTTTTTTTTTTATCTTTATTAAGAATAACAATAACGACAGTATAATAAACCTCATTACTCTTCTATCCATTAAATTTCATGGTCTCCGTGAAATTTGCATGTTTCTTGTTTTGACGTGAATAAATTTGTCAGAAAAGTTGAATCCGAATGGCTGCTGAGGATCCACCTGTTCTTCTTGTATCTCCAAGTGTCTTTATGATGAAAAAGTCTACTTAATACGATGTCCGCATCCTCTGATGCGCGTGGTACATGTGGCTACTAGCATAGTGATTCCTATGAGAGGTATGTAGACTTGACAAAATGATTTCTAAGCTTGAGAATGAAATAAAAGTTCCCAAGGTAACTGCTCATGACCTATTAATGAAAACGGCTGTCAGTTGGTTGAGGTCCCAACCACAGTAACATGAGACCAAGTTGCTCATGAACGTCGAGAGTTTGTCTTCATAAAGCAGACTCATTCAGTGAAATGATGTGGAATAGTAATAGTAAGTGTATCTGGGAGGTAAAATGGCTCAGTGGGCTTTTCGATTCCAATTCCGAGCGCTGATTCTGAAGTTCTATTTCCCGCAGGAATGAAAATCCCAAAAATCCGGGTTATGCTGGCGATTCACCCGTATTTCTATCGCCAAGGGAATCCCTGGCATATTTGTGTAGTGCGACAAACCAGTCTAACCAAAAATGGTGAGGGCTCTTAAAAAAAAGCATTTGTGCCTATCAAGACTATCAAAGGCTGCCTTATACGGTGGAGGAAACTCTTTGCGGCCAAACTTAACCACGGTGTCATGACATCTGTCATCCTTGGAAAAACTGAAATGTGTATTTATGTTTATAATTGCCGCTAACAGAACTCAAGGAAAACAGAACTCAGAAGGTCATTCAGAAAGCTCAAGGAATATCCGTCAGTAAAGTTCCTGATCTTTGGGCTAAAGTTTTCAAATGTTGTCCACAGTTCTTCACGATATTCCTTCAACAGACATGCTCTCTGAATGCAAGAAAGAACTAATGTGTTGACTAAAAATACTATTCCGAATCGCGAGTTGCTTCTGAATAGACCTATGGCAGTACGAGGGAGCATGATACTTGTACTCAATAATCTGGAGACCAAGACGCGAGTACGCACTGATACACTAAGGATTGCGTTGAAATTTCGCTTTAAGTGTCAATATTTAACTGTAGGATGAAATGGATTACGAACAGTTTTTGCTGAACACTCAAAGATGCACAAGACACTCCAGAGCGTTACATCACAAATCTTGGACAAACATTGATGGCGTAGTCCTTTCTGATGACAAATAGAATGAAAGAGAAGCTAGAAAGTGTATAGACAACTGCATCAAAAATGGGACCAATGTGAAAAAAGGCGGAAGTATTTTCGCCCCTTATACATGAGCTAATAAAATCTTTTTTTTACCAGTTCATCACTGGTTGAGGAAGTGGCAGATCTTAAATATCTTGGTTCCGCTTTATACAAATGTCCAAACCAACCATAGTCTGAATAACTAGAAATGCATCCTTCTTTCTTCTGGCGAAGCCTTTATGGAATCGCAAAATCATTTGGCTCCAGTGCGCATTATCCTGTTATATAGTTGCAAAACTTAAATCATCCACCTTTGAGCACTTATTTCCAAGGCTCATTTTACATATTCGCCGAGCAGATGAAATCCTACATGATCCATATTCCTCAGACATCGTCTGCATTCAGAATATAATCACAGCATCGCGTATGTTAGCTAGGCCATGTTCTCCGTCGCTCACACATTTATCACGATGGTGTCAAAATGTTGTCGAGACAAATCGAGACTCGGACTGATATAGTCAGAGGAGATTTTGAACGTATAGGCGGTCTGCGATATACCAGCTTATATGGTACAAAAATGAGTGGCTTCTTTTATTATCAGGCGTCGGATCGAACGGTTCGAAAGTGCTTTAAACTTGTGGCCAGCGAAGCCAGCCTAACAAATTATGCTGAGAGCTAATATTAGATGATGATGAATTAATTTATATTCTCCTTTTGATTCACTAAAAGTACACGGAGATACGATATAAAAATGAGGAAAATGAGGAAGAGAATTAAATGAGAGCAATTGGTGAAATCCGCAATATGAGTAAAGGGTTCTGATGTTGACTGACGTGCCGTCTTACCTAGGATTTCAAACGTTGAGCCAGCTCAATGAAACAGTACGAGTTTGTAGATTGCGCGGCTGCCTGGCACTTCTGCTTTCTATACGGTACAATGATCGTTTGTTCTTGACACAGTTATTGTTAACTACAAATAGGCTTAGCATAATCGAAATTAAAAGTTTCCCAAACTATGTTCCGCAAAATTTTCTATTTAAATTTTGCCACCACCTATTTACCTTTTGCTTTTTATTTAATGCTTCATTTTCGCGTAATCCTGCAAAATATATGAATAGTCTTAATGTTATACCTAAGGATTCGACTATCTAATATCGCATCCGAAATATCAAAGGAATTTGTGAATCAAAGACCGAGAAACATTGATCTGATTTTTGTTCTTTTCAAAAAATTAATTGTTACTATATTGTTGTATACAGGTGCATTATATATGTTGAAACTAATTCAAGCGAAGATAAATGATTCAGCCTAAGCCTCTCATAGGATTCAACAAACAAAAGAATCATTACTAGAATCCTTTATTAAAAAGCTTCCGAGTGGTTCCGAGGTTTCGCCCGCGCTCCTTGCATTCCCGTTAATTACTCAGAAATCCGTTAACATTAATTAGCATATTTGATCAGTAAATGCGACTAAGCTCATTTCTTTCTTTAAGTTGTTTTTACGAATTTATAGTGCCTGAATCGATAAAGCGGTTAGAATAGAACTTTAAATCTAAATTTTAGGAGAAATTAAGGAAAAGAATTTTGGAAGTAAAAAACAACTTCGCCCTTTATAATTACCCTTTATAATCAGAAAATTTATTCAGTGGCCACAAAAAAGGCGACATTCCGCTTGTCGGACTAAAAAGATTAAATTTTCTGTCCTCCAAAAAATAATAAAAATTCGATTCGGAACGAACACTTTTGTCGCGAAATGCAATTTTTCGCTAAAGAACAAACCAATTCAGCCCGTTTTTTTAAAAGAATTCCCTCTGAATTTCTTCATAAAATTAATTCTAATTCATATTTAAAAAGGAGGAACTTTGACAAAGAACTTTTTATTAAAATCTTCGTAAAACATGTTTCATTATCGTTTCAGATTTTTAGAAATCCATCATTAATTTTTTTCGAAAAAAAAGCAATCGAAGAATTGTTCTCTCTAATCAATTCATTTGATTGCTTCATGTTGTACTGCTTTTTCCAAGAATTTATTTTTATTAAAACGAAAAACGAATAAACTTCAAACTAAAGGATTTTGGAAAAAATCCTCAATGCATAAAAAATAAATGAAATAATAACGGCTCCACAAAAACATTCAGTTAATTGAGAGTGTGCGTGCTAATGACAGAAACAGAAATCTACATACGGATAAATTAAACAAATAAGCTACAATACTATGGAGGTCAACGAAAGGTCAATTACATATGAAAATGAACAACACAAAATTTGCGACAATATAGATGTGCAAGTGAGACGAAAGTAAAACGTTAAAAATGCAATGTCAGTGAAAATCACAATAACGCTAACACCTAAACAAAGAAAAAATGAGCCTTAAAATTACTTTAAAACTGTCTAGCATCATCACTCACAGCAATATGAATAAGAAAAAGCAAAAAAGGCCGTAAGCATTTACCAGTTTAACCTAATTTCCCAACAATACAATTATTTATAACGAGATGAAAGACATTATCATACTTTTTATTGCTCGAAACAACCTTGGAAAACCTGTTTTTCAAAACCAATCCCCACTCGAGAATTCTTTTAGAACTTTCGGAACCTTAATTTCAGCAAACCTTTAAAAATTTTTGATGCAATGAATAATTGAAAAAAAACTTGACAATGCCGATCTCTTGATTTACAACCGCCAAACAATTCAAAATGAATCAAAAAAAATAGAAACCCGATAAAACCTTGTATTTCTAAAAAAAACGAAGGAACACAACAATTTATAGAGTTGAAAATTCCACTGTCACTAACGGCTGCCGTTACGAATTAAATGGCACAGCCATTTCATTAATATAACTACTTATAATAATGAATAAACGCTAAAACTCATTTGATAGTTAAAATCATTAGTACAAAATTAGAACAGAAAAACAAAAAGAAAAACAGAAAACAGTAAATTTCAGAGATTCATATACAATTTCCCTTGTATTTTTAGAAATTTTCATCCAATTTTACAATGCTTTTATATATAAAAGGCAGTTCAATATTTCTCAACACAAAAAAAATAAAGCTTTACAATAAAGGTTACTTTACCATATTAAATATGAAAAACATTTTGTATCGATATTTCCACCTTCGGATCACATCAGAAGAACTTCATGTTTCGTTCTCACCATCTAAGAGTTCCACTATATTATTCTAAACAACTAGCTACTTATATTTTTCATCGCTAATGGATTGCCACTAAATCATCAATTACAAAATTATATAGGTTGCATAAATTACGAAACAAATTTTATGTTCAAGTAAAATGAACAATATAATACAGAAATAATGTTAATAAAAGATAAAAAAAAAAACGAGCAGGTGAGGCACGAGATACAGCGCTTATAACATTAATAGTGTAGTGAAAGAATAATCCCGTCTATGCATCGAGTTTCATTAAAACACAAAACAAATTATATTATATACATATATTATATATATAAACAATTTTTCAGAATCATTTCCCTTTTCTCCTACGAGATAAATTTCAATTAACCAAATTTTCGTCTAGATTTAATTTTTTAACCTGAATTGAAATCATACTACAAGCGTTTTTTCTGAGCTATGAAGAAAAGAATATATACCTAAAATAATCCTGTTCACAAGGAACATAAAAGATAGATAAAAAAAAAAAGCAAATAAATTCGTTGAAATACAAGCAACCAAAACCAATGAATAAAATGATATGCACTTCAGTTTTCTGACTAGCTGAGTTTAGACAACCAATGAAAAACGAAAGATACTACTACGTTGGAATAATATAAATAATTAGATGAAACGCCACAAGCTCTGAATTTCAATTTCAATTTCAATTTCAAATATAAGAAATTTCACTTCAAATTATTCTAAA
Organism: Dracunculus medinensis; assembly: GCA_900625125.1. Lineage (NCBI taxonomy): Eukaryota > Metazoa > Nematoda > Chromadorea > Rhabditida > Dracunculidae > Dracunculus > Dracunculus medinensis. The sequence goes on from UYYG01001154.1 coordinate 526,982, forward strand.
TTTGTTACTTTTTGGCATCGATATAGTAGAAAAAACTTACAAAAAACTATCAAAAATTAAATATTCCCTTTGAAATCATATCCAAAAAAATATTTCTTCCCATGACTGCCCAAAAATGTAGTAAAACAATTTATGAATAACTGCACTATTGACGAAGTAGGTTAAAAATTATCATACCACGGCAATGATAGTGAAACAAATGATGCCTTGACAAATTCAAGTTTAAATGATAAATAAAAAAAGGAACGATGACAATCAACCCCATAACTACTCTACTTTCTTTTGATTCTTCACCCAGTACTTACTTTATTTACAAAACATATCTGCGCAAGGACAAAGAAAAAAAGGCAGAGAAGAAAAAACAGACAAATTTTTTGAAATTTTTCAAAAAGAAATTTTGAATTCAATTCATTCTATAAATTTGCTGACATTGTGACAGGAAAGAACTTTTCCTCATGGAAATATAGATATCTAATAATTTGGGCAAAGCAGATACGTTAAACTAAATAAAGCAGGATGGATGGATGATGTAAAACAAAATTTACGCAGTTGATAAAATGACTCGGTTATTGACCGATGGAAGGCCAAATAGATTGATTATATCAAACTGCGATAAATTACAATCTACCAACGGATTGTAATTATTTTCCTCCCATTTACGCCACATATCGATATACTCCTCTACATAATCGTTTTCACTCGTTTTTCGGCACAAAGCGTCATTGCCTGAAATGTTTGTCGCATTCGATGGTAGAGGGAACGCTGCACAAGATGACGATATTTCTTTCGATGTCGTCGTTTCATTGGAGGGCTTTATAGCACATTGTACATACTCCAAGAAAATACTATTGTCTGCATTGAGATCCTATAAAATATAATATCTGTCAACCGAATTGGATGGAACTGTCATCATCACAGAATTTAAAATAAGAAGAGCTAATTCAATAATTGCATCAATTTGCACTTAATTTGCACCAACAACATTAGGCTTTTTTCTCCATTCTTTTATTTGTAACCGACTCCCGAATAAATTTCAATAATTTTTATTCCAACAATTTTTTTCATCATATGCAATTAATTACCTCCAATTAGCAACATTTAAATATATTTTATTCTATCATAAATGAAAGGAAAATAATTAAAATGGCTTAATTTAGATATAAATTTGAAAAATGATTTTATTTGTAAACAAAATTAAATATTTGAAAAAGAAATTACCCAAGAAACGTTGCTGAAAGATATATTTAAACCATACTTGAAAAGTATCATTTGTAGCTGAAAAAACGGACTGGCCGTCAGACCACGGCCAGTTGAGATAATTGAAGCGACCAGATGTATTGATCGCATAATTGTTGTTACCTTGCTGAACGTAACATTCCCCTGACTGCCACAAACTTTTTATTTCCTTCTTTTCCCGCTCTTCGTTTTCTTGATCCTCCTTATCAATATACACAGCCAGTGCCGTACTTTCCTCTCTCAGACTATCATAAACATCAACGTCACAAAGATCAATTTCTCGCTGCAAACTTCTTTGATTTTTTCAGTAAAATTATCATAAATAAAATTATGTACCCAGTTCTTCGTTTTATCTTTAAACCAATTTATTTATCTTCCTTCAATAATAGTCGAATCAAATTATTCATCTCAACACCTCTCACACAACCAGATGATCTGCAGTATTTTCCATATTCAAGAAATTAAGAAAATATCAAAAATATCTAATATTATTCAAACAAATCTGAAACCTGTAATCGTTTCATCATATTGATGATAAGAACCGATTTTCTAAGCGAAGTAGAGACATTTGATGCACTTATCGTCTGAATTTTAGAGGTCGAAAGTTTCAGCACTTTTCGTCGAAGATTTTCATCTGTAATTCTTTTCGCTTCATTCACTCTGAAATTCAAACTATTTACCTCTCGATTTGAACGACAGGTTTTTTTTCTTAGTCAAGTTAATTTTCTACGTAACAAAAATTTTAAAAAATAACAACCTGTGAATGACGGAATAATTTTCTACCGAGGTTGTGGAAGGACGCTCTGAATAATCATCCTCTTCTTCTGAATCAATCTCCATTTGTTTATAACTAAAAGAACACAAAATCGCTCTGAAATTTCAAGGAAAAGAAGTGCATTTTAATCCACCTGTATCCTTTATTACAACAGTTTTATGAAATTTCAACAGTTTTATCTGAACTGCTCGTTATTTTCAATTCTCACCTTTATAATTTCATGTCTGATTTGATCTTAACAATTATAAATAATTTTTCAAATTTTTCTTTATTTCTTTCGTATTGAGTATACTAAATAAAAAGAAAGAAAAAGTCACTATCTGTAATGCTGGATGTTCTCATACTTTTCAATATGTATCAGGTGCTTTTGTGCATTTTCATTTCAATAAATAAATATTTAAAATGATGTAAAAATAACGTTACTCTTACCTTGCATCCAAAAAAAAACTTACATCTGTCGATGGTCTTTGCCGGTCACAAATGAATAGAAACCCTTGTAAAACGGCAGTTTATATGCCGAAATATTACCGAATTCGAATTTCGATTCATTCACAGACTCATGCAGATTATAGCAGTTGGTATAATTATTATTACTGAGATCCACTGAGTCAAAATGACCCGTGATTGGTAATGTTTCTCGCATTTCTTGAGCTAATGGGATGGTTAATGAAGAAGATGATGAACATCTTGGGAATGTATACAGCAAAACCATTATTGAGCAATTTAATTAGTACAGTATTTCTAAAATAAATTCTTTAAAAACATTAAAAGAGCGAAATTTTTAAATTTCCGAAAAAATAAATTGAATGATTCAAAAAAATGAAAAGGTAAAAAAGAACAACCGGAACTAAACCATATAATCTTAAAATGATTCTAATTTGATCTGCCTTATCAAATAATATTCACCAGACAACTTCTTGCTTTAACAGAACTTACCATTTCTGACACACAACTTTAGTGATCACTGGTAAAGGGAAACTTTTCTACACTTAGGGATTAAACTTGATGCAGACTGCTAAATTCATCAATTTTGACTTTAAAATATAGTCTTACGGAATTCCACTCTACTAAAAATGCAGAAAACTTATTTGTGCAAAAATCAATAAGTTTCTGTTCTTTTAGTTTTTCTAATACTTTGTCATATTTTTATTTTAATGATTATTTACATAAACAAAAAATTCTTGCAAATTTTGCTTTAAGCAGAAACTTTTTCCACCTAACCGAGCAATGCAACTGCAATAGCGCTAAAACACACAAAGAAAACTAGAGAAGAAAATAAAGCAGGAACGATCTTCACGAAATTTCGATAAAAAATAAGAGATGTGGAAAATCAGACAAAAAGATATTTCTCCATCCCGTTCGGCTTCTATGAAAATTTTTCAGCTCGGCACGAAAACAAACAAATTCGCCGGCGTTTCATAATCCCTTACAAATTTTTGCTAAAATTTGATAGTATAACCATGTTGAGGGGGAAAAACATGTGTATAAAGGTAAATTGTTTAGGAAAAACATCCGAAAGCATTAAAATAAATTATTTTAAGTAATTCAAAAAATCGAAAGTAAAAAACTACTCCAAAAAATTATATAAAATTATAAAAAAAATTAAATGCACGACCGACACTGCACGACGAAATTATTCTCACATTATCTCACATGCAAATACGTGGAAGGCGAGAAAAATCGTAGAGAGGATTAAAAAATAGTGAGAGGCGTTGACGTGCGATGGCGACATGAGGTCTACGTGGCGATAAACAGTATCAAATGATCACTAAGTCATCAGACAAAAAAAAATTCGAAAACTGAGATTTAACTGAACAATAATAAAAAATTTCATTGTTTTACTATCGATTTTGATGCAATCGAATACGATAACAGTCGCTTCGTTTTGTGCTTGAGAAATGATTAAAATGAGACATGAATCGCTATTTTTACTATTATCACTATTTCGTAAAGTATAGGTGATTAGCGTGGTCGTTAATCACTGATGGTTAGGTCTGCTGCGCCATCTGCTAGTAAAATTAGAAAATTTTGCCAGGTGGTCAGTTGGCGACAGAACAGAAGAGTCATCAAAAAGCCGGATTTTCTAATTACAGGTTTACTCCTGTTAATGCTCTTACATTTAGTTCTTTTTTCTTCTAATATCACTCGCCATTTGGCTTTCTATCAGCTGTAAAGATATGGTTTTTGAGGAAACTCGAGGATGGCAGACGTGCTTCGCTTCTATGAGTTAACTCGCGTTGGCGGCTGAGAATCGAATCCGCGAAGCTCACTCCTCGAAAAGCAAAATACTATTCAAACCATGCGGCCAATATTCCAAGCTTTCATAAGTTATAATTTTTTCCAAAACAATTTGTGAAAACGTTGTGCAGTAGTAAACAAAAGACATAAATCAAAAATCGCGAGACTTCTATTAAGCAAAGAGATAATATCGTTGAATATCGCTGACATTCACTACTCATTTCATCGTATCCGCTGCGTATTTTCAAATCGCGCTGCTAAATTCTCCACTGTTATGCCAGTCAGTGCGATAAGTAATACGTAAGTGGACAGCGATCACCACCTCTGGTTCGGCTCATTTCGTTGGCTGTTGTTAGGACAATTTTTTGCCAGGGAATCTCTCTTGGCGACAGAATTGGGTCAGCATGCATCAAGCGAATTTTTTTAATGACTGGTTTACTCGTTTCCTCACATTCGAAAACAGGACCACTGACTCTCAACACGATAATCTCAGCCATTATCTATTCGGTCACCCTGTCCTCTGATAAGGTGATAAGAAAAGAGGAAGTAAATATTTTGATAGAACGTAAAAGAGAATATTTCCATACATTTCTAATCCAATTTTTAATAAATTTAAATAAAATAGCATATAAATTCTTTCAATAAACAACCACCAACCACTCTACAACTTTGTTTATAACGAATGGATTGTTGAGACAACGTGTAATAATGATTGGATGTGACGATAAATGATGTTATCGAAATGAAATGCCACGCCTTTGCAAAGGAAATAATTTTAGTCGATTTGTTGGTACCACAGACTTTCTGGTCTGAAAATTAAGCACTGCTGACTGGGGTAAGCATAACGCCTTCGAATTCTTCTCACCGATGCTATTAAAAGTGAAATCCGGATGGTGTCTACCTGTAACTCTCATCCTATCAATCTTTAAAGAAAGGTTTTTTTAGTAATCAATGAAACCATGGAAATGGTGTATGCTGCTGGAATATGTATATGTTACAAGCTTAATTTCCATCGTAGACATTTTAAAGATAGGAATTTAAGAATTTAAGGATTTTTTACTTAACAGGTTTTCATTTAAAAATCTACGTATATTTTCCAACGAAGAGTTTCGACGCACCAATCGCTGTCGTATGAATCCGTTGTTCCCAGAGCAATTCATAGCTTCAACGACATTCACAAAGGGATCAATAGCTTTCACTAAACTCAATTATTTTTAACAAGACTTATTCCTTTTTTAAGCTCATGTCATTGTTGGTCTAAATGGTTGGTTTCGCTGGCGCCTAGGTAGAGTTTCTAAGCCTCCGATGCTATGCCTGAAAGTAACTGAAGCTATTCCTTTTTCTACCATCTAATCCCATCTATCGCTGGATCGATTTAAATCTTTAAAAACTTTTTTCTGACCATGAAGGTCGATGACCTGATTGGTTCTTCTCGTTTTTTACAACATCCTTCATAGAGCTTAGCATACAGTGGAGACGATATCAGTTCTTGGACACAAAGAATATAGCCAAACCAGCACACGAGACGCTTTATAACTACAATGTTAATGCATAAAGTATCCATCTTTTCATAAGATTTATAAGGCAAAATTTTCGACTGAAAATTTCACAGTGATTTTATTCCAGTTTTTTCGCTTTTCGTTTTTGATCATCGAAAATTGGTTACCCAAAAAAATAAGGGAAAGGAAGCAAATAAAATTTTCGTTTTTACGAAAAAAATCAAAATTTATTAATTTACTAATTATTTCCAACTTTCATACTTATTTATTTTAATTTCTATTGGAAATATAACTAATAAATTCGTCGCTGCAAATAATAATATTAGAAAGTAAGACTTGCTTACTTACTTACAATATACCACAGCACCATAAAGAATTTTAAAGCATTCTAAATGGATAAGCAAAGTTTAAGCATATGCATTCAGCAGTTAAGCAAAACAATCAGCTGCACAAAGCGCACGAATTGTGCCCCATGAAGCAACACTGCATTATTTTGCAATAGAATAGTTCGTATTTAGACTTACCGAAAAAATTGCCACTATTTCAGTTATTAACTTGATTCAAACGATCATATGACCATTTTACAAAAAAAAGTGTAAAACGAAACAACATAACAAGAGACACCAAAAATCGTACATTAAACGACACAATATAACGTGCAATTAGTGTAGTGAAGTATTGCACTCTTCCCTTGCACACAAAAAAGCATAAAACTTCTAGGAATTGATTTTGATAAAAAATTGGAAGACTGATGATCAAAAGAGTAAATTAAAAGAATTTCAGCAGGAGAACACAAAAATAAAGAGAATCGAACGAGGCAAAATATGCTTTCTTATCAGCTCGTTATCAGTTCATTAGCAGCCAAACTTTTGGCATTTTAAAGTATTTATTGTCAATTGTTGTCATGGCAAAGAAAAATGATTGGTTAGTTAGATTATGTTGAACCAATGAATAAAGAATTAGATTTTTAACTGCCATTAGATATTTGTTCTGCTTCTTCAAACAGCATGTAGCATTACTAGGCAGATTCAGATGGCTAAAGCTGTAATTCATATTTCCAAAAAAGTAATAGCAAATCAGGCAATGTCATCAAACGACAACACATCTCTTCCATAATCTCTTCCTTTAAGAGGAGCTTCATTAAAAGCGGAACCACGCAAAATATGACAAACCATCATAATTTCCTAACTTTTTCTTCTTTAAGAACTGCAGTTTCAAGTCGCACTGCCAGCAAAATGAAGAAGAAAGGTATTTAAGGGTAGTTTAAGAGTTGTCGACTAAGTTGTTGCGCAGGTATGTAGCTAGCAATGTTCGCACTGCGAGTATCTGCAAACATCCCACATAATCTGCATTCTATAGATTTCTCAAATTCTCTTTCGTCCTGCGACATAATTTCGTATTAGTTTTTGACGGTTCCTTAATTTTTAATGAAGACAAAAACTTAATAAATTTATGAATAGATTAGGTTTATTCACCCTAAAAAAGAAATGAAAAGCCATAATTATTGCTATTGAAATTCAATAATTCGGAAATAAATTATCGGAAAAACATCAAGAAATTCTGCTAAATTTACTCGAAAAAATCGTCATCCGAGAATAAACTCACAGATTTCCAACAAAATTTCTACCTATATTTAATAATAATAATATTAAATAATAAATGATAATTACTTCTTATAATAATTACTTCTTCTTATAAGAGAATCGTAAAAGATTTGATTTTTAAAGTTTTACTTTAACAACGGAAACCAACGGAAATCGAACTCGAAGCAAAATTTCTCAAATTCGAGAAAACGAGGAAGTTTTCGCCGAAATTTCGAAATTTTTTGTTTCACCACAGTCCATCCCTGTCATTTGCATGAACAAATAATCATTTGAAAATCCGAGCGATGTGACGCAAGTTGAGTAAATTAAGTCAGATGACTTTCTAGCAAAATTATCTCAATCGAGTAACCAGCAAAGCCAGAAATTTTTACTACTTATTTAGCGCTTATTTTCATTATTAAAACTACTTTTTAATATTTAATTGACAATTAAACTTTTCTTTCATAATAAAATCTATACTTTTAAAATAAATTTGTAGTTTTTCGAGAATTTTTTTTATATTTTATGTTGAATCTCTGAAATTTTGAAATTTTGGAATGGGATTTTACATCCCATTTTGTCCGTTATTTATTATTCGTTATTTATTATTTTCCTCCCTTTTAGGCAGTTTTAAACGAGCAAAGATCGATTACTAAACCCAACATACCACAGCCTCAACGCCCCTATTAAACTGACCTTTAATCCTCACCGCTGCACCACAGTCAATTCCTCACAAGCCACTCACGGGATAGCTGAAAATCTTTAGATAACGATGCATAGTTCTATGTTCTTGAAGTCGAATTTGTCCCGCCCACTACCAAATCTGTATTGTATATTTCGCTACAAATTTTACTGGCCGCTGTTTTTAAAACTTTTTTCGTGAACGGTTGTTTTTCGAGTCTTTCATGGATAATTTTACATGCTTTTATCAATTTTTTAAAAAAATTGAGAATTAGAAAATTAGAAGCGAGAAAAATTCCTCAATTTTTGCATTTTTAAGTAAATATTAAAATAAATTAATTTAGAAATGTCAACAACGATGTTTGATTTGAGAATAACGTACAATACAAATCCATATCCTTATTACAAACGTTTTCCAAAAACAATGAAAGTTTCCGAATTGAAGGTTTTTCATTTTTTTATTTATAATTTCTTAACTTTTGCCCGTCGCTACCTTTCTCCTTCATCCTGAAAGCATTCGTCACGTTTGGATTGGCAGATTCGAGTCTTTAGCGAGTGTGGATTGTTGCTCTCACGTAGAGGCACTCCTGGCGGGGACAAACCTGCTTCGTCAAAATTTAGGTGGTGCATTCCACCCGTTCTTCTGTCGCCAACTCCCTGGTAGAGTTTATCTGGTTCGACGAGCCAGTGAAGCCAACCCAACCAGAAATGCTGAGCACTCTTAGAAAAGAAAATCGTTAGGATGAGGCTGCTTGGCGAGGCAGCCACTCAGGGATAAACTTGCTAATACATTATGATAGAACTGTGACGTTTAAGCCTTGTGAACTCAAGTAATAATCACGTATCTCAGTTACACAATGTTTATAACATAATTTTATAACATCTGCGGTCCATTTCACAATCTCCATACCATTTGCATGTAATTTTGCGATCTTTAATGCATATCAATTAGTAATTTATGAAAATATAGCGCCAAAAAATGTTTTTTGATTTCATGTTTTGGAACTTTGATTTTGAAGCATTTACGTGTCTAAAAATCTAAAAATCAAATGTGAGTAAAATTTTAGATTTTAGATTGGAAAAATTCCAAATCTATCCATGATCCTTTCTAAGCTGGTCGAACAAATCTCTTTTAGCTGTTTGGGGCTCTCTACTTTATCTGCTTGGTTCTTCCATTCTTCGCATATACCGGATATATTGGTGTCTTTTACTGGAAGCTTTTCCGCCATCTTCTTTCTCTTTATGTTCGAATTTCGGGCAAATCACTGTCCTCAGACTATCGTGCAGGTAGACTTTACGTTGAATTTCGTTGATACCACTGCTAACATGCACGGAAAGTTTACAGTTCTCTTTTGGAATTCTCTTATGGAATAGAATATTTCTTGTTTAAGTGCGGGTCATTGTTGCTGAAAACAGAAATTTCATGATTTTTCATGATTCTTATTTGTATGATTTTTGCACAGATATGTGTAGGCTTCAAGCGAAAAAACTCCAAAGCTTTAACAAAGAGTTGCAAATTGTGAAATGCAGATATTACGATGCTATGTGCGAGGTTTACGAATTGAGCTGCAAATTTATGAAATTATGTGACAAAGCTACTAGCGTAATGGCCAGGAAAGTCACCCAGATAAGAATGGTGGACTCAATTACAAGAAGCCAGTGGAGATAAATCGGTTAACTGAAAGAATATCTATAAATGGTCGTTTCGTTAATCTTGTAGAGAATAAGTGCGGTGAAAAATGTTCTAACGCTTAGTTCTATTAGCCATGTTCTCATCACTTACCACTGATTTTTATACTTGTTGGTTGTTCGATATAGCAAATCAAGCGGTATATCTTGCTGAATAATGGGCAAGAATCTTAACGATCATTCTACTGGTATTTTGTTTTGTTTTTGAAAATTTTTTCATTGGAAAGCTAACAAACTAACAGCTGAATGATTGAAAAAAGAGCTTTAACTTTTTTGAAAAATATGGTTTTATTGCTTTCCAGTTTTCTTACATCCAAACACATAAATATCAATGAAGGGAATTTTTTTCCAGGAAAAATTGCAACTAGTTGTTGGTATGTCAAAGGAACAAATGCATTTGGAATTACGAGATAAAAACAATGAATTTATTGCAATGTTGAACGATGATTGTGCTATACTTGAAAATATGGGAATTTGTGATGGTGGCTTCTTCTTTTTTAGAACTAGAATTAGAATTAATATGTTTTCCACTTTTATTTTGACTGATTGATATTGTTTAGGAAGTGCTATATGTCTGAGCAGTCATTCGGATTTCATTTTTAAATTTATCCTCGTTAGATGAATTAGATCCATATTTAATTACCCAATTATATTGGAAATTTTCGGTTTTTCTTCCAGCTATAAAAAACCAATTTTATCCTATAAGAATACTTCAAATTTCGTAAGAGAATTGATTTTGAATTGATTTTAAATTGATTTTTTGGATTTCTTTTAAATTGAGCAAGGAACAGGAATTAAGGTATGGTAATTCATGCAGTCAGTACGTTTGGAGAATCAAATTTATTAAACGATTCTTCAATGGTTGAAAAATATGAATTGCCTGACGCAGATTACGAAAAAAGAAGTGGTTAGTTTATGCAAAAAGAATTATAAGAATTTAAACACATTAAACACATTAAAAAATCTTAAAATTTATATAAATATATATATATATATTGTTAGGTCGAATGTAGAAAATGATTTTCGATTATTGATAATTTTTTTTAAAATTGCAAATTTTAAATCAGATTTTCAGTAATTTTTTGGTTTTTAGATAGCGTACGTGCGTGGATGCGACAGAAGGGTTTCAACAAATCCCATTCATCAAAAGAAATCGATAATGCTGAGTCGGTTAAACATTTCAAGGTAATTAGTGGTAGTTTTTGCCTCCAGTGGTATGCAAAAATGTTCAGTTTAACAATTTTTGTGAATATGGCTAATATTTAAAGCAAATAAGTTTTCATTTGGATCTGGCACTTATTACCAAACCATTCGATGTACATTATTGAATGGTATGAACGATGCCATAAATTATTCGAAAACGAACCATTGTTTTTTCGCACATTTTTCGTCCAACTACTCTGACTAATCTGTAATAATAAAAGGGAATAATTAATAAAGGAAATAAAAATTAAATCTATCCTACTGTAGAACCATAGGAAATGAAAATAAGAGGTTTTTTTTCTTCTCAATTAGAGAAATTCGATATTTTCTTCGTTCTCGTAAATTTTCTTTTGTGGCAGTGGTAAATAATTATTGACGCCGAAACTCATAAAAATTTTTAATAACTAATTAATAAATAGAAGTAATTATTAGTTAATTTATGATTTCTGGAAAAATCTTCAAAATGAAAAAATTTTTTTTTGCAAAGAGACTGGTTTGATCATAGGCAGTGGCTTCAAAGTTTCATATTAATTTAGATTGGTGATCGATGTAAAGTTATTTTACTATCACAACAAAAAAAGTTAGGAGAAATTTCTTACATCGGCTTAACTGATTTCAAACCAGGATATTGGATCGGTGTTACTTACGATGAACCTGTGGGAAAACATGATGGATGTGTCGCTGGCAAACGGTTTTCGTTTTCTATTATTCTGTTTTATTTTCTATTATTGTTTAGTCTTACCAATTTCCTACTTATTTTCAATGGTTCCTGGCATACGATTGGTAAGGTAGTAGCATGGACGTATGAGAGAGCAGAGAGGTTATAGGACTGAAAATAGATGCGAACTCGACTGTTGTGATAAAATAGTACTGTGGTGGAGAGTAAAGATGATGGGATGGGATTGCTATGGACGGAAATAATTCAGCGATGAAAAAGAGACGAAAGAAAATGGGGAAAAGAGAGAAGGAGGCGAAAAAATTCGGCTTCAAGTATGAGCACTTTGGCTGCATTGAACCAGAGTCAGAAAAAGGGGGAATGAATTTTTTTGAATTTTTTTCCATTTTTAGGTTGATTCTTTTATAATTATGATTAACCGTAATAATTTAAAATCTTCACCAAAAAGTAATTTTGATTATGGTTTGCAGTTATTTCTCGTGTGCCGATAAACACGGTGTATTCGTTCGACCACGCGATATTCAAGTTATTTCGTCGGAAAGTGAGGAGGAGAGTGGAGATGAAGCAATGGAAATCTAAATTTGGCTTAAGTAATACGGAGAGAATATTGCTGCCGATTTTTTTTTTATTTTCGATTTCAAAAGTTTTAAACAATTTTCTAAAATGAATATGTGAATATTTTTTTCGCTATTTTCATGCACAAGTCGTTCGATCTCTGTAAATCAGTGGTGAATTGCCACTAAACACTAACGCCGGTCTAGTGATGAATATAATGCTGTTTCATTTTCCTTTCATATTTCCTTGTACATTTTCATTCCTATTTGTATTACTTCGCTTTAAAAATAAAGAAATGGTAAAATAAAAAATATTTTAAACGCAAAGATTCTTTCAATATTGCACGTATAAAATTGAAAAGTTGGGAAAATTACTGATCATCACCTAATAAATTAAGTAAAAGAATAATTGCCGGTGAAAAATAAGAGGAAAAGGAGAACTGATAAAATTCATTATTCATAATAATTGTTGATTCATATTAATGAACACTAATAATTAATAAAATATTGGTAATTCATGTAGTGAAATCGGGTAGGTTTGTGCATAGGGAGCTGGAAGTTCCATAATCCTCGGGGATAATTGCTCGCTCGTATAGCGAACTTGTCACAAGCATTATCAGAGTTGGAAAATGATAATTTTTAAAGTACAATTACCAATTTAAATTAACATTTTTCCGAGGCAATCCAACTGCAAAATAGTAATTTTCGAATAAATTATGGCGGCAAAAATTTTTAAAAAATGGAGGTAATTAATTGGGCCAAACCATTTCGATTTAGTGAATATTTTACTCTTTCTTTGTCGAGTGGTTTATAAATTGTTTAAATTGGTGGATTTCTTTTTTTCTTCGGTGGCTCACCATTTCTGGCTGGGCTCAGTATAGTGGCTTGCCGGGCCTTTGCCTGTAAGTGGCTCACCATTTCTGGCTGGGCTCGGTGCATTGACTTCTCACTTGGCAATAGGAACATAGGTGAGCGGCCAGCAACATTCGTAATCAATAAATTATTCAATATTTAAAAAATATTTTCACAAATTTTTCGAAAATTTCGGCTTTTCGTTCAATATTTTTAAAAAAGATTTAATGATTTAAAGATTTTTAAAATAAATTTTTAAATTTATTTGCGTTATGAAATTTTAAAAAATGATTATTATGGAAATTAATGGGAAATAATGTTTTAAATTTTAATTTTTCGCAATTTTTTACAAAAGTAAGTAAAAGTAGTCAAAAGTGATCAACGCTCACCGTTCTCGGTAAGAATCGTTCGAAGTTTTTTGCTAGGGGGTCGAGTAAATTTTGTTTTTCAATGAAAGAAATGTAGTGTCCGATAGGGCGCCGATTCTTTGTTTTGGCCATGGTGCACCAAAAGCTTCGTCCCGATTTCTCTCCTCTCTTTTCTATCGTTCCGCTTACCTCCTCTCTGCGTTCTCTGCGTTCCGTATTTCCATTTGTTAACACTAATAAATGGTCTATGAATTTCATTTAATGCTTTTAAATTCTCAACTTTTCATGTTTTTTTGCGGGGAATATTATGAAAAAAGAATTGTCACCTGAAGCATTTGCAAATATACAAAAAGCACAGTCATTATGTTCAGAATTGCTTCGACTGTACATTCAGAATCTAACAATTGTTCAAAAAAAGGTTTTCTTTTGAGGTTTTATGGGTCAAAAAGTTGCAGAAAAATCAGTGGATGCTTGTTTGATAGGAAATATTTTGATGATGTTTTTTTATCAATTCAGCTATTTCAGTGTTTCGATGCAGCAAAAAATGTAGAAGTTGATGAAAAAAGCAGTTGGAAAAAGAAATTTAATACTCAGTTGATGGTATCAAAAGTTTTCATGACTGTGCTGGAGAAGCAAAAACCATATTTGTTTCTTGAAGTACGTCATTTTATTTTTTTCAAAATTTTCTGAACCGTTCTTTAGGTAATTTGCAATATAACTATTTTAAATAATGTAAGCTTTTTGCTTCTAATTTATCATATTTATGAAAATATCCATGGATTTCCTCTCTGGTTTTGGTCCTTATCGTTTTCTTCAAGTTTTCGACTTTATTTACTTTTTTTTTAAACCTTTAAGCCTTGAAAAAGTTTAAGCCTTTTTCCATTCTTTTTTTAAATATGGAAAATTATAGAAGGTTGTATTCATTTTTTGAAAAAGTCTCATTTGTATATTAAAATACATATTACTAAATGAATAGATAACAATTAAAAAATTTTCAGTTGAAAAACCTTTTCTGACTATAATTTATCATCTTTTGTTCTAATTCTTGTTTTTAATTTTATAAATTCTATGTATAACTTGCTGGTAACACGAAGATTTAAAAACTTTCATTCACAATGATTTTGTTTTGTTTTTAAAATTTATATAAGAGCTCGAAAAATTATAGAAAGCGTATTTTATTTGGTTGACTGAAATATGGCCTATTGTTCGGTCTTGTGACAGAAATGTTCAACTCAGCTGTATGGAAGTGGTCAAAGTAGTTGCAGGACACTTGTTGCTGTCTGGTGATGTTAGGCTTTTCCACAGTTTTTGCCTTTTTTTTTGAAAAATTCTTTCTAAAATTCGATTCAATATCAATCACTCAGTAAACTTTCCTAGAGATTCGTTTGCAGAGTGACATAAATGGTTTCAAAAAATTATTTTTGGACAAAAAATGATGATATTTAATCAGAGTAAAAACATTAATTCTTTGAATGAATTCGTCATTAACATTATTTAAATGAAAAATTGCAGTATCCAAAAGCAGTAGTTTGTTTACGACATATAGTTACACTGAATGAAGATGATCGAACTGGTAATTTGCTACTTTTGTTGTGGCTTTGCTATATGGGGGAATGGGAAGTTGTAAAGTATCAACTGAAGACACAGTTAAAGTTAAGTGAAAGCACGAGTAAACATTATTCATTAATAATCCAAGTGATAACTGAAGCAGTTGCTCTAAACATAGGGAATAATGAAGTTTGTTTTATTTATCTATTTTCAAAAATTCATATAGTTTTGCAAAATTCCATTTTTTTGCAACCTTTCTGTCGTTTATTTTCATTTATTCATCTTTCTATACTTATTTGGAAAAATGAGATTTAAGAATTCACGAATCAGTGAATCATGAATTTAAATTTATGTTAATTGTCTATATTTTTTGGAATTTTCATAGGAAAAGGAAAAAGCTGTAAAAACTTTGAAAAGCTATTGGGCTTCTCTTCATTCAGAAAAAACTTTTTATTGCTATCAGGCAAAAGCTTTAATCAAATATTCGTTGTTTATTGCTTCACATTTGCCAGAAGAAGATTGGAAAAAGGTTAAAATTATCCGTTCTCCTTTATCTTAATTTGATTTTTCAAATATCAAAAATAATGTTTGTTAGTTTTGATTCATTCAAGTTTTCAAGTTTTTTATAATATTATTCAAATTATTAATGAGAATACTTAAATTATCATTGCTTTTATTCATTTCAAGGAATTTCCAGGCATTGGATCCATTAAAATGTCTTGTTGCCGAATCCAATATTCTTTTTTCATTGACGAGAAGTCGTTATCGAGAATTTTGTTCTCTTGATCGAAACGTGGATATTAGTGATAAGCTGTTTAATCCAGATTTTTTCTGTAAGTTTTTGTTTTCTGTCAATTTTTTTACTTTAAAAACTCTGTAAATTTTTATTGTAAATTAAGCAGTCAATAATTATTCTCAAATTTGTGGCATATATTCTTTTTCTTTTTCGCTGAAATTTTCGCCTCATATTATTCAGTTAATATTTCCTTGTAGTGAATTTATGCTCGAGTATATCTGAGTATTTCGATATGCATCTTCTGTATTGTCGTCACCTTCTTGAAATAGGCATCCTTCGTGATTTTGAAGTCTTTGCGTTCAATTTATGGCAACATTCGCTGCGGTTCGGTATTTTCCCAAGGTTTGCATTTAATTTAATTTTTTTGATCGTTTTAAGATATGAGACATGTTAACGATTGGATTGGTTTTCAATATTATAATATATTTTAACCTACAATGGAAATACTGTAATATTGATGTAATAGGTTACAGTATTTAATCACTGGAACAAATTAAGAAGTAATTTTTGCTTCTATTGTGTCTGTCTTGTTTTAGGAATGAATTGAGTAAATTAATGCATAATCTCGACTCTCAAATATTTGATTCCATGTTGCTTTTGTCATTTTTTATTATTAATTTCTTTTGCTTCTTTTTTTTTAGTATCGAGATCATGGCTAAAGCTTTGCTTAATAATTTTTCAAATAAAATATTAAATCTACTCACAATTCTTTGATCTTTTTTTTCTTCATACGTTTTTTAGTACTTCTCAATCATCCTAAAAAGATCTCTTAAAAATTTCCAATTTCATTTGAAAATAAGTTTCATTTATTTTCTTTAAAGAGTTATTTCTATCGGAAATCTTCTTTTATCGAGTACTTTGATGGCAAAAAATACAAGTATTAATGCAAATAGTGTTCAAGAAGCGCTTGTTTCTTATTTGCATGTTAGTTTTTGATAATCAGTTTGATTTAATCTTTTTAATAAATCCTTTAATTCATCAAAATTATTGGCTTCTCAGTATTTGGTATTTTTTGTACATTTATTTGTAATACTGGAATATTTTTTTATAGCCAACTTCATGTTGTCGTGATTCAATTGCTGTTAAACTTAATGGAATTGAAAGGTCAGCGTTAATTTTTTTTCGGCTATTTTCGACTATATCCTTTAAATCGCCCTTCGAGATATTTCTGCGAGAATAAGATTCATATTTAGACGAACGGAAAGTGATGATGGCAAACTCATTACCATTAATTTTGTGGATGTGGAAAAATATCCTGCAAGTTGCAGTTGTTCCCTTTGTCAAACTCGTTCCACTAATTCTCAGTTTTCGCTTGATGTGGAATGTTCTGAATTTTTTCTGTCCAAATGCTCTTCGCTATCATGGCAGAAAGTTTTGGCAAGGTGTATACTTATTCGACGTTATATCAGTAGAATCTGAAGTGGAATCACAGAAAATGATGTTATTTGTTAAAATATTTGTTGATACAATAAGCTAGAAGTTGCAGATTAAAGTTGTTTTAATAGGAGGTGGGAATCGATCAAATGAAATGTAAGCGTATCCATGTCCCATAGATTAATCAATTTAAATTAAGCTGTTTTAACAAAAATATTCATAATATATTAATTTAAATAATGTTTACAGCAACCAAATTTTATTTTATTATTTCCGCTTTATGCAGAATCATTAAAAGCTGGACTTTGGAAATTCGAAATTTTGAGGATTTCGAAACCAAGAAAATTTATTTTAATTCATTTTGTAAAACGTCATCCTTAGATAGCTGATTTATGCTAGATTGTTATATTTCATATATTATCAGATTTCGTGAAGCAAGTTCAACTGTTTTTCAAATCATTCGAGAGCTAGCTAGAACCATGAACTTCTCTTTCAAAAATAAGGTTTCTTATATATTCCTACATCATTTTTTTTTTCGTAGGTACTGCTAGAATTTTACTCTTTATAAATTTTGCAAAGAATTCAAAGAAGAATTTTTTTCATTTGCTTCCGATACAGAAAAAATTTCAGGTAAAAGCAAGCAAGCCACTGCGAGATAGTTTTTTGTTTGTGGCTGTACGTTTCTTGTTGGAAAAAGCAATGCTAGAAAAAACGTGTATTCGTGATGAAATTTTGCAAAAAGCCTACAAAGTCCCTTTTTTTGTTGTGCAGTTTTTGTATCAGTTTTTATAAACTTTGTGTATTTCTCTGAAGCATCAGAATTTTTTTCATTAGGATTTTCAAAACAGAATTCAGATTTTCAGAATTTGGCCATTGTTTCGTAATGAAATTATTTATAATTGACATGAATTGAAGGTTTGCTGCCAAAGTCCTTTACAACATAGACAGTATTGGCTCCTTATTCGTCAAATTGCTCGTAAATCCATGCCAATAATAGATGGTCCTTGGATGAAAATTCCCGTCGAGCTTATTGCGGATCATAATGAATTGTCGGCTAAATTTAAAGCTTTGTTTGTGTTAATTATATAAGCGACTTTTTTTGTTCCGCATAGTTATTAATAAAATTTTTTTTTAGAACAGAAAAAGCTCGACGGTTATAAAATTGCTCATTTTTGTTAATATACTGTGGAACACTAATAGTTTTAATATTATATTTTTTCAATCTTCATTGTTGAATAATTTATTTATAGGTCAATAAAGTCACATCGTCGTCACGACTTAACTGATGCATACAATGAACTAATCCATATCGATAAAAATTGGTTTCAATCAGTTCAGTCCATTTATGCCTCTTATCAGAAAGATAATATAATTAGTATCACTGAAGCTAAAAGCGATTTTGATAAATTTGGCCATTTGTTTTATCGGTCAGTACTTCTTTATTCACATTATTGATATTGATATTTATTATTGATATTCATATTCATATTTATTTGTTCAAAATTACGTCTAAATAATTTCTAACTTATCTAATTTTTAATGAATTTTTTAAATCTGTATTCTAATCTAATATTTTTTTTTTTTTAAATTTTCGAAAAATTCGATATATCATCTATTCTAGTGAATGGCGATTCTTGATTTGTTCTTATCTAGCCCAAATTTATTTGTCGCTTAATTTCACCTCTTGGGATAGCGCATATTATTTCACTGAGGCGACATGTATCGCAACTCGTCAAATAATGCGATCTGCATCCGTCGATAACTCTTTAATCTGTTACAACAATACAGAAGATTTCATGGGAGCTGTAAAAAATATACCAAAAGGTTATTTTTATTACAGAAAGAATTTAAATGCATAATAAACTACGTGAAGTGCTAAAGCAGGTAAATTCGAAATAGAAAGTGGTGCTTTTTTTAAGATAAAGGAAAAATTCCTGTCGATGCCAGGGTTCTTATCTCGTAGCTCTCTCATTATATATACATATATATTTTTTAAAGTATCTTTTATTTTATGCATTGTATATTAACATAATACAGATTTTTTCTATAGTTTTCAGAATTAACAGTGGTGCTGCTTTTTCTCGATTATAATCGAATACTTTGGCTAATTCGTCTTCATTCCGACCGAAATCCATTAGTTATTCCAGTAGTCAAGATATCAGAAGTTATAATTTTGAAATGAAGTTGCACCATTTTTTAATTTATTGATTTAATTTTAATCTAAATATCAAAACATTTAATAGTTCCATTGTTGTATAATTATCATTACATGCAATTTTATTGTCAGTATTGCAGTTATAATTGTTATACAGGATAGTACTTTGCTCAATGATTTCTCGAAATTGTTGGAAGAGAACGAAGTTTCTGCGAAATTGTTTAAATGCACGGACGAAAATTTCTTCTGGCAGTGGCGACACAGATTGGACGAGAAGCTTAAGGCAGTTTCCGTGATTATTGTTATTTCCAGATGAGATTTTGTAGTTTAAATTTTGAGAACGATTTTTGGTATAGTAATGGTTTTAATTTATTTGTTCATCCTATTTTTTCGTTACCTTTAGGAAATTATCTGCGACGTTCAAAGTCAATGGTTTCGATACTTCGTTGCACTATTGCTTCCTTGTCAAAAACTGACCACTGAGGCTAGCAGTATAATAAATTTTATTTCAGATCAAGGGTTTTCTGAGGATTTCGCAACGGTTCACTTTTGTTATTACTTTGTTATTATTATATTATTTTTATTTTTGCTTCTTTACATTTGCTAATGATTTAATTCTTCACGTATTAGTTCGGTGAATTTGGTCTAAAAAAGGTTCAAAGAATGGAGAAAGTTCAGAGAAATGAATTTTTGAAGGTTATGGTCGAGAATTTATTTCGTTTGAATGAAAGAGATTGGCAGATGTTAGTAGAACAACTCGCAAGTCTCGAAAATATTTCCCAAAAGTCGCTTTCTGCAATTCTTCAGTCGTATGGGGTTTGGTACTCTGCTGGGAAACAGTCGCTTCTTTATGAGATGAAACAATATAGTGTTCTATCAGTTACTCCTGTACGTTAATTTTGATTTTTTACATTTATGTCGATAAAGATAACAAAAGCCATATGATTATTCAGGAATTGGCGCTATTTCCATTTGAATTAATGCCGGTTTTGGAAAGCTTCAGTGAAATATGCCGCATACCATCTCTCTACTTTATTACAGAACTACTGAAAAAATCAAAAGAGGTTTTTAAACTTTTCATTCTATTTTCTGTTTTTAGCCGATTGTTATATGAATGAAATTATTCATATTGGTTTTAAAATAAGCGGCAAAATTTATCAAAAATCATAAACTTTATACTTTCCTTTCACTTTATTCTTTTTTGAATATATTAAAATCTATTTTCGAATATATTGAATCTATTAAAATTCTTTCTTATTTTAATTCCTCGATTTTTTCGATTTTTAAAAATCTTACTTTTATTTAATTCGCAAGTCCAATTTTTTTCAGATTCCTTTTCATGCCGATGGAAAGAAAACATCATACTTATTAGATCCAGATGGTAATCTTCATGCAACTCGAAATCGTTTTTCAAGTTTACTGAAAAAGTGTGGTTGTTGGAAAGGTTCTATTGGTCAAGTACCTAATAAGAAAGATCTATTGCAGTTTATGGAAACATCTTGTTTTTTCTTGTAAATTATTCCATATTGGTTTGGTGAGACTATTTACATAAAACCATGATTTAGATGGTTGAATTTTTGATTTCATCTTTGGATTTCTTCTGGATTTTTTTTTATTTTCCCGCATATTTTTATAGTTACATGGGACATGGTAACGGTGCTCGATATTTTGGTCAAGATGGTGCTTTGCGTAATTCGTGTTGCCGTGCCGTGTCAATATTAATGGGTTGTTCAAGGTATATTCCATTATACAATTGATAATTTATCTATAATTTATTATTTGTTAGTACATATGTTTTTATAAAAAAGGCCACAAACTGAAATTATCAAAATAGCTGAAAATTTACCGTGTGGCTACTTCGTAATTTATTCTTTCTTTGTAAAACATTTTCTTTTTTTCCATATTTTCTATTCGCTATTGCGAGAAATATCTTTGTGCCGTCTTTTTAAAAACATGATTTAAAATAATTTTTGTAAATTTCATTAAAGTGCACGAATTCTTCATGAAGGTCAAGGTTTCGACGGACGAAGCTGTGTTTATGACTACCATATAGCGAAATGTCCTTGTCTTATTGGGTGTTTGTGGATGGTAATTTTTTTACAATAGAAAATTATTTTTGGAATATAATTGGCTAAATTTCTTTCTGTTGATCTGTTTACTATCAACTTCTTGATTGAATAGATTTTTTGATGAAATATCCTCAGGTGACTGATGGTGAAATCGACCGATTTTTTTGCTCGTTCCTGAAGCATT
Organism: Dracunculus medinensis; assembly: GCA_900625125.1. NCBI lineage: Eukaryota > Metazoa > Nematoda > Chromadorea > Rhabditida > Dracunculidae > Dracunculus > Dracunculus medinensis. The sequence continues at coordinate 548,462 of UYYG01001154.1, forward strand.
GTTTTGATATTGGACTTGACTCATCCAGTAGTGAGAAAAGGTTAAATTTTATTATTCATAAAGATACTTTCGACGAATCCACACATTAATTTTTAAAATGGCATAATGTATCTTTAAAGCAGTCTTTAATAAAATTTGTTTAAATTACAAAATTATTTTCAATGCTTCTGCTTTAACATTATGACAGGAAATGAATGCATGATACAGTTGATAATGAAATCTTACAGTTAGGCAGCGTCCAATTATATTTCTTTAATTCGAAATTGGTAATAATTCATCAGAAGAATCAGCCATTTAATTGGCTGATATGCTAATTTTTTATGTGGATATTTTCTGTACAGAGATTTTAAACATGTAGCCGGTTAGCGCCGAAGTGGTTCGATTCCACCTTGCGGGTGTCAGGGGCAACACGCTGGAGTCATGAGGAGGGAGAGATATGTTAATGAAGTGGGATTAAAAATGTAAAATTTGGAAGAAAAGAGAACTTCGCGCTTTGTTGATTCGGAGCAGCAACTTGATTGAAGAAAATTTCTTTAAGTCATCAATCAATACCAATATGAAAGTGTAAAACTTCAAATTTCATTACAGTTACAGATAAGACAATGCTTTACTATGTTTACTTCAATTTTAGCATTTCTAGGCCAACCCATCGTTTTATACTGGATGGTCTCGCATCAGCTCGTTATGCTTGCAAATTAAGATATTTGACTGGCGCTTCAGTGGTTGCTTATGGACTTCCAATTATCGCTCAAATTGCTGGAATATATGCTGGTAACAAAAATTTACCATAAATTTTTTTGCAGTGAGTAATATTTTTATAGTTTTTCATCATATATATTTATTAATAAATCGTGATGCACATATAGTGACTTTTATTACCAAAGACTTCAGTTTTGCTAAGATTTTAATAATCTCAGTGGTTTTGAGTGATTTTTTTCGTTATTCGTATGACGAATTTCGCAAAATTTAATAACAAAGAGCAAACCACTGAAAATGAGGATAAAAAAGGGAAAAATTGGAAAGAGCATTTAAGATTACTTGAAATTTGGTATAAGCAGCAAAAATAAATGCTAAAGAACAGTTTAATGGACGAATCGAAAAATAAACTAACGGAATACACTAGTGTGATACTATTACCCTTTGAAATACCCCAATTCCAATTGATAAGCAACGATGCATTTAACATCCATAGTAATATTCATTCAACTGTTACTTCCTTGTCAAAAACTGACCACTGAAGCTAGCATAAATTTTTTTTATTTTCTCTTGAGACTTATTTCTATTGAAAATCTTTTATTGTGTAACTTGATGGCAAAAATTGCAAGTGTTAGTGCAAGTGGTATTTTGGAAGCGCTTGCTTCATATTTGCATTGTTAATTTTTTAAATAAACCTTTTAATTCATCAAAATTGTTGATTTTTCAGTATTTGGTGTTCTTTCATACATCTGCAGCCAGGATAGAGGTGTCTGTTTTCTTAGCAGCACAAAAAATGCATAATACAGTTAAATACAATAATCGAACAAAGTAAAGAAAAATTTCATTTTTTGTACTTTCTACTATAAAATTTAAACATGGAGATAACACTGGAAGTCTGGGACCTAGTGACTGCATTACTAGTCTTTTGGAGTCTACAGATAAAGCATTTGCCCTGTTTAATGCTTACTTAATGCTCTACAAGGGTATGAAAAATCAAAAAATCCAAGAATTCCCGACACGGTCAGCCATTTCATATTTTAATTTTCTTTTTGTCTTAAACCAAATCGGATTAATTTTCGAAGAATTTTTGTTCCAACCATTTTTTGCTAGAAAAATTGGGTTTGCTAACGATACCTTCAAAAGTTGAAAATGTAATTTAGAGACTGTGTATTTATCATTCCTCAACAATAAAAGCAACAAAAAGGCAAGAAAAAGCTTTTCTGAAAAAATAGCAACAATTTAATATAGCAAATCAGTAGCATTACCTCAATATGAATAAAATGAAAAGTACAAAAAAATAAGAAATGAAGATGGTAAAACTAAAGCCAAATCAACAATTTTTTGAACATTAACATTATTTATTAAATTCATGAAAATGATAAAAAACGGATTCAAACGTTTTTCAATACAAATTCGGCGAACAGTTAATAGAAAATCTTAAAACAAAATCTTTAGAATAAAAAAGCAATACGATACAACAAAGCTAAATTAGAAAACAAGTAAAAAAAATTTTTTTTAAATGTGGATATATATTTGATAGCATAAAAGTACCCAAGATATTTGATTTTCAATGAAAAAAATGTATAAAATAAATGAAAAATAAAGTAAATAAAAAAAGAAAAGTTATATAAAACAACTAAAACAGAACTTCGCTGCTAAAAGACTTAAGAATTTTTAACTTAAATGGTTGAAAAATGATATATTTTCAATCCAATGCTGCATACATTTTTGCAAGCTCCGATGAAAAATGCTGTTTTAATTTGTTGCGTTTATTCTTTAAAGTTGGAGTAAGCTGATCGTTTTCAATCGAAAATAGGGTTGAAGATAGGTAGATGTCCTTCACCTATAATGAATTTAAAGGAATATTATAAGCAATTTTTGTAAAAAAGTAGAAGCAGAATTAAAAGTGCTGTTTAAAAAAAAATTTTTTTTGCTTTCCAAGCACACTGCTTCATAAAGAATTGACCAAAAATTCGAGAATTTAAAATACAAAAATACAAAATACAAAATACAAGATAAAATACAAAAAATTTTTTTTTCGATGAACCTGTTCAAAGGAACAAAGACCAGCCAGTTTGCCCATATTAGTCATCTCATTCAATATTGCAGCTTTAATATCACTCTTTTTACATAACTTTTCAAATGATGTCTCCTTAATATTTAACTCAGCAGCCAATTCCATAACTTCCTAAATTAAAAGCAAAAATTTTGATATTAATCCGTTTTTTTGATTTCTCGAATTAATATGTTTATGAAACATTTTAACAAATGGTAAGGAATTTAGCAAAAAGTAATTATTCTAGAAAGGTTCCAAAACTACCTCACGCTCGGGAACAACAATTGCAATAATGCAAGTCTTCAAACTCTCACCATAAACGAAAATTTGAGCGACATATTTTGCTCGAACATATATCGCTTCAATTTTTTCTGGAGCGATGTACTCACCCTAAAGACCATAATGATTTATCATATTATTTTTATATATTTCTTAAAGAAATTAATAAGAAGGTCCACCTTTTTTTAAATTTTTATAACATGGTTTTAAAAACTAAGGAAATAAACTGCTTATAATACCTGTGACAATTTAAATATATGCTTCTTGCGATCGATTATGCGCAAGGTTCCTTGAGTTGTCCACTTCCCAATATCGCCTGTATGAAGCCAACCATCTTCATCAATTGTTTCTTTAGTCAATTGCTTATTCTTGTAGTAGCCTTTGAATACATTAAAACCTTTGACGCAAATTTCGCCTGTCTGAAGTGTTTTATTGAACCAATTACTAAAATAGAAAGTTATCAAGTCGATGAGAATATGAAGTTTATTAGACATCATATTTCATAAAAATAAAAACATATATGTGGCTGAAGTGTAATTTAAAAAAAAAAAGTGAGGGAAGAAAAAATTACTGAATTATTTGCAAAATAGCCCAGCTCAGGCACATCTACCAATTTAATCATGTTACAAGGCACTGGTATACCTACATTACCAGTGCTACAATCTGCTTCAATACATAGAGTGCATTCCGCAACACATTCTGTTTGACCTGAAATGATTAAAATATAAATTTTAATCAGACCTGGTTAGACTTAACGAAAAAAAATCCAGTAAACTAAAATATACCATATCCTTCCAAAACAAGACACCCAATTACAGCTCGTGAAAATTCTAAAACTTCAGGAGCAACTGGAGCAGATCCAGTAACCATAAGTCTGATTCTCCCGCCCAATCCCTGTCGAATTTTTTTGAATACGATTTCATCGAGGAGAGTTGCTCTCATCACACCTCTTAAGCAGTTAAAATAATATATGCAAAAAAATTTACCCAATGTAATTCACAGTCTCTTTACCACAAGCCACATTTCTCAAAATATTTGGCCAAAATATGGCCCTTTGTATTATAAAGATAATGACAGGCTCGCAGGGCAAATAATAGTTGCTCTTTCCTTTTTTCAATATTCATTCCACGCACTTCAACAAATCACACTACAATAGTTGTTTAAAAAATTATTTTTAAATTCAAAAAAAACTAGCAGGAGCAAAATTAACCTTCGGACATCAAAGCATTTTATGGCGAGCGCAATGCTGAACAACGTTTTTTTAAGTAAAGACTTGTTAACCTCCGATAAAATCTGAAAAACAAAAAAAGGAGAGAAATTTAATATACCAGTGATAAAAAAGAAATTTTTTTCTTTAAAGGGAGCGATTATTTTTGCTCAAATATACAGTAACCGATTCTTCACGCTCCCTTTCTTAAAATTATTTTTATTCTAAAAAGCATCAATATGTCAATATTGAAGCAGCCACCTGATCCAAAATTGGCAAAAAACTGTCATTCCAAATAGCAAAAAGCTAAAATTTTTGTTGACCAATTCATCTGCAAAGCAGAACATGAAATAACTGAGGCTATAAATTTGGAATAACAATATACTTTGCTATAAATTCGATTCAGAACTCGAGGTACAAGTGGTACGACAGTCGGTTTCAATTCCTTGATATCTTCTATAAGATTTTTCACATCACCACTGTAATATCCAACTTTGAGCCCAAACATAAAAAATAATGTTTCTACAAGACGTTCGAACATATGAGCTAGAGGCAAAAAGCTTATCAAAACATCCTGTAATCGATCGATAATTTCAGATGTTTGCTTTAAATCAAAATTAAAGTAAATAAAAATTGCAAATGCAAATAAAAATTCTCGAGGATTCTTTCAAATTGTTATTTTTTCACATTTCTGCATAGATGAAAGTAAAAAGAACAGCAAAAAGAAAAACGTACACCGGGCTCGAAAGGGGCATTTTTCAAAAATGCTGCTGCTGTGGTACATGCAATAATGTTCCCATGACTCAGTACTACTCCTTTTGGACTCCCTGTAGTACCGGAAGTGTAGGCAATAGTGGCAATATCGTCCTCAGTTGGAAACTGAATTATAATGCATTAGATTCTCGTATCAAAGATGAAAATACTTAATACAGTTAAGTTTATATACTTATTATATTTACAGAATATTTGCTGTCAGATTTTATTCAAAAACTAACAATTAATAGCTTCTTCGAGTCTGGCGTGTTTTTATATAATCCCTCTGAATCTGATAACATTTCTTCCATCGAGAATATTTTTAAACCACGCATCTCCACTTCTCTACGAAATGAATTCGATATGCCATCAATAAGTATTAAATATCGCAGCGAGGGACATTTGGATTGACATTCAAGCATTACTGAAACTATATTTAAAAGTACTGATCAAAAAGAAAAGATCTGAAAAGAATAAAATGGAAAATTTCTACAAAATTGAAATTATTTCTATTATTTATTATTTTTCAACTTCTAGTCAGCATAAACTGAGTTTTTGGAAAAAATGTGCCAATCAGCTTCTTCAACTCTGGGCCATTTCGAAATTAAAACTATCGAAACATATTCATCTCATAATAATGACAAAATATGAGGACATGAGGTTAAGAAGAATTCTATATTCCAATGATCAATTAAATCCCGTGAAAATAAAATTCCAACCTTTTGCTTTAGTCTCGTTATCCAAAATAACTACTTCCAACTCAGTCTCATTGATAATGTATATACAAGCATCCCTTCCAAGAGTTTCATATAGCGGTACAATAATGTTATTATTATTATATGTTGCCTGCTCCCATATAATCCACTGTAATCAAATAATTAATCAGCGATAATTGACAAAAATTTACAAATTTAATCTTTAAAAATCCATATTTTAATCGTAATCATTTCAATTTTTTGATTGCCAAGAAAATTTTGGAAGAAATATGCGAAAACCACTCCTTCCCTTCGATTATTTTCATTGCACATTCGCAGCAAATATAAATTGACTTTTGAAATTTAACCAGCATTTAAAGAAAATTTTTCAACATTAAAAAACAGGTTCATTGGAAAGAATTATTATATTATTAGAAAACAAGAAAAATTTACCTTTAAACAAAAACAAGTATAAGAAAAATTCTTTTTTATACTCAAACTGTATACTGCGTATCTACAAGAAGTTCAAATTACCTCAGGCCGATTTTTTGCTAAAATGCCAATGAATGTTTTTTGACCAGACATTATACCAAGCTTTCTTAAACCAAAAGTGAGGACTTCGGACCGTCTAATCACCTGAAAAATTAAAAATTGCAAAAGATAAATTTATATTCACACATTACAATCTGTCAGGAATTTCCACATGAAAAATTAAAAAAGCCTAATAGTTTTCCAAAACTTTGTAAATCTGAAAAACCTCATCATAGGTGAGCCAGACGTACGGTGCTGTTCCATCAGGTTTAGCCCTGCGATAACCACACATCAAACCATCTTTCGATAACTGACGTCCGTGTCGAACCACATCGCTCATCGTTCTTACGGCATCATTTAAACGTGGCACAATTTTTCCATCTTTAAGATTGCTGGCAACCCTCGATCCATCCTAAAATTAAGAAAGTTAACCGTTCTTTATTTTCTTGAAATTTCCCACGCATGAATGCTTCTCTTTTTCCATTTTTTCAAAAAAGATTTCTCCTTAAATTTAATCATTCCGAATAAAAAAACATGAATAACAAAGCAATTCTTTCATTAGCAAGAAAACAGAAAAAAGAGAAAAGAAAGCCATGCAAATATACTTCTGTCGCTTGCAGTTTAAATGCAATGGCATAAAATTAGCAAATTTTCTAATAAAAAAAAACAAATACTATTAAAACATTTTTAAAACATTATTAAAACATTATTAAAACATTTTTATTATAGAATATTAAAACATTTAGAAAAAAACGATGTTAACCGATAGTATTTTGGTTTGTTGATTCAAATCGACAATTGCTTCCAATTTCGTCAATCCTTTACTCATATAATAATAACCAATAAGACCAACTGCTGCTGCAGTAGCAACTGTTACAGCATTCGGTACAGCAAAATTATCTACTGACATCAATTAATTTAAATCTAATCTAAAATCTATTAAATAAATTCATTATTATTAAAATATTACTTTTTTAAAAAAATTTGAAAATAATAAATCTTTAAAATAAAAGAAAACGATTCAATTAAATTCAATTAAAAATGGCGACTTATTAAATTTTAAATAAAATCAAAATAAATAATTTTCTTTGTTTTTATTTTTTCGTCATCAAATAACCAATTTAAGGGAATGAAAGGAATTTTACAAAGAATAAATTTCTAAAAAAAAGAATTCGTTATTGGAAAAAAGAGAGAAAATTTATTAATTTATGAATTACAATATGAAAAAAAAATTATAATCGAAAAAAGAAACGATGCTTCAATGCAACAAATTTAGAAGCAACGAGAAGCAGAAAAAGAAACGACCTAATTTATTTTCGAACCAACCCAATCACCGCATGTAAAACCATGGAGTCAAGCCGGGCCAAACCTCACCTCCTTTTAAGAAAGCAACCAAGTCAAAGTCCAATGAAGCCAAATTTCCAAATAAGATTTATTACCTATTAGCAATCGAAGCATTGCAGCACTAAATTTTTTTCGTACCTTTGAACTTGATCAATCCACAGTGGTTTGATTATAAAGATTTGGTTATTGCTAGTAATACTATTGCTAGTAATTAATATTTTCGACTACAAATGAAAACAAAGCGAGGTAAAAAGTCACCGATATTATTCCTAAGTCACCGATACTTTGCCGTTCGTCAAACCATCGTAAATTCGGTTCCTATGTCTTATGTGAGGACCTACGAGCATTTCTATTTTGTACTGGCTCTCTGACGAAGAGCTCTTCTCTTAATGGCCAGTGAAGCCAGCAAAACTAAAAATACTGATTGCTATTAGAACCACAGATCGAGATGATTATTGCTTTTCACCGACGAAATAATCCACAGCCAGTATACAGTACCTAGCGGTACTGACGCCACCCACCTATAATTCTATATTTCCAAGAAATTCTCTGACAGATAGATGATCAGTGATGTGAGTGCTGATGAGGTGAATATAAATTTGAATGTATAATGTATAAAACTGATAGATGGCAAATTTGACGCGAACATTTGACTATAGAAACAAGCATAAAGAAAGTGATAAATGATAAGGGAATCGAAATTGTTTTCAAATTATGGGTTTTCATCTTAAATAACGTAAATATTTCGAGCTATTTAAGGCAGCAGTGAAACTAAGAAATAGTAAATAATATATCCAATCCCTGTGGTGAACCGTGGAGACAGTCTAAAAAGCGCAGACGACGATAGGCGAAAATTCAAGCCTTTGGCTAATTTCTATTCAATCAAAATCCTTCTTTTCGTCATTTAATGAATTTTTGTAAACTTGATTTTATTTATATGATACATTAAAAAATTGTATTATTATAGCGTTCAAATTGTTTTTTATAAATATTTTTATTAAAATTGTTACTCCCTTTATCTTCAATTATATACATATATATATCGCTAATTTATAAGGCATGAAAAACGAAGAGAAACAATCAACTGCTGAGACGAGAGAGTTTTTAATATTATAGGCAAATCGTATATAATTTCAACAAATAAATGTTCCTTATGCACTTAGAAAGATCGCTATTTTCTTTTAATTATATTGTTATACATGGGAATATAACATTATAAACATTATTATATATTATAAAATATAATATTATTGTGTGTCTTCAGTAGAAGTAAACCTGTCATATCAAAAATCCGGGTGGCTGCAGGGATCCACTTGTAACTCTATCTCCGAGTAACTCTATGGTGAAAGGGACAGACGTTCTTGATACAGTTCGAGCGTAAAACGAACCCCAAGTTCATAAGTAAAATTTGATCACAAGCCAGAGCCATTCCTCGGAGCTTATCAAGGAGAAAGGCTCTTTACACTCGCGGCGAGGTATTAGCCGTTTCAGCGTGGAACATCAAAACACTTATGCACGTTGTAAGCCAAGCGATCATTGTCCACACCTTTTCTAAATATCGTGTGAATATAGCTTGCTTGTCGGAGGTCCGTCTTCCTCACTTCGGGCATCGAGTAATTTCTAATTCTAGCTCGGAGCAGAAGTGCTTGCTATATCAATGCAGTTCTTCAAATAACTTGGGAATGGTGTAGCGATTGTCATATTTGACAAGGTCCATTCCGCTTTGATTAAGTAGAAACCGGTAAATGACCGTACGGCATCCGTCTTAAAGGTAAGTTCTGCAATATCTCGGTCATCAGTGTCTATGCTCCAACTTTGTCTGCAGATGACCGCGATAAAGATAAGTTCTATGGGGAACATCAAATGTTAATGGTCTCTAACAAAATATGACATGGTCATAATAGGGGGAAAATGGAATGCGTGCGTAGGTCATAATGCCGCTGCGATTACCTCGACATCGGGATCAAGTTCGCCAATGGAGAATGCCTTTTTCGTTTTGCCGAACAGCATGAGCTTTTTGTTACTAATACATGGTTTCAGCACAGGAGAAAACATCTAGTCTCGTGAAACTCTCCGGATAACCAACACTTCAACCAGATTGATTATATTATATCTTAGTCAGTCGCCGTTAAAAGAATTCTGTGTAGATAGTCGTTCTCATCGCGGCGCTGAAACGCAAATATATGGGGAAGTGGTAGAATAATAAGACGGTGTTCGTAAAAGTTGTGTCCTTTCCTCTACAGTATTCAATTATGCGATGGACTGGATAATAGACACCGCTTGTCGGCACTCAAGATGTGTATAAATCAGTCCAGAACATTGTATCGCAGATCTTGAATATACTGATGATGTAGACCTTTTTGCTGACAGTTATGACGAAATGCAAATAATGCTAATAATGCTAATAATGTCAGCAAGAATTGGCCAGGGCCAGAATAAATAAAACAAATGAAATCTTCTAAAATAAAGCCTTTTCGTCTTATATACAAGAAGCTGATAAAATGCTTTTTTTATTAAACTCACTTCCGATTGAGGAAGTGTGCGATTTTAAATACCTAGGATCCACTCTAATAGTGAATGACCAGGAAAAAGACGACCCAGATAACGGAAAATTCATTCTTTCGCTTGACGAAAGCTTTATGGAAATCACCATAAAAACGAAAATCCGAATCTATATAGCCGTGATCCATTCGATCTTGCTATATGGTTCTGAGAAATGACCAATGAGAGTGGAGGATATTAAGAAGATAACAGCCTTTGACCATCCATGTCTAAGGTACATTTTACAAGTTCGCAGAGTGAATTAAATCGCATTCACCTTCGTTCAAACCATCTGTTTTAATAATGTCATTACAGAGCGTCGCCTTCGCTGGTAGGGCACATGCTTCGTCGCCCACCACAGCAGTTGACATGTATTTCGCTACGTGCTAAACCATGTGATGGATAACGTCAAAAGCGAGGTGGACCAATCAAGACCTGGACTGGTACTGTCAGAAAAGATTTTGAACGTATAGGTGGACCAGCAATATATGGACTTAGACGATGGAAAAAGGGATGGCTTACACTGCTGTCGAAGATGACAACAGATCACACAGCTTGGAAACATCTTACCCTTGTAGCCGTTGGAGCCAGCATAACCAGTAATAGTGAGAGCTGTTAGAAGGAGATTCACATGGGAATGTTTATTATTTCCAATTTATTGCTTGTGAAATAAATGAATTAGGCACTTTAATAAGAGAAACTTTTTGTACTGTTGATTTAATGCGAAGTCGATGTTCATAAATAGCGTTAGTGAAAGTTACAAGTCGTATGCAAATTACAAATCACATTTTGCGAAAATCAATCTGAACAAAATTAATCGCAAAGCCTCCATTTTCGAAGAAATCCTCGAAGAGCATAGAGGAAGAATATTGCGGACCATATATAACGTGCAGGCCGCACACTGCACTCGCTGATATAAATTAATTTCCACTTAACTGCATTTTTTTGAAAGATTAGATCCCTTTCTTTTTGCGATAGCTTAAATTTTTGTTCATTTTTCATTTGCATTTGTGCTTTTGCAGTTTTTTTAAATCATCCTTAGAACACCGTACTTTTCTTCCTATTTATTTCCACTATCAATCTTGAAATTCAATGAAGTGAATTTTCTGTGAACAGAGATAAATGTATTTTTCACTCTCATTAGAGATATGCATACAATTGCGACAAGTATCTGATTGAGCGAGTTCTAATTCTACTCGCCATTTCTATTTTGGCCGGCTCTAATGATTACCTGAGTAAGATACTTTCGCTAGAGAGTCATCTGAGGATAAAAGTGAAGGTAAGTCGCCAACACAACCAGCTATTTTAGCTGTTTAATGGGGCTAGAAAGAAATTCGCTATGTCGACACAACATATCGCCCTTCTCCCATTTTGTGCAAATCTGTGGGTTCATAGAATGAAAAGGTAATTAAATTTTTTTTTCTGAACAATAGCTCTAAAGCATGGCAGAAGAAAATTTCTTATGAAAAAAGAATGGAATATTATTCTCAGAATATTTTCAGAAATACGTCATCTTAACAATTATTTTCTGATTCATAACAAAATTTACTCCCAGTTCTAGGAAGTAAATTGCATACGCATTTCGACGAGTTTCTTTGTTTCTAATTTCAATCTTAATTTCATTTCGTGGTTTAACAAAAACATTTATTAATAATTCTTATAAATGAAATATAGGACGGGTGGAATACCAAAAAAAAATTTGGATAGGATAGCGATAAAAGATGAGAAATGGTCGAGGCATAAAAATTTCTAAAATTACTGGTGCAAATTCGTGGTGCTAATCGCTTTAGAAACGAAGTTTCATAAAATGGTGCGATCACGAAGGAATAATGTTAGAATAATTAAATACTTTTTATAACGGAATGAATCAATTTGAATACCCTTTTCGTTTCAAGTTTTAGAACAAAAGTCCAAAAAGTTCGGATTTGCTACTTTTGTTTGTTTTTAAGTTCACATTTCAATGGATGATGAATCCCAAATTGTTCAATTTGCTCAGCATGAAAATGATATCAACACTCTTTGGAAATACTGATATAAAAGTAGGCCAAACTTCAAATAACTTCAAATTACCTAATATATATATATATATATACAGATACTCAATCACCTAACAAGAACCTACAACGATGACACTGGGACGTCCTTTGGACTGGAGAAATGTGGCTAGATGGTAACAAGGAAAAGGAAAGTAATTAATTGATAGGGTGGATCTACCAGCAGGGCATATAGCAGGCGCACGGAGTAGCTACGAATATCTTAGCATCGCACAGTTATCAAAACCAAAATGAGAAAGCAAGAAAAACATCAAAATTTTACCAAAGAATAAAACACATCTTCAAGAGCCATTTCAGTATGAAAAACAAAATTCATGCCGTAAACATGCCATGCATGCCAGTCATCTGATATGCAGCCATCATAGCGACTTCGTCCAAGGAAGTCATAGTGGCTGCCAATGTGAAACTCCGGAAACTTCTCACTTTGCTCGAAAATTTCCATCCCAAGCCTAACATCCGTAAATGCACCAGTCGGAAAAAAATTTGGTGAGTGCCAAAGCCACTGCTTTGAATGATGAAACCGAAGCATCCAGGAATGCATCCGCGAGATGGCACAAAAAAGGATGAAGTACCAAGAGAATGCCAAGAAAGAAGAGAAGCATCAGTAGACACTGGAGAAAGAACAAGCACCACAGGAAGTATCATGGCAAAACAAGGCGTTCCATGGGTCTTACCATCGACAGCTGAGGTAGCTGATAATGAGAAATTACCAGTGGTTGCAAAAAACTGGGCAAAAAGACAGAACAGCACAACAGCACAAAAATAAATACTAGAATTCATCGAAGCAGGGATTTACCACATTAGACAAGGTTCTAGGTGCAATTGCGCAAACATGCTTCAGAAACAGTCCAACATATATTCGCAGAAAATCATAACGAAGTATTTGGTAACAGAAATATTTTTCAGAATATTGCTTATAACCTTCCAGCACGATATGAGAGATTCCTCAGTAAATCGTGGAGAATAATGAGGCCAAGATCCTGGGGATTTTTTTTGCAAACAGGCAATCAGCAAGAATCAAAAGGAGAACCAAAAACCAACACTAGTGATAGATATAGCAATATCAAATGATAGGAACATTGGGAAGAAGGAATATGAGAAGTTAGAGAAATACTAGGGATTGAAAGAGGAACTAGAAATGACGTAGAAAGTGAAGGCCAGAGTAATCTCAGCGGTGATGGGATCACTAGGAAGCTTTGGTCACTAAACATGGTCAGATTGTATGGTGGGTTGTAGTAATATGAAGTTTTATGATTTTTCTATTAAGAGTTTTTGTGGTAGGTTTTAGTGTTAAAGAAGTTTGGTTTTATGTTTGTTTTTCTAATGGCCAGAAAAGGTGGCTTCAGTAGAATCCAGGAACAACATCAGAGATCTCTGTCTAGAAGAACTTGTCGCTAAGATATTGAAGAACCCTTAAGTTCCATCCGAGCGAGGCTAAGTGTGCTCCGTACCACCCACGGGAGACGATAATGGGATTTTTTTGTTCATATATATGATGCAAAAATAAATGCGTATATAATATAATGTATATATTCATTGGAATGATCTCTAGAAATACGCTCATCTAAAAATTTTTATCTTTTATAAGCAATTAATAAAAAAAGTTCGCATCTCTGATTGGAAAAAATAACGCAAAATGAAGTAATAAGAAAACTTATAAGAGAAAATAGTGCAAAGAATTTTCTTCATTTCTCAGTAAATTATAAATTGCAAACTTTCTTATATATGGAAACAATAAAAATTTAACAATGTGCAATGTATTACGCAAAAGCTGAAAAACATTTATAACCGAAGTTTAATCATATTTTCTGGCCATAAAAAATTGATTACACCGGTTGAACAAACTTAGGTAAAAGAAATAAATTTATATAATCTGCATCTCTCTTAGGATTGGAGGCTTGCAATTAATAAAAAGTCTGCATCTCTGTAAAGATTGGAGGGTTGCAATTAATGAAAGATGCCCATATGGCAAATAAAATATTCCATTCCTGAGAGATGAAGGAAAAGAAAAAATTGAAAAGAGCTAAAAAATTTAGGAAATTAGAATTATGGTCATAGTCATTCGTACATGCATTGCAATATTGAATCTAGGATTCTTTAATAAAATGGGTTTTCATGAATATTTTTAAAACGAAGTAGCTAAGCTTGATTGAAAACATTGACAAAATATAATTTGGTTAATAAATCGGTAAAACTATTCGCCTAACATTCTACTTAGCATCCTTCTAAGCCCTTAATATTGTCCGGACAAACACATTTTACGTTATTATTTCGTTGCGGTAAGCATATGTATTTGCATCCTCCATTATTTATAGCGCATCCACTTGAAGCTAAAAATTTTGAAGTTAATCGCCTAAAGACGGTCATTATTTGCATAAACAGCCATTATTTGTGACAAAGGAAATGATAGATATACCTCCTCTACACGTTGATGGTACAGCTGTAATGCCATAAAGTCTTCCTGATCCTCCGAGTGTGGGTGGAAATGAAAAGTAACCATCACCGTAGATTGATACGGAGTGTATTTTATTACTATAATTCAAAAGATAAAATATTTTATAAAATATTACAATATTAAGATAAAATATTTAAACAAAAATCCAATCAATATCCGCTTTTCTTATAATAATTCTCATATTAAAAAAAAATGATAATGAAATGAAATAAGGAAATTTTATACTCAAGAATGGATTGAACCCACAATGAAATCTTTACCACTATGAACGAAGAAAAAGAATGATAGTTGCTAACCCGACTTCAAGAGCGAAATTTTAAAGGATACTAATACGTCCAATTTTCCCAGAATAATCAAAAAATATAAACGAACTCTCTCCAATCGGTCCAGTAAAATCGCTGTTCATTTAAAGATGTCAGTCCAAATGGATACTCGAGTGGCGCAAAGACCACTCGACGGTTACGACCGGTCAAATCGATGCACGATAGTCGTTGCATTCCAGCATCGACCCAGCAAAGTTCTTGTCGTTGTTCAAGTATAGTTAAGCCTAGAATCAAGCTAAATCTCTTCTATTTCTTCAGAATCTAATTGCTTTAACTCTCAATAATTAACAATTAATAATTAATGAAATACTGAGAACAAATGAATTGCAGCATTTAACTTAAAAATTTTATTAATTAAATAGCACTCTAAAATAATTTTAATCTAGTTTAATTTAATTTTAGGGCATTTAATCTATTAATTTAACCAAGAATAATCAAAATAGCAAGAAGGACCGTTAGGCAGATGAATGTCAGTATTGATGAAGGGAGAATTATTTGACCCATCAAGGTCAACTCGCCCAATCAAAGGATTTTCTCGATGCCAATCCGAATAGTAAAGATGCCTGGAAAATCGGAAATTTCTTGATAAATTTTAACGATTTTTTTGATCGAAAAGAAATTAATGAATAATATTAATAAAGCGTTTGCTTTAGCATTTTATTAAATTTTTTTTTAGCATTAATCTTTTCATCAAAGCTAAAGAAGATTTTTCCTCACAGAAAAACAGAAGGAAACATGAATTCCCACAATTGCCAACTTTCTAGTTTATAACTATAACTAAAATAAACAACTGATGTCAACCTGTTTCTCAGGTCGATTGCAAGTGCTCTTGGATTAACAAGACCTTCATTTACAATCGCTTTTTGATACTTTCCATCCAATGTGGCTACACCGATTTCATCCTTTATCGAATCGACGTAATAAACATTGCGAGACGATGTATCGACAGCAATGCCTTCAGGACTTTTCAGCACTGTTTCCAGGAATTTCTTTTCATCAGTGCCATTGAATGAAGCTGTGCGAAGAGCGTGACCTTAATTTTCTGCGCCATTTAACACTGAAGATAAATTGCAGAAAATTTCCTGTTTTTTTTGTAAAATTTTTTTTGCTAAATGAAGCCATCTGCTTGATTATGCAGAATCACAATGCATAACTGGAAATTCACCTGCAATATCACTCCATACTATTCGTTCTTCTTGACAATCAAAATCAATTCCCACTGCTATTTGATGTGGCACAATGATAAGCTGGAAAAACAAAAGTCAAGTAAAAATAAAAAATGTTAAAAAATTGAATTAATAAATAATTAAGACAATATAGAAGTGGATGATTCTATGAAAATTTTCCCATTTTTCATATTCGAATTGATTAAACATTTATTTTAATGAATTTTAATCAATGATAACCAGGGTTCAATCAGTTATCAAAATATTTCCTTGGTATCTCATGAAATCAGACATATATATATATATATATATACATATACCTGTTTTCCAGGTGTATCAATATTCGTACTTCTATGTATAATCATCATCCCACGGCCAATTAGTAAAGATTCTTTTCTAGTATCGCTATCAGCTTAAATGCAAATTTCAACATTAAAATTATAAATTAGGATGGAAAAATTTAAAAATTTAAAATTTTCTGTAGTCATTTAAATATTCCCACGATTTCTTTATTTATTTAAACTTAAAAATCACCCAAGAATATTAAAGAAAACAATTAGTGACGTGAATTAGTGAATTGTAGTTCATTTAGTATTTTCAGCTAAAAAAATTAAGCTGTAGAAGTGGGAAAAGACAAAAAAAAGCATTTAGAAGCTAAAAATTAGCTTATATTTCTTTGAAATAATTCCCACGAACTCACTGCTAGTACTGGTACCACTGTTAGCAATAACATTTGTGTTTGTTTTGCCCTTCTTTCTTATTCTTCCTCTCATTTTGTTGTTCTTGTTCTCACGTTTCTTTTCTTTTCCTTTAACCAGTACATGACTCCATAACCTACTTGGTTTTTATAAATAAATAAAACTTACGTGAACATATTCTTCCATTACCGTGATATCCATAAACGCAATTACAGACATATTGCCCGAATTCGCCAGGAACACATTCAGCATTAACGTCACATATAGAGCGATCATCAAGACAACTAGCTGAAGTGTAATAGTTAGAACAAATGTGATGAAAAACAAGTGGATTTTTTATTTATAATAGATGTAGAATGGTCCAAAGGTATATTGCTGGGTTAAATCATCACAGGTTTAATGCATATTTTCACACACGAGTAAACCTGTCATTGGAAGTGAAATCTGTAGTGTAGTGCTGCTTACACTCAATCTACTTCTATCCACAAATGATCTCTTTATTAAAGGGATCTTGGAACAGAAAAGCCAGACCAAACCAGAAATGGGTAGCGTTTTTGGAAACTTCATTGGAAATGGGAATTCGTATGGGTTTACAAATATAAAGGATTTACTAAGGATTCAACAAGCTAAGCTTTAAACTCGCCGATTGGAGTGCATATTTGTCCATTTCCTTGATATCCAGGATTGCATCGACATTTCCACATATCACTACTATCTTTTAGGCAACTAGCGTGAACAGAACAACCACTACATCTCGAAGACTCCATTCTTTCTGTAAAAAATCACATAACCTAGTTTGAAAAAATTATCTTGAAGCCTTTTAGTCTTCATGTCTTTAACTGAAATATCAATTACTGGAGAACTTTATTTACAAAACCAAAATCAACTGATCAATTGCTGTAAATTGTAATTGGTATCGTGTAAACGCATCAAATGAAATCCCAACAAACCTTGCACTATGCAATTTCTGTAGCCATCACCAAATGAACCATGTTTACAAACACACACATATTCATTTTTCTCGTGACTATAGATACATTCTGCATTTGCATGACACATCTCAGGTCGTTCATTGCATGAAACCGCAGTTGCAGGTTGGCAATCTTGTCCAGTTCCAGTATATCCTTCATATCAAGAAAAAGAAAGTTGCACATTCGATAATTATGCTGCTATTAATTGTTAAATGTGCAAGATATCATTGACGATATTAAATTTTAATTTTAATTTTAATTAAAATATTTTTTAAAAAAACTATTTCACCATTAGCAACCATTCAGGAAAATTCAGCGATATTATAATTTTACTATTTAGTAGTTCATCACTGGCGCCTTTATTTTTTCAAATACGAATTATCTGTATTAGGAAATTAATGAATCAATAGTTAGATGAATTGTCTATCGTAAACTTTTTAATAAGGAGAATTCTACTAAACCACAGCATGACTACCTTGTTTGCATTTGCACACGTATGCACCTTCATTAACACCGTAGATACATTCAGCGTTTGGATGGCAATAACGCGAATCAACCGGATTGCATTCGTCTAAAATAGCTTTTGCAAAAAGCTGTATTGAAATAATTTAGGCAAAAAGAATTTTGCGCTATAAATTAAGATAAGTTTAAGAAAGAATGCCTAAAAAAGAAAGAAAGGAATTATCAACAGACCTGCCAGATTGCATTCGCGAATGCCATCGCCTCTATATCCAGGCAAACATTCACAAATATAATCCATCGAGTGTTCGCGAACAATACAGTGCGCATTGTGATGACAATCGCTAGCTTCATGGCATCGAGCTGGCGCATCTATATAAAGACAAACATTATTGTATTTTTCTTAATGCAAATAGTACAAAAAACTACTTCCAAATTGAATTTTAATCTGATTGCAAAAGCATTTCTCATTAGCAAAGCTTATAGCGTGCAATGCAGACAGAATTTAAAGGTAAGCATAAAGGCGAAAAAGCATTTTAAAAGATCAAGAAATCATTAAAATGATGATAACCATCAGTATGAGGAAGGCTAGTATGAATTAGATTGCAAATATATCCATCGCCAACATATCCATCCAAGCACTGACATTTAAAAATATTTTTTAATGGATCATGGACGCATTCGGCACTTTCATGACAATTATTCAAGCGATCACATTGTTCGCTACCAGCTTAACAAGTTTCTGATCGTGAACAAAAAATTGCTTTGATGAGCTCAAAAACTTATAGATTTATGCAAGCAATAGTCCAAAAAAACTTCAGTATAGTATAGTATTCATAATGGTTTTTTTTTGGAAAATGGCATGAAATTTTTAGCGAAACAAATACGAGGCATAAGCGGAAACGTTTCTAGCGAAGTCATTGTGCACTGAATTCCGTCTCCGGTATATCCCGGACGACAGCGACAACGATGATAACCTTCTCCTCGAGGGCCTTTTTCGAATACACAATCACCATTAGGATCACAATTATTTATTATGTCACATGATGCAGGAGGATTAGTGATTACTGAAATTTTGTGCAAAAAGAGTTTGAAAAAAGCTGAAGCTGATGAAAAAAAGCCAACCAAACTACATAGATTTCAACTATTGGACAAGCAAAAATTAACAAAAAAAGCATAAAGGTAGAAATGATAGAAACAATCTTCTAAGCATCATGCGAAGGTTATAACAGTGCCCTTTAGTTCTTGACTAAGCTTCATAATTGATAATAAGCATCATTTCAGTAGAAAGCTCAATTATTACACCTTTCTGTCATGTTTGCCTCGACTAATAACTTTTTTGCCTCCTACTAGGATTTCATTTCTAATCCTGTTAGCTTTATAAGCTGCAATCTTGATCCTTTCTTGTAAATGTTTATATTCCAATAAAATTTTACTATTGTAAAATATTTCACTGAATCTTTAATCATTAATTAATTATTACTTTAATGTTATTTGTAGCTTTAAGAAGGAATTATATTTGTATTATGCCAATAATAATAATATTTCAATATACCCGCTGTATCGTCTAAGACACAGTTAATTCCATTTCCTTTGTAGGGTGGCACACAAACGCATCGATAATAGCCTACTTCCACACCATATACACAGTTAGCATTTGAACCACATTCGGAATGTGCCCGACATATGACATCTGCAACCATTTCTTCACTCAAACATCGAACTTTGAAAGACTCTCTAGATAATTCCTTTGTTCGAAGGAAGTAGACTTCAGGGAATGTTGGAAGATTACGATGGCTCGTGATTAATATCAGCAATTTATATATCGCTTTCCTGACCTGTTTTAGAGCTTTTCGGTGTTGTTTCGGCAACAAGAGGCTTGCACTGATATCCATCACCATGAAAACCGCTTTTGCAAGCGCATTTAGCCTAAATTGATCATTTTTCAAAAACGACTGATGGTCACTGGAATGCAATTTATTGATAAATGAAAACTTTTGAATGAATCTCAATAGGCCAGTTTATTTTTGCATTCATTCTGCAACATTTTAATGGTACGATGGAGTGATTTAGCGGAAAAGAAAGAATAAGGCAACATATACTTTATACCAAGGCTTTGGACCGGAATCCATTATTTATAACCTATCTTGCTTGGCTTTATTTCTGACCATAATCATAATCTACAAAGCCTTTTTGGTAATAGAAAATCAAACCTCTCCAGTTGCGGAGACTTTACATTGAGCATTGGCATCACAAGCGATCCGCTCACAACCCGATTCAATTTGCTCAATTCTAGGTTTCACAGGTGTTTCTAAACGAAATAAAATTAAATGACAGTTATAATAACATTCTTGTCTACTTAAAAAAATTTTAATACCTTACTGTCGCAATGGCCACAAGTTGGCGAAGTATGGTGTAACCCAGCCTCTCTGTGAAGATGTCTCAAGGATGTATATTTGTATCATAGACTCTGGTGCAGGGTGCAGGTAACTACCAGCGCGGCCACCGGTTGACAAGAAAAATTACTCTGAGAATATTGAATCATAGAAATATAAGAGATGCTGCATTCCTTGCTGGATGCAGTTGAAGTAAACTCGATCAATTCAAGTGCATTGCAACAGTTCAGGCCGGTAAAGTCAATAGAATTTAGCATTCAATTTTTGCATTAAAAAAAAGAATTGTTGTAAATTACATATGTTTTATGTATTTTACAACCATATTGATGGGAATAATAATAAATACAAACCTCCGGGTGGACCGCAGTGGTTTATTCCATCACCGACATACCAGCCACGACACCTACAGTAATTTGGTTTGCCATCACTTTCAAAAACACATTCTCCCCATTGATGACAATCCTGGTGAGCCTGACATCCTTTTCTTGTTGATTCAATACTGCTTTTGCTATCAATTTCATCACCAATTTCTGCAAAAAATTTCAAAAACTCAGCAGCATTCATTGGTGCAATTTGGCTGCAGACATCCTCGAGAAGCAACTTGATATCAAGAAATGCATCAAAAACTTTTTATCTTATACCATCGTTAATTTAAGGAAGAAAAACTTACCTTCACACTGACGACCATCGCCACTGAATCCCTCTTTGCATGCACAAGTATAACTTCCTTCCGTATTTTGGCATACTGCATTATGATCGCAGGTATGATCCCTTCTTTCACATTCGTTCGTATCTGACATAAATTTTAAGAATAAGGTCGAAAATTTGGAAAAAGTAAGAAGATAATTTTACATTACCTATATCGCAATTCCAATTTTTGCATCATGCTTTACTTTTAAATAGAAAAATTGGAAATGCAAAGGTTACAAAAAAGATATTCTTTTTTCTTTCGACAAAGAATGGAGTGAAAAGTGGATATCGTACCAACGCATATCCATCCAAGTTGGACTGAAGAATCCAGCTGTACCTGATAACCTTGCTGACATTCGCAGCGATATGAATAGTCCACAGGACTGCAAAACATATTTGGAGAAGTGCACAAATGGCGACCACTGGAGCATGGATTCTGAAAAATAGAATAGTAAGATTCGAAGAGCGACAAAAGTATTGATAAATCATATACATCTAAATGGTTATGACAAACTAACTTAAAAATTTAAAGATTTGGAAATTTATAAGGCTATTAGTCTAGAGATTGATATTCTCAATATTCATATAATTTTGATTTTTAAGTTGATTTTTGATTTTGATTAATTTTGATTTTTGATTGAATATAATATCAGAAAAGAAAATAAAACTAACTATTAAAAAAATATTTAAAATATTTAAGGCGAAGCTAAAAATATTTTAGAAAAATAGTTTTTTTTGGATTTACAGATGAATGATTTTACCGCAAGTAGTCCATAAAAAAGATTTGTTTTAGCTCCATGAAAAATTGAACATCAATAAATTCTGAATGAATAATTACGGGTGAAAAATAGGAAAATAGGAACCTGTGAATCTCTTGCATTTTCCCGTTCAGTTAGTGGTTGTTGATCAGGGTCTGTTCGATGTTCTTCTCTGTGAGTCTCTTTTGACTCTTCTGGATAACCGGAATGCTTTCTTTCATCAGTGGCTAGATTCTCGGAAGCATAACGAACGATTTTTTCTTCCACATCATATACTACATGCGGCCGGGTAACACGAATAACGACTAGTGCATCTTTATCAAACTGTAAGTGATTTTAATACTAACGATTATAGTAACACAAATCTTTATGCCTGAAATAAATTAACGATTTACAAATGAACAATTTACTTTCTTGAAGGAACATTCGTTGTAATGAATCTGCTGATCGACTGTCAATTTTACTGGATTCTCTGTTGCTCCTTCTTTAATAATTACATTGTAAGTAGAATATGAGCGAACAAATCCTGAAATAGGCAGGTGAATCATTAAAAATTATATCAATGGTCATAGCGATATGGATAAAAGCATTTCATTTTGTCTGCATAATCATCAAAAAAGCAACCGAAAAAAAGCTAGAGAAAAAAGCTGAAACCTGGTCCTTCACGTCTGTATTCGTCTTCATGATCAGGGAAAATAATTTCAGCACCTTCATTTACTGGCGGCAATGTTCCAGTAACCAATATCTGAAAAAATTTCAACAAATATCCTTCGATAAAAGGAATATGGAGATTGACTTATTCTATTGAAATCAGTGAAATAAAACTGATGACAAAATTACATGTGCTTTAAAATAATGGTAGATATCACGACCAGAAAATTGCTGTCTTATGGTTACCGTATTTCGGTCACCGATATGTACATTAACTGTCCGATTAAAAAGACCACCTGAAAAATCCATAAAAAGAACTGCTGAAATATCAGCAAATGATAATTGAAATGAATTAGACGAAATAATTTGTGCAATTATTTATTTATGTATTTTTATACCTGTGAGTTCGAAGCCATTGTAGGATTTTGCAGAAGCAACCTGAAAATGTCTAAGATAAACTAATTTGTTTTTACACATCTCTATTCATCCATATGTTTATGGAAAAGAAAGCTTTAAAATTTTTGTTAATTCAAAAAAAAAACAGTGCTAAAACCTTTGCAAAAAGCCATCCCATTACTCCACCAATTGAATCGAGCAAAAGAAGCGATCGTCCTAGTTGTGGCGAAATCTGAGAAAGAGCCGTATACGCTCGACCTTCAGATGTTGTCACATAAGTGTGAAGTTCTGTTCGTTGCAATTCCTCGCCATTTATTACACCCTCAAATCCACCATTGATTCGCTGTGGCTCATCTGTATATCATTAAATTGTTATAAATATATTTAAAGCAAAGGTATATTTTGGAAAATTTTTAGGCTCCATTGGATAAAAAGTTCATAATAACTAATTAAAGCAATAAAAAAAGGAATAAAAGGAAGAAATCCAAAGAAATTAGGCAAAAATTCTGGAAAATTTGCTTTCATGCTTTGTGCAGCAACAGTAGTATTAGTGCTCAAAAAATTGAAAGGTTTTTAAATGGAAAGAACGATGAACAACGAACCTTTTTTGAGGCATTCCTGACCATTTCCGTAATATCCTGGAAGACACTTGCAACAATATCCTGGACTATAGTCAACGCATTCTGCATGTTGATGGCATACTTTCATCTAAATTTGTGAAGTTGTATTTATATATGCATAGAATTTTACAATTTAATTAATAGTTAAGCGATGAAAGTGAAACGATGTCTAAGAAAATATAAAATCCTAAAATACATATCCTAGTTATAAATGTAACATAGATGCAGTGCTTAGCTCAAATTATCCAACTATGCATTCATCAAGCAGAAATATAATCATTATTGTTATTGTAAGTTAAAAAATTGTTTTCGGTATTTTCTGGGAAATGAACCTACCACTTGATTAGCTGCATCACAGTTTAGAGGTGATTCATTGTCCTGGCTTAGGTCATTCGACAAATCTGCATTTGGTATCGCTTCCTCTACTGTAATTTACCATGTAGAATAAATATTTCGAAAATAGATTTTAATTGTAGGTTTAAAAAGTATAAGTATCAACGGAACAATCATAATTCAAGGTTCGATTTCGCCTGTATGATCCTTGAGAGTTACCTACTTTGGTTAGGCCATATTTTTTGATGGATGGCGCTAAAAACGCGGCGATCCAATCAAAACCTATGATAGCTAAACTAAACTAAACTAAAGTGAAGTTAAACGAGATTTTGAACAAAAGAAATCCAACAATATATGGGCAAAAGTAATGGCTTCTTTCAACTTCAAGTACATCATCGAATCGAGAGGCTTGCCTCATCCTTATAACCAATAGAGCCAGCCTAATCAGTAATTTTTAGAAATTTTAGAATTTTAGAAGAATTTTAGAATTTTTTAAAAAAATTTTTTAAAAATTTAGAATTTTGAAAAAAAGAAAGAATCGAATTGGAATCAAAGGAAAATATACCAAGAACAGAATTTTATGTTAAATAAAAGAATTTTTGCGAGTGATAGCTTACTGCCTTTAAGCCAACTGTTAGTGTGGTTAAAAAATTTTGTCAAGGAATCACTTGGAACAAGAAATATCTACAAAGGTAGCCAGCACAATGACAGGTTCTCCTGTCAAGTGCCAAATTTAAACCTTCGCCTCTCTACACAATAATCTGAACTACTCATGGTTATCTTACCCAAAGTCAAAAAAAATAACAGGAGAAATAAATTTTTATTTTTATTTCATTTCATTTATTTCATTCAAATAATATACCATTGTCTGGAATTCTATTTTCAGCTTCATCCGAATGGCCATCTTTGTTTTTTGTGTGGGGAGAATAAGGAATCAATTCTTCTTCTTCATCCACCGCATTTGACAAAGAATCGCTAGACGCACTATGAGGATATTTATCATTACGAGCTCCATTATCTACTTCTACAACTCAATTCATAAATTTCTGAGTTTTGCGCAATTTTCATTGATTTTTGAGACTCAAAATTTCAGGCTGGAAATAAATGACTGTGCTAAAGCCAGAAAATACAGTTTATTTTTTCCTTTTTTTTATAACCTGAAGCATGTTTGCTCATTTTCACTTCTGTATCGCTTTCAATACGATTGGTCTCGCTGTGAATTGAATGTGATGGCGGTTCTAGAATTATTAAAGTTAGCTTATTGATTTTTTACTGGCTTAAGCAGTTGAAAAACTAACTTAACATGAATAAATTATACACAATTTTAACCATTGGCTGTGGCCAATGGTCATAGCCATCGACATGACATCGCCTCAGTTCTGCATGCGTTTCTAGATTTTAGTGGCAAGATTTAACATTAACTGGTCTCCTTATACAATTTATTACAATTTATTAGAATGGCTGATTGCACTTTAAGATTCGCAAGCTTGATAATCAAACTAAATAGGACTAAATTAACAATATATTTTGTCTGAGAAAAGTTCAGGACAAATTAGAAGCCATGTTTTTAATTTGCCTCATTTTGAATCGTTTATATCAAACTCATGTGACTTAGACCTTGATAATTTGTAAAATGAATGAATTTTTACTAAAAGGGTTATAAAAAACTGACGTGTGCAAACACAAAGCGAGCATCCGCGATCATCACTAAGAATTTGGCATTCTGGTGGACAGTGATAACGATAAGGATCTGGTGGACAATCTGCATTTGATGGCTCTAAGCATAACATTTCATCATTTATCATTAAAACCACATTTGTCTATATAATCATTTTTGAACTGAACACTTAAACAAAAGGGAAAAGTATTCAACTAAAAATATTCAACATATTCAAATAAGCAATAGCAATTTTATTTCCCGCCGCAAAAAGTAAAAGACTCAAGAAAACTCAAATTTACAAATTTGCAGAAAAAGACTTATTATCGCAATGATAAGACTTACGATGCTGTCGATCGTTACCTTCATCTTCATCATAATCACGCTCATTGTAATCAGAATACTGGTAATCGTCGATTCCAGAGGCACCCCGTGGATCTTCCGGTGTTGAACCGGAGATTCGAAAAATTTGACTCCCTTCTCTTTGGTTATTCGACAAACTAAATTTTCTGGCCTTACGATATATCATTAATATTCTCTTTAGTTCTCCAAAGTGATTATTTTCATTGAAAATTTTTGGAACAAAATTTGATGCAACTAACTGAACAAGTTCTCGCATACTATCTGTGCCACTATGAATAAGACTATGTTGTCGTCCATTTGCAAAATAGAATCCAGCTTCAGCATGTTGGCCATTGGAAGATGTCCAGTCGATTCGACCATATATGAAAAATGCATATGAGGTGATGCCATCTGTTGCAAGAATCAACTGAAATAGGCATCTCTGAATGTAATAGTACGAAAATTTGCGACAAAAAAGATGAGATTGCTACTAACTTGGAACTGATTACTTCCTTGCGTAGGATCAGCATTTTTCATTTGGTCCCACGTTAAAACGATTGCGTGAAGTGCCGTAAAATCAGCTGAATCTTCTTGTGGAAAATTCTTCTGAATTCGTTCTGTTATATCGTTTAGAAGATTACTGTCACTTGATGTCGCGCTGAATTTCATCAGTTCTGCTCACTACTTTCGATTTAAATATTATTTTAAGGGAAATTTCGATGAAAAATGATGGATTATTTGATGAAATACAATTTCATTATGTGAAGCAATAGATAAATTTTAAGAATATTGTTCGAAAATAGAAAAGATTTTTGCTCTTTGTTTTTTTTTACAAAAAAATCATCTTATGAGGAATAAAAATTGATAAAATCAAAATGAAACCGATAATAGACGGTTCCGTCCGTAACTGGTACGTAGAAAACAGCAATTGAATTAAGCTGTCTCGCATCGACGCTATCGCCAGTTTCTATTGACTTTCCAAACGAAACGATTCCATTCGATGATATGAAAAGTTCGTTTTGTGTTTCTTCCGAATAGATGATTGGGACATCTAACGACATACCGTAAGAGTCTGGAGAAAAAGGAATCTCCTGAAATTAATAAATGCAACCAGGAAATTTATGAGAAAAGAAAAGAGACGAAAAATATGAAAAAAAAAATATCCTCGAGATCCTTAGAATTTTTAATCAGCAAGAAAATTACTTTATTCACTGCAAAAAGTAAAGAATTTGTTCCATAAGTCAATCTCCTTAAATGATTCTCGGAATCACCGATCTACTAGCTTTTATTAGTGGATCTAAAAAGAAACTAAATCATGCGATCCATTAATGCAGTTTACCAATGCTTTGCACTCGAATGATTGTAAGTTACTTCAAAGGCTCACAAATATATATTTGGCAATTACAATAGATAGAGCGTCCACTGAATAAAATAATTCAAAATACCTGGTCACCTCGATCTTGACCATAGCCATATAATTTTGATGTTGATGTGCAAAAAAAAATTGAAGGAACCAATAGAAATTCGTAAATTAGCTTCATTTCACTCTGCAATCATCCAGTCATAAAATTTTTAAAAAATAATGAATAAAGAAATGAATCAAAAAAGGGTACCTTCAGTTTTGAGTGAACAATGTTCCTCTTCTTCAAAACAGAACTATTCTAAGAAAGAAACCGAAAATACGAAAAATACGAAAATACGAAATACGAAGGTTCAGCGAAATCGATGTGATTCCTGCAATGTTAATGAAGAATGCCATTAATTTGCAACGAAAAATATCTTAAAGATCGTGCTAAATTATTGCTGAAACCTTATAAATGCGTCTTCAATTTATGAAAGCTTAAATATAAAATAAAAATGTCCTGATATAGCAGTTTTTCTAGGATATTCTGGCTAAATGTTTTAACCGTAACAAGAAGCACATTTCCTAATCAAAATGACTGTCGCTTCAATTCTCAACCATTTGTAGCCATTGAATATTCCAATAAGATTAGTATGGAATATCTCGATGTGTCAGACAATTTTATGAATGCGTCTTTAATTTATGAAATGAAATACTTAAATATTCATTATCACTAAGTGTCGAAGAGATAAACTTGCTCTTTTGTTTGATAAATTTTTACTTTTATCAGTCAATGGAATGCGAGCTAATTAAAAATCTTTAAGTATCAGGCACAAATAAATACGAGAATAGAATACAACCTAATCGAAGCGACATCGTAAATGATAAATTGATAAAATTGATAAGTTTAACAACAGATGAATATCTTTATTATGACTGATTAAATTGGATAAAAAAATCTAAAAAATTTTTTTTAGAAAATACAAATGGAAAATGGATGGTATTTTGATTATTACAGTTTGATCAAAATTTAATTGAAGAAAACCATAATTTCATTCGGCAATAATTGTCATTAATGCCATTTAAGCAAGTAAGTAAGTAGTTAGCATTCATTATTTCTGGTTAAGTTAGCTGCTGAGTGTTAATTCAAAGAGAAATTTTTGGCAAGCATATGCACATAAAAATATCACTGGGTCCCCAGTACCACTCCGAATTTATGATAACGTGTTTATTGCTATAGAAGATAGCTTCCGAACCTCTTATTCTTAAAATAATAGTTTAAGCAACAATCACCTACCTATACAGCCTCCATATGAAGAATAAGAATATGGACATGTCGCATAATAACTTATTGAAATCAGCTTGTTCAAACAAATAGTTAAATAGACTAGTATAATCTATAGACTAATATAATCTTGAAAAAAAGAAATTTCATTAATTGGATTTTCCTGTTTTTATCTTTCAGAAATTTTTAAAAATTTTGAAAATTTATAATTTAAAAACTTATAATTTTCACAGAAACACAATCGACTAAACATATTTTTATATGTAACTAACTAAATTCAGTACTTGCGATGATGGTTGGAACAACTTTAGTGAATTTTAAAAAACATATTTATTATATTGATGCAAATACTAGATAAAACAATGAAATAGATAAAAATTGCGAAACTGTGTCAATATATCTCGAATTTTTTTTCATTGAATTCCAATTTTGTCCAATCTTCGTGGAACTTTGCAGAAGCTAATTTGAATTCAAATATTGATAATAACAAATAATTTATGTATTGCATTTTTGATCATACTGAAGAAACATAAAAATCTAAAAGATTCATCACGTCACCGAATGACGATGAAAATTTAATGGTATTTGGCAGAGTTGGAGTTCAGAAGTTGGAATTTTACAAAATGCAATAGATGGAGAAATTAAAGAACAAGAGTAGCACGCCATGTAATAATAATAGACGAATGGCAAAATCATATGAAGCTAATCGACTAAACTAACTTTTATGGTTGATTCAAGCACTTAAAAGTGACAAACGAATTGATAAATTGAAAAAAATTTAGAAACACCAGAAAAAATTCTAAAAAACTCGGCAAAATAGATGATTAATGGAAGTTAATCCTAAAAGTTTTCATTAAATATGGAATCTTTAGCATAATGATTATAAAAATGGAGAACGAATTTGTTGCACTTTTCACATTTTCTGACTATTAATTAAATAGAGTCAAGATAATCCATTGAATAGTCGTCCAGGTTGTTGAAATGCAGTGAGAAGCAAAGGTTCAACTCCTGCTCTTGTCGGAAGCAAATTAAACATTCAGGTAGTATTGGTAACTTGCTGGCAAAAATTTGTAACCATGTTGACGGTCAACGAAGAAAACTAACCAGAAATAATGAACACTGGCTACTTAATTACTTGCTAATCAAACTAATCAGAAATTTTTGATCATAAATCGAGGATAAACAAAGATGATTTGATAATAAAAATGACAATAAATTTTCAGAGTTGATCTTACTTCTCAACTAAAACCTCTTAAATTAAACTGTATTTGACGGAATGCTAGTTGAAGCACTATTGCTAATTGATGGAGAGGCAATTAATGTATTGTTTACAAGAAAAAATGCGGCACGAAATTGCAAATTTATACTTTGGAAATATAATTGAAACCATTTTAAAGATTTTTTTTTGTATTCGGAAACTCTATCAGCAAAATATTTCGCGAATGATAATAAACAATTTTTGCGAAATTTAGGTCAAAAAAATCTTTTAAAGTTTTTACTATTTTACTTATTTCTTTATCATTCATTAATTAAAACATGAGACGAATTAGCCACAGAATTATTTGCGGATAAAAACAAGCACAAGTCTCCAGCATTAACCGAGTTTTACTTTCAGTGACCAGGTACCACCACCTAAAGGGGCTCCTATTAGGGAGCAATAATCTGTATCAGCAAAATTTAAATTCCCGATAGCTCATTAAGAGACAAGCCAATTTGGACTCAACCAGTATTCTCAGCAATTATGCGATTGGTGAACGTGATTCTATCGTAGTTCAGTAGAATAAGTGCTGCATTTAATCGAGAAAACAATAGCAATAGCCGTGTATTTTGCATCTGTAAGCATAGCTTCAATGTTCAAGTGCTATGAAGAAAGCTTTACAACAGCAGCAGGTCAACATATATTTTACAGGGAGTTAAACGAAGCCCTGTTAGCAAAATGATTGTGAATAACTATTTTGTGAATAAGTATTTCTATATTAGACTATTGTTTTCTGATATTTTTTGCTGATGAAGTGCATGATAAAAATTTTTTCCACTAAAATTGATGCTAATCATAGTTTTTCACTTATATAATTCGCAGTATGCGAAGTTTTTTCAAGGAAAAAAGCAAAGAGACGCATCAAATATGTTCGCAAATCATCAGACTTCGATGAGACAAATCATTGGTTGAGTCAAATCCGTATTCATGTAAAAAACATCTAGCGGTCGACAAAAAAAGAAAAATTTACGGCAATTATGCAAAAAAACAAATAAAACATTCCGACTAGTAACAAAAACAATATTTGAGAAGGAATTTACAAATCACTTACCACCGGTCTAACAAAAGTTAAAAAAAATTCTTTTACCATCCAGCCTGCCTCTTTTGTTATTCAAAAAATAAATTAAAAATGAATGCTATTTAAATGGAAACAAAAGTGCCAGTTATCACCGGTGTTCCCATAAAAAAGACCAATAGTACTAATGTTAATCCAAAAATTTCGATAGTCTTTTTTTGTAGCACAAAGAAGATTAGCTTTTATAAGTCAGGCGGATTAGATAAATAAAGGCAAACGATTAGCTTTTAAGCTTTTAGTATTCAAGAAATCTGCATATTCCATAACCCTTATTTGCAACGTATCCACAAATTCCATTAAATTTTGCACAAATTTAATTTCATCCACTGAAAATGCAATTGGTAGGTTCATTTCCATCCACAGTTTTCGATTATTTTACACTAATAAATGATTATCATTTTAGACAGCATGATTCGACTTTTGCTTCTTACAAGAATAAATGTGTCGTCGAAAATTCCAAATGGTGCCGGGGACCCATCTGTAAGCAAGAAATCATAAATGCTGCACACTCACTAACTAACTTATACATTATTTAATTCCCCTCGCACTTGAAATCTAAGTGAATTAAGTATTTTAGAAAATTTCTACTATAGGAGTAAACGATGCCGAACTACGAAATTCTTCTAAAGTAACAGTCAGAACCGTTTTGAATTGATAATGAATATAAAAAAATACAAATATAAAATATAAAATAAAAAATCGATTTGACGATCCAGTTGGGATGAAAGGTTTTATTTTTTGAACTAAATACAAACACAGTGGAGTAGAATTTTTATAACTTTTTGTCTAAGAGTGCTCAATAATAGTTAAAGTTCATTTTGTTGGCTTGTCAAACCAAATAAATTTTGCCACGGAGTTATTTGGCGATAGAAATAGAATTGAGCCGACAGTATCACTCGGATTTTTACAAGATAGGTTTTGTTTTGCATTGAGTTGAGCCCCAGCATCCGAAATTTGAGGAACAATTTATTAATAGCATGACTATTAAATTTAGATTATTTAGATTATTTTATAAATATATCAATGACGATGATGAAAAATTCTGAAATATTATTATATTAATACGAAAGGCCAAATGGTCATAAAAGAGGGATAAATGAGTAATAAATATGAAGAAAATATAAAAATCTATGAGAGAGTACATAAATATATAAATATGAAGAAAATATAGAAATTTAATCGCTATGAAAAAGGTGTTTAGAAGCGGGGTTATGAGGCCAAAATGAATACGTTGTCTTCATCGAAAAAAATAAATATCATTTTACACCGATAAACTATTATACAATAGTAATTTGATATTTATTAATAGAATTGGTGATGAATTATTTTCTAGTTCATAAAAATTCATAAAATTCATAAAAATCGCATCCATTTCAATTTGAAATGTTTATTTCATTTATTTCTATTTATTTGTATATATAAATATATATGTTTAGATCAAGCAGAAGTGGCATGGTAGGGCAAAACTGCATCGACTATACCATCGACATATAGCACTGAGGCGCTGACATTGAGAAATCCTACTAGTGGTTGGAAAAAGCTGGACAAAAAGATGCGCAGAAGACTACTTAGAGATTACTCAATAGTGGCAGACGCAAGTAGGAACAGGATGCACCGGACGGTATAATCAAGTAGCTGGCATCGTCCGCAGGAATATCCGCACAGTATATGGGATAGAATCTCCCAAGACTAGATGAGAGATTCCACAGAACATTGTGGAGAACAATAAAACCAAGATCTTGGGGCGGACTTTTCATCAAGATCAACAAGCAAGTAATGGTCAATCAACCAGAATCAAAGTAGTTGACAAGAAAACAACTGTGATGACATATGGCAATTGCAAGTGATAAGAACACAAAAAGGAAGAGAGAAATGTCACAGGACCTGAAATAGAAACTAGAGAAGACGTGGAGATCCCAGTTGTAGTATGGACTGGATCTCTAAGCCAGAAAAGTGCTGTGAAAGATTCCAGGAACAAAATCAGAGATCTTCGCCTAGAAGAGCACGCTGCTAGGAACAGACGCTGCGTTCAGATCTCTGACAGAGGATCTGAGGTTGAGAATGACTCATACCACCAATAGAGGATGATAAAGGAGTTTTTTTTCATAATTTTATTTCTTCCACTTTTAACGATACTCAGCATTTCTGGTTTGGTTCGCCTCATTGAGCACTGAACTGATATCCTTTTGTCAAAGAAACACTTGGTGATAGAAGTGCAGGTGAGCACCGCTGGGATTGCATTTCATTAACTGATATGCTGTCCCGAGAGATACGAATCGAATCTCTGATGGCATAATCTTAGTCGAAGCAATATGCTTGCTACTATAATGCCTTTCCTATATGTTTATATTTAAAAGATCTAAATTGTCAACAAATTATATCAGTAATGGCTATTAATAAGTGATAAAAAATGACGAAAATCCATTACAGTCGATTGCTAATTTCATAGTGCAGTGAGAAATTGTTAAATCTCTAAAATTGTTAAATCTGAATATAAAACTTCCATTAGCAACAGAAAAATCAGAAAAATCCTATAAATATTTCGAAAATAAATTTTATGGATATATTTATGAGGAAAGTAGACAATAGAAATTAGTTAACCATTAATCATTCTTAAATATTTTCTCACAAAAAAAGGATCTAAAAGAACTAATTTTATTTCCACAAAGTAAAATTCTCGAATTGATTAAAATTTATTTTTTTAAAAAAAATTTCAGTGTTTCAAATCAGATAATTGATATTCGATTTTAAAAATTACTTGTAATTTGAGATTCAAATATTTAATCATTATTTACATTTGCCAAAATTTTTTTGAGGAAATATCTATAAAAATATATAAATATTTAAGATAAATGTTGTATAAATCAGTATGAACAGTATAAACTTAAAAACACTTAAAAAGCAAAGTAAAGTTATAAAGTTACAGTAGTCAATTAAAAATTACAGTATTAAAATTTAGATTAATATTTGTGGCGAATTAAAATCGGTTCGGTTACTTGTTCCAGAAATTAATTAAAGGCAACAACTGACGACAAGTGCCACATTACTACCAAATGAATACGTCATTTAACACATTAAATTATTGCTTATAAAAAAAGATTAATTAAAAATCCTCGAGTGAATTTTGTACAAAAAGAATAAAGTAAAAATAGACTAGCATGCAAATGAACACAGTTGTAAGCGAGTGGAATATAGTGGTCGACAATGTGGGCTAAGGGATAAAGAAAGGATCGGCAGGTGGTCATCGTTCTTCTTCTTATAGATTTAAGAAATCGAATCTGTTGGCTTTTATCAAATCCCCTCTCGTTTCTATTACTTTCAACTGTTGTTGTTGTTGTTATTGCTGATTAAATTCCACCTCTTCGATTCAATTGAACCATTTCAGTTTGCGACAGTTTTATATTTAAACCCACTCACAAGCGATATTCATAAATCATTACTATTTTTATATCTTCGAATCGAAACAAAACAAAAATTTATTTCCTCAATACTGCACATGAACTTTGGTAGAAATTTTTCACAAGAATTGCATAACACGGATTAAATAAAGGATTAAACATCATTTAAGCCTTTTTTTAAAAATTATTAACCATAATCTTCACAAGTTTTCGACTCATTTATCGAATTAATTTTTCTGAATGAAGAAAATTAATTGCATAACACTTTATCAATGTAACGATCAGAAGAAGGAGGGACAACTGTTCATAGATGTCCAAACAAAAGGTGTAAAAACGATGCGGACAATCGATGCTAACATTTAAGCGCTAGCTAAAATATAAAATACTTCACAAACTGACGATTACAATCTTAAAGGCAAAAATATATAAAAACATCGAAATTTGAAAAATCCAGCATAATGGTAAAAAATTCAAAAAATTAAATAAATTATAATGATAAATAATTTAAAAAATTAAACAATAAACGATATTAAAATATGAAAAATTTAAAAGAAATCCTTCTTTCACAAATTGAGATATGAAATTTCCTTACAAAAGATCAAATATATTTTCATACACATTCATTTACAAATAAATTAATTTTTTTTTTCAAGTTAACAGAGAAATTATCGATTTAAACCTAATAAAACATTTTCAAATATATACCCTTATCGGTTTATGAATCTTTGTCACAGTTTATGAATCACAGAACCCACGTAAAGTTTGTAATTACAATACTAACAATAAAATGTTATCAAAGAGTATAAAAATGATAAATTCAATGCAAAATGCGAAATGAAATTTATAAAAAAAGAATGTTTATAAAAAAAGAATAAATTGTTACCCTTCTATATGAGAAATATTACAACACTGGAAAAAAAATAAAGAAAATGAAATAAAAAGTGAAGTAAATAAAATTTAATCGACAATGCTCCATAATGTCATTATTGGATAATATGTCAACGAATATTAGAATACATGGTCATTTTTGATGAAGTAAATCGTAAAGGAATATTTCTCATATTAGCTCCAGCAGAAAAAAGAGCTTTAACATTAGTATCTGAACGAGTTCGAGCTGGTCCAATAACTTTCATTTGCCTGCAGTGAAATGAAATAAATATCAGTGACAGAAAAAATGTTTCATCAATCGCTCAACTAACAATTAATAAAATAATAAAGCTGATGAAAATTTGAAACTCATTTTCTATTCCATAATAAGTAAGAAAAATCATCAAAAATAAAATAAATTACTGTATATTAAAGCATAAAATTTATGCGCGAACTCTTACCTAATATGCGTATCTCTACCATTCTGATGATTTTGAACAACTTGGAGCTGTAAAACGAAGGCACGAGATGGTCGACCATTAGCTCCACGTAGGTCAATCACCTAAAGAAATAAAATTTATAAAATAAAAATTTAGATACCACATTCAAGAAACTGCAACCAGAAATGGCTTCTTTTTTCTAACAAAACCTTTGTGGAACCGCGAAATCAACATCAAAATGAATTTTGTTCGCATCTGCCTCTCTGAGGTCTTCACAAAATCCTATTATGTGGCTGCCAAACACAGTAAGTGTGAGCTGAGAATACGAAGAACCTAACCAACCTTGTCTATTTTTGCTTAACGCATATTTTACGCTGAGCGAATAGAACCTCATATGATTATATCCACCTTCATTTCAGTATTACCTGTATTAATAGTACCTTTATTGAGTATTAATATCTAAGCTGATTAGGCCATCTTCACTGTAAGATGAAGGCACGAAATAACGACGTAGTATTAACTGATATAAATATCGCCTTGTGATGGATCATGTTAAAAGCGAGAATGCCCAAGAAAATGTCGATCTAGGGAGATTTTGGATGTAAAAGCAATCTAATAACATATAAGGAAAAAAAGGTTATTTTCTGCTGTCCTTTTCACTTTCAATTGCAGCATCGAATCCTTGAATATACCTTACTCTTGAAGTAAGTAGAGCTAACGCAACCAGCAATAATGAAGAAAAATTGTCACCATGTAAACCACG
This sequence comes from Dracunculus medinensis, assembly GCA_900625125.1. Classification (NCBI taxonomy): domain Eukaryota; kingdom Metazoa; phylum Nematoda; class Chromadorea; order Rhabditida; family Dracunculidae; genus Dracunculus; species Dracunculus medinensis. The sequence continues at coordinate 584,961 of UYYG01001154.1, forward strand.
AATATTCATTCTATTCACTAGCGACTTCCATCATACAGTGAAATAGTATTAATAGGAAATACTTTAGGATGGCAACTGCGAAACAAATCCTGATGGTTCAAATCTTTCATTTTGCTACCGAAATTAGTTGAAACAATTAAGAAAAAAAAAACTTGGGCAAAATTTTGCTCAAAATCGCTAAAAACAAAAGTTAAATCAATTATTCTAGAAATAAAAATAGAATATTGAAACAAAAAAAAGGCACCTGCCATCCAACTGGCTCGGTAAACATAACAACTAGACCTTCGTCAAGGTCAAGCACTGATGATCCAAGATGAACAACAACTCTTAAAAAATTTTTGAATCAAAGATCTAAAAGATGAAAAAAATAAATAAATACTCCATTATTTCTCGACTAAACCTTAAACAAATATTAATTAAAAATAAATATCAAAATTAAAATAAGAAATAGATATCATGCTACAAGGCAGTACTATAGTACTATAGATAGTACTACTCATACAAAGAATCGTCCATTTCTAGTCTCACGTACATTTTAAACACGTGATTCGCACTTTTGTGTAGCATGAAAGATTATTCTTACAAGATAAAAATATCTAATAATTTTTATTCTTTCTATTTCAACCAAAAATTATTTACAAATTACTTGCTAGGAGTGTACGATTCATCCGTCTTATAATCCAAGTATAAAAGAAGGAAACATATCTCCGTTTTTCTGTCAAATTCAATGGTCACTGTGTGAGGCTGTGGTCCATCTGACTGCCAATACTGATCCACATTATCTTCAAGTAATTGTTGAATACCAAATCCGTCTGAAAAACTTCGTATAAAATTTCCATATCTTCAAAAAATATATGGATCATCAGTATTAAAAATGGTTTATATGCGTAAAGAAAACCTGTTTTACAGCTAGACAACGTCCAAAAAGCATGGTCCGAGATATCTCGTACATAACCAGCATTTTTAGGCAATGCTCTTTTCCAATCCATATTTTCTTCCGTAGACTTCTTTGTTGCATCCAACTGCTCCATATTTGTATCTTCAGCAGTGCTATCTGAAAACATAATTTAAAATTTTAGCCGATAATTTCGTTCTGTAATTTTATGCCTTTGATCCAATTCTCATTCAAACTGATTATGTCCTTTTCCTTCTTTTCACTTTCTTTTTTCCTATGTTTCTTAATTTTTCACCTTTTCAAACTTCTCTCAGTGACATTCCTCTTCCTCACCAATAATTGATCTACGAACTCGCCTTTCTTTACCAGTATTTAAAGCAAGGGTAAGGATGGTCGAGTCGTATGGTTGTTTCGATGCCGAACACCATAGGTTGATTCTTTGATTCCGATATGTCTTTAAAAAAATCCCAAATGGCGAAAGCGACTCATTTATGCTTCTACAGTTAAGTGATTCCTTAAAAAAAGTTCCGAATCGTAAGCCTATTGTTTTTTCAGCTATGAGCGAGCAGCTCAGAAGGAAAGTACCAAATAAATATCAATAGTTTTACTTACAACATCGAATCAGCAATTTACAATTTATTTTGTAAGTAACGCTGAGTCATGTAAAAAAAATTTCTTCATGAGGATTAATGCGACGAAAATACAATAAAATCAAAAATAGAATGGCAAATAATTTTAATATTTTCACCTTCCCAAATCAATTCGTCTGCACTTCGTCCCCTTCCAAATAACTGCAAATTGCTCATTTCACTGAAAAAAAACTTTTTTTTCTTATCTGTTAAAAACATGTATCGCACTGTATAAATTTTGCGAACTTTTCTAGCATTTAAAACACTATATATACACTAAACACTAAATTAAACATAGCCCGTACAGTAAGTATATAAATGGTTAACAGTCGGCATTTTCGGTTAGACTAGCTCCACTGGCTATTTGTACGGTGAAAAATTTTATCACTTAGTGAGAGAAATGCCATCCGTCACCGCTCAGGCAGGTTTATTCCGATCGGTGCCGAACTCCCGTTTCCTAGCTGCCGATTTAAGTAACTCTGCGTCATTATTCGCAATAATGCACTGTTGATGCATTCTACGTCGAACAAAGTTTTAAACAAACAAATTAAAAGACAGATGAATTATTAATCGCGAAATTGTAAACAAAATTTTAATAAATTTAAATAAATGATACGGCTTAAATAAATGATAATTCTGTGATAATAAAAAGTCGGCCCAGTCAATAATGATAAGCGCCGTTGCCATATTCTACTAAATTTCCATTTCATTCAAGGGTTTTAAAATTTCCTCCTAAAAAATATCCAAAATAAATTCCAAAATTCTTATTTCGACTAATAGAATAATTTTAATTCCATAAGTTCATTTCCTAAGTTTGGCTGAAGGTTAGAAATCGTAAGATTACAGCCGCGGATCGGCTGTTTTGTCTGTTATTCAAATTTTTTCTGGATTAGGAGTAAAGCTTTTAGATGTAATCTACAGCTGCATTGATTTTCGTATATGTGCGAGTTATAATATTTTGAATTTCTTAGATGCTTAAAGTGAATAAAATGTTACTTTGGTGTTTTGGTGCCTCTCATTTTTTTTTAGCATTCACCATTACTGGTTGGCGCGGTTCCACAGACTTTTGACTTGTTCGGAGAGTCTCATGGAAATATAATTACAAGTAGTCTTAAGTGAACGTGGCAGAACCGCCCTATCTCAGTGCCTTTTGCTCAGTACCTTTCTTTTTCGCATTGTCTTTTTTGCAGCGCCCATTAGCGGTCGTAGGTTTTCGTGCACTTTTCTTTTTCTTTTGTTTTTTCTTTTTTTTCATTGTGGATTTATTATTTCAACTTTTATCCTTAAATTATTCCGAAACTAATAATTTGCTCCACAGTCTTGTCTTTTTATCTTCTCCTATCTTCGTATTTTTTTCCTCAAGAATAGTGCAGCCTTGCATCATATCAAGTAACCAATAAGTACCAAGTAAGATTTGGGAATATTTCGACATTGATGATGGAGATTGATGAAAAAAACTCTAAAGAAACTAATTGCTTAATTTGTTGGCTTTATATGTTATTCATTTAACAATGAGAGAGTAAGAAACGATATTCAAACATAAGAAAGGGTTGCATGTATAAATGACTAATTCATGAATTGTTAGTATAATTGTTAATATTGTTTTTGCGAAGTGTGGTTTTAATAACAGATCGATGTATTTTTGATTGAAATATTTGTTTATATTTTTATTGAAATATTTTATTTAACATATTTAGATTAATCAGTATAATTATAGATGTTCATTTTTTAAAACGATTGTGAAAGATTCGAATAAAATGGATGAAGTAAAGACGACATTGGAGGATTTCGCAGAATTCTGTGGTTTCAATTTAAGCGCAACTTCTTATTTTCGTCGTTTTATCTTCAAAGATTTGAACTATGAATTAAGACCATGTGCGGAATCGCTCTTGGTTTTCATCCAACATTTTCCGCTTTTTTTCTTTTCTGTACTCGCAGTCTTCTCACTTTCGGTTTGTTTCTTTTATTTTCATAAAATTTTTCGTGAAAAATTCTTCAAAAACTTTTAAAAGTAGATTTAAAAGATTTGAAGATTTTGTGTATTTTAATTTATAATTTTATTATAGCACATATTCATAAAGTTTATGAAAATCATTTCGTTAGTTCATTAATAGCGTGGATGCAGCAACAAATTGCGAAATCGACGAAGTACTGGAAAATGTGTTGCGCGATGAGTTTATAGCTAAAGCTAAAGTTAAACCTAGAAAGCTTAAGTAACATACATTTAAATAATTTGAATGTTCTTTTAAAAATCTGTTTAAAACTGCCTTTCATTTTTTTAAGATTTTTTTTCTTTATAGAATTTTTCCTTTTCCTTTAATTTTACGCTCGTTATTTCGATATATTCTTTTTATATTCTTTTTTATTAGTTTAATTCGTAAATCATTGTTAATTATAATCAGTTGTTAGTTCTCTAATGAGGTATGTACCATGGCGCAAAAACAAAAAGTATTTTTTGTATGAAGAAGATAAAAGTGCTAAAAAGAATCATATTAAAATCATATTTTCAAGGTCAAGAAGCACTTTGAAACAGAAAGATGCTCGGGTCATTTGCGATACCATCGCTGAAAGCAATAAAAGCCATTCCTTTTTCCATCATCTAAGTCCATATATCGCTATGTCTACCTATGCGTCCAAAATCTTTCCTGGCTGTGTCAATCAGGTTTTGACTGTCCCACTTTGCTTTTGATGCCATCCGTCACAGGGTTTAGCAGGTAGCAAAATATATGTCTATATAGTAAGATCGAGCGAATTGCAGCTGTGTGGACTCGGATATTTGCCTTTCGTCTTTACGATGATTTTGCGACTTAAAAAAGTTCATAAAGGTTTCGTCAACTGGAAGAACGTTTCTAGTTACCGTTGTTCGAGCTGTGATTTCTTCTTTTGCCTGGCCATTTGAGATTAGAATGCATCCAAGATATTTGAAATCGGATATTTCCTCAACCAGCAATGAATTGATCAAAATAGGTATTTTAAAATATGAGCAAAGTTTGACTGTTTATATTTTCTATAAAAATTGGATCCCATATTGCAGATAAATATTCTATATGTCTTTCTAGGTTTCATTTAGTTGTATTAATCTAGAGTGTATTATAACTTTAAACAATATAATAATTAATGGACTGAAATTACGAAAAATTTGCATATAAAATTATTCCAAGATTGTTAAATTTTCTTCGTGCTATTAATTATGACAGTGAATTAGTTGGACTTATTTGTTTATCTATATTCTTAAGCAGATTTCATATGTGACATTTTATAGACGTTTCGACGGATCACTTCTGATAAAATATGGTTTTTGATGCTTGAAAAATTTTTCCTATCACTGGTGACTACAATCATTTTTGGTTTATGCGTTTTTCTTGGATTGGTATCATATTATAAATTGAGTTCAGTCGATCTTATACTTTACTCATTTTTGTGTTTAATTTGGTTTATTTCTTCGTCTCAATGCGTTATTTCATTGCTTTTTACAACGTAAGTATTTTAATTGTTTTTATTCGATTTGACCATATTAGCCACATCGGTCCTCGAATATAAATTTTGTAGTGGAAATTTTATTTGGCTTTTTTAGATGGACATTTTCGATCGGATTTTTTTTGGCTTATAAGATAGCGGCATTTTCGATTATTTTTTTTTCGGTTCATCGATGGATAATTTATGGCTTTAATGATTTTCGTACATTTCTTCCGTTATCAACTGTACCATTCCACTGTGTACATTTGTTGGTTTTGTTGTATGAATGGCATATGTCTAGGTTTGTTTTTTGATTGTTTTTTGTGAATTTTTCAAAATACAATTTCTCAGTTTTAGGTTGCTTATGATAGTTTTAACATAAGAAAGTTCAGCCTTTATTTAGCTAATCAAATAACTAATTTAATAATTTAATTTAATAATTTAAATAGAGTAGGCTGGTCGCATGTATGCTGTTTCAGCTAAGGCATAGCCATAGTATTTACATTGATCTTCCTTCATAAAGATAAACCTGCCATTAAAAAGAGTCCAGATGATATTTAAAGGTTTTCATCATGATAGTGAATGAAGTCAGCCAAATCAGAAAAATATTGTTAAGATACGAGCAAGAAGATTGGTAATATGGAAGAAAAATATGAAAGAATTAGCTGAAAAAGATGAATATGTAGGAAAACAAATTAAAAAAAGTGAAAAACTTATCTAAAAATTTTAAGAAAAAATCTTTCCGCTTTGTATTCCGATATTGAAATTAATGATACATTTGTATCGCATGATAACATTGATGAGCCTGGTAATTTTCTCTCTCGAATATTCTTTTGTTGGACGGATTCGCTGGTTCAAAAAGGGTATAAAGGTCAACTTAATGAGGTCTGTGATTTTATGGATTTTTCATTTTTTGTTTGAAATTATCTTCTTTATTTTACGATTAAAGCGCAAAAATACTATTAAATGATGTATTTTCGAAATTATATTTTTCAGGTTACGGATTTGTTGGCGTTGCCTTCAAGTTTAAAGGTCAATATTGTTGAAGATGAATTCACTGAATCTTCATCAACACGCTTTGTCGATAATGAAGACTTTTCTTTGCTCAAGACCTTGATTATGGCTAGATTTTTATGCCTTTTTACTTAATAAATAAGTACATTCTAAAACCTCTCATTTTTTTTTGAATCTGCATTTTTCTCTCAGATTAGTTTTTTTCTAGGCGTTTGGAATTCCATATTTTGCCATTGGCATTATAAAGTTAATATCTGATCTCCTGGTTTTCTTAGGTCCACTACTTCTTCATTCTCTCGTTGTTTGTTTCGAAGATGTGAAGTGTAAGGTAATCTGTTTGTTCATTTTTTTTATTTATTTAACCACAAAAAATATGAATTTCCATTTTAAAAAAATTTTTGATAAATAAGAAATGCTAAAGCTGACAGTGGTTTCATCTCATTTTTTGTTTGTGGTTTATCATATTTTAGATTCGATTATAATTCTTTTTATTTTCCAGGAGGATGGGTATCTTTATAGCGCTTTGATGGTTTTTGCTTCATTTCTGACGGCTATTTTGTCAACTAATTTCAATTATTATGTTTCCAAAATAGCTTTAAAAATTCGCTGTGCAATATCTATTGCTTTATATGATAAGGTTTCGTTAATTTTGGAGCTTACCTATGCAACTTTCAATTGCTCTATACCTTCTTTATCGTTTTGAAATTGTGTTTTTCAGATTACGGATCATTATTATGACTTTTTCATCAAGGATTGTAAAAATATAATCTATTTCTAATTAAAAGCTTAAATCTGGGTTCAGTAAAGCTTGATTCTATATGTGACACTTCCGTTGATTAGTATTTGCATTGGCTATAGATCGGTGATTAATATAATTAGCTTTATGATAAATACGTTTTCTACGTTTTCAGCTGCTCCGTTTGCGATTATCCACATTGTCATCCTTTACATCTGGTGAATTATTTAATTTTTTAAGTAGTGATGTTGATCGCATCGTCAATTTTTGTACTTCTTTCCATTCATTTTGGAGCTTGCCTATGCAACTTTCAATTGCTCTATACCTTCTTTATCGTGAGGTAATGGTTTATGCAGTGAAAATTATTTTCTTTTGCTAGAATATTTCCATAAAGCTTCCATCCACTTTATGTGCGAAATATCTTGGAAATTGGGGAAATTGTTTCTGTCTATGTGCTCACATTTAGTACATTTCAAGGTAGGTTTGGCTTTTCTTGCTGGTTTGCTGGCCTCCATTCTTCTCGTGCCAGTCAATAAATGGATTACCATCAAAATTGGCCAGTTATCAACAAAAATGATGGATTGCAAGGATCAGCGTGTTAAGGTTGGCATTGATTATCGCTACAGTTTCTTTATCATTGCTATTTTCATAGTTCTTTTACATTTTTCTTCGGTTTTATACATCTTCATAGATTACATATATTTTCACATATTTTTAAGCTGGTAAGTGAGATGGTGCATTCCATTCGAACCGTGAAATTGTCGAACTGGGAACATGAATTAGAACGTCGTATCACAGTTTTACGTCAGAGAGAGCTGAATTATCTTCGTGGTCGTAAATATTTGGATGCTTTATGCGTTTATTTGTGGGCTTCAGCTCCAGTGCTTATTACTGCTGCAATTTTTGCAGTTTATACTCTTCTGCTTCATCGTGAACTTACCGCAGCAAAGGTTGATGTTTATTTGAGGCATTAAAAAATTTACTTCATTACGATTTCATTTCGTTATCTTTTAAAATTTTTAGAATAAATTATGAATGACCGAATAAATCGACATGTTTGGCTTCATTTCTAATTTTCCTTCTTTCCCAAAATTTCATGATCTATATTGTTCTGAAACGAATCATTATAGAAATATAGCCAGATCTCATCATTATTATAATTGAGTGGTTACGCCTGGTTAATAAAGCTACATTTCATCTTCGTTTTGTTTTTTTTTTCTTTCTGCGTAAAATCGTTGAATTTATTCGTCTTTTAATTAATTTATTTTAGGTTTTTACATCTTTGGCCCTGATTAACATATTGATAATGCCATTAAATGCTTTCCCTTGGGTTTTAAGCGGAATTGTTGAATCGTATGTTTCATTGAAACGACTCAACAGGTTTTTCGCATTGGAAAGTATCGATCTTGCTTCGATTTATTCATTGACCACGGGTTATTAATCGTTATTCAGCGACATTTTTTTTATCCTCATTTTTTCTACTGACCTTAGTCAACTGTGCATAAATTGATGTTTGGTTATAAAAGAATATTTATTTCCTCACTGTCAAGATTTTTATCTCAAAAATACAATAGAACAGATTTATTTTTTATAATTCGATCACATACACACGCATATAATGCATTTGCTAATAGTTTTCCCAAAAATGTCGCCAATAGTTTTTCAGATGCTACTCAACCAATTCAAATCGATGGTGCGACTTTTTACTGGAAAAGTGGGAAATCTGTTGGAAATGTGGTGGTAAATGGAAATGTGGTGCGATTTTTTGAAATATTCAACTTACAAACCATTAAAATAAATTTGCTGGTAAAGAGAAATGTTATTATTTTGATCGAATTTGTCGAACATTTTTCTTTTATTAAAGGGAACGGTAGTCGGTATATTTGGTCCTGTTGGTTGTGGCAAATCCACTTTTTTACTAGGAATTCTTGGCGAAACAGAAATTATAGGCGAAATTCGTATCAGGTATTTTAAGTTTTCATTTAATTTATTTTTTTCCAGGTGTTTTGATTTGATGACAATGCTTTTTGATTGATAGAATTTGTGCAAAAATTAGCAAAAATTAATTTAAAGTTTATTTCAATTTTCAAACTTCGATTTAATAAATGAATTAAAAAGCAGCAAAAAAAAATTTCCTCGTTATACCGTGAAATTTTCAGGCAAAATGCAGTCCGAGAAGGATTCGCTTACGTTTCTCAGAATTGTTGGTTGCAACGTGGCACTGTTAGGGAAAATATAATTTGCTATAAAAATTTTGATGAAATGTTCTATAAGAAAGTTGTACGTGCAACTGCTTTAGATGTGGATATTGATGTAAGGTCATTTCACCCTATTAATTTTAACAAAATACTAACGCAATTGGACTGCATTTTTCAGTAGATATAATAAAAAAGGTACGAGAATTCTGTTTTAATTTTTGCGCATTTTCTAAAATTTTTTCTAAGAGCGCTCGCAATTTCTGATTAAACTCGCTATGGGCATATAGAGCAGGCATTTTTTTCCAGAGTGCGATAGGAGTATAGATGAGTCGCCAGCATAATCTACATTTTTTTGGAGGGCAATTTTACTCATACTCTTGCGGAAATAGAAGTTATGGTCCATTTTTCCCTTATTTTTTAACATTTTCTATATTTAGCAGAAATCATGAATTTGTTTACCAAATTTTTGTTTCTTAAGTCATGTTTAGAAAATGCTGCACTGCTTTCGTGGATTTTTTTGACTAATTTCATAAAATATTTTTCCTAGGGTATGCCTGGAAATGACGAATATGAAATTGGTGATGGTGGTCGTACTTTAAGTGGTGGACAACGAGCACGCATTGCTTTGGCCAGAGCTGTCTATCAGGTAATTCATTAAAATTGACATCGCTGAAAATGAGTTGAATATAAATATTAAACATAAAGCAGTTGATCATTCATTATACAACATGTTTTGTGAATTTTTATGATAATGGCTGCAATTAATCATTTCGAGTTAACATTATTGTTTATGAATTATTGTTTGTTTTATATTACTGTTGGAGAGGCTTTAGAAAGTAATCTGGAAGCGGATTTGATATTTAGGATCTCGACGTATACCTGTTAGATGATCCATTTGCTTCTGTTGACGCCAAAGTTGGCAATCATATTTGGAAAGAATGTATTATGGGAATGCTGAAGCGTCGAAATAAAGTTGTTTTCGTTGTTTCACACAACGCAGCCTATTTGAAAGATGCAGATGAGGTCATTGTTCTCGATAAAAATGGAAAAATTGCTAAAAGAGGTAATTTATTGATGAAATGTTATATTTCTAATATTATTTGATTGCGCATTTAAAGCTTGGATTTCGTTATCTATACATCGTTTTCCAAAATTTTTTTCTAATTTCCAGTATCAAATACTCTTGTAATTTTGTCCTTCATTTATATTAAATCAATAAAAAGCAATACACTTGAATTTATGTGAGAAAGTTTGGCAGTCTAGTCTGGTTTTTTTTTCTTTTGAATTCATCATTAATTCTTCGCATTTAGGGATTCCGTCAAAAGTCTTAAATTATTCTCCAACACAAGAATTGTTATCACTTCAGGCGAAAAGTTATATAGAATCTAACGCTGAACATTTCCAATCTCCTCCTGAAGAAAAACAGGTGGGTTCATTTCTTATGAGAGGCGTTTTAAATTTGTAAGAATTTGTGAAAATTTTTTCATTATTCTTCTCTAGTTTTTATTTTTTTGCCTTATTTTTCAATTCTAATTCTGTATGAATGTACTACTAAATTATACATAATTTTAGTTTAGTGGTAACATGAAATTTTGAATCGGTTCGGTTGAATTTTTTTTCCATTGTTTTAAAGAATTTAAGCCCTGATTTATATTGATTTTTCTTTAAAAATTATAGCAAGGTAAAGTGCGTTTAACGGTATATCGTTATTATATTCGAGCAGCCGGTATTATTCTTTCTTCTGCCATAATCCTTGCATTTACTATGATGCAAGCGTCAAAAAATGTTTCGGATTGGTGGTTAAGCAATTGTTCGAAGAAAAACGCCAATCTTTCTTCAATACCTCTTCGGTATGTTCGCTAGTAAATTTATTTTAATGGATAAATTTTATGTTTGAAAAGGAATTAGTGGTGAGTATAATTGCAAAGCTTTGAGATAATATTGCTCCCTTTATATGGTAATGTAAAAGTATTGGTATTTTTTCTTATTGACATTTTAAATGAACATGAGTCTGTGAAACTCAAAAAATTTCAGATTTCCAGATTTTTTATGGACTTTTCAAGAATATAGCATCACTGACTGGAGTCGGACAGTATACTTCTTGACAGTATATATGATATTGGCTGCTAGTAATACGTTGTTCACCCTTATAAGAGCTTTTCTATTTGCTTACGGAGGAATGAATGCGGCAACTCGTCTTCATTCCATTCTTCTTCATCGTATTTTGAAGGTTTTTGTAGATTTTTTTCTTAAAATTTTGTGTTTGAAAAATTAAGTTATTTTCCATCCTTTTCTTTGGCCAGAACTTGAAAAAAATTAAGTTATTTTCCATCTTTTTCATTGGCCAGAACTTGATTCTTTGATTAAATGGACGATGGATTCGGCAGGAGCTGTGATCACGAATCTTCGTCTGCTTATTGCTATTTTTGTATGATCATAGGGTATAAAATAATGGTTTAGGCTCCAGTTCAATGGTGGGAAAATACACCATCGGGTCGTATAATTAATCGATTGTGTGCAGATATTTATAACATCGATGACTCGCTACCTTTCATTTTTAATATATTTTTGGCTTCATTATTCAACCTTTTCGGTTCAGTGATACTTAGTTTTTATGCAGTTCCATCTCTGACGCCAATCTTCATTTCACTTTTCATAATATATTATCTTATTCAGGTATTTTATTGATATTTCAAATTTTTTTAATAAATTTTTTTGTGATTTTTAATGATTCTAAAATAAGAAATTTGCAATATTTCACTTGTATAATGCTTATATTTGTAATGATACTTTACGTAATTTTTTTTGAAGCGCTATTATCGATATACTACATGTGAAGTAAAGCGATTAACGTCGATTTCCCTTTCTCCTTTATACAATCATTTAATGGACACTATAAGTGGTTTGAGTACCATTCGTGCTTTTCGTTTTGTGGAAAGGTATAGTTATTTCCTTTTTTTAAGCCTTCTGGTGCATTTGCGATCTTCTTTATTTCATGGACATCTTTAGATTGTCAGACATTGATAAAAATCAAGTTCATTTTCTTCATATAATAAGCACATATAATCTATATATAAAGGAAGAATTAGCCTTTGTTTTTGAATTTTAAATTTATTATTGAATTTGTTAATTTTTCTTATATTTGGAAATTCCTTGAAATTTTGATTTATAACTCAATAGATTTTCAGTTTTATGGTTCGTTTCCGCACATGTCTCACTGATAATATTCGAGCTCAGTATTCCACTTTAGCTTCTTCACAATGGTTAACAGTGCGTTTGCAGATTATTGGTGCATTCATGGTTTCAGCTGTATCGCTCACTGCAGTTGTGCAACATAATTTTTATTTCGTTGACACCGGTAAATTTCTTCTAATTTTTCCAGACCATACCTGCTGATATATCTTTCTTTTTTATTCATTGCCGTTTTTCTGTTTCTAATTCCTTATAGGAAATTTTGAATGTCTAATTTATTCTGTCAGTATAGAGAAAAATTTGCTATAGGTTTCATTGGATTGGTTTTAATGTATGCCCTAACAACTACCAATCTTTTAAATACATTGCTTACCTCGTTTGTCGATTGTGAGAAAGAATTTATTTCGGTCGAGCGTATTGCTGAATTTATCGAACATACTCCTCAAGAAGACAATTTTTTTGAGAAGAAGGTAGGTTTTTAAGTTGTTTTTTATTTACATTTTTTGCATTTTTTTTAAGATTTAGGTTAAGTTATCGAAATAATAGGAATTTTTTATTCAACTACAAGATAATGATCTGAAGATTTATCTGAAGGTGATATCAATAATGATCTTTTTGTTGCTTTGTGAGTAGAAGATTTATATTTTAAACAATTTTAATTCAGTTTGGGCTTTTAAAAATATAAAGAGGAATTAATTTTATTTTTTGTTTAAATATTTTGTACTTTATATGATTTTAAGTATTCTTAAGTTACTTTCAACTGTGTATGGTGAAATACGTTTTGAAAATGTGGCATTGCGTTATTCTCCTGCTCTGCCTTTAGCAATAGAGAATGTTTCATTTCGAATCGAACCAGGCAGTCGTATAGCTATTGTTGGCCGAACAGGGTCTGGCAAAAGTAGTTTGATTCAGGCTTTGTTGCGAGCAAACCCTATATGTTCGTTTCTATATTTAGCCATATTTCTTCTTTAAATTTTTTTCTAAGAGTGCTCATCATTGCTAGTAAAATTTGCTAGCGAGAGCAAGAACCATTCAACCATTCTATTGTTTAATAAAAAATTTATATTTAATTCATTTTTGTTCTAAATTATTTGGAAAAAGTTCGTTTTTTTCAAAGTGCGAAATTATTTTTATTGAGATTTTTAATTTGTTTTTCAAATTTATGATTTAAAATTATGTTTATGTTTATTATGTTTATTTATAGGTGCGGGCAAAATATTTATCGATAATGTGGACATTTATACGATTGAATTGCACTCATTACGTTCTTTATTTGGTATTGTAACACAGACTCCATTCATTTTCTCTGGTACTCTCCGTGATAATCTTGCTTTTGGGGCTAGTTTATCTGAAGATGATATCAATAAAATACTAAATGTCAGCCAGCTTGGTTTGTTTATTTATAAATTCGATGAAATTATAAATTGTTAAAATTCGTGCAAAATTCTGTAATACAAATTGCCATTTATTTTACTTCGATGTTCTTGACGTTCCTGGACCATTATTCGATTCATTTAACTCTATAGGCTGTTAATTTAATTTTTTTATTCTTTATTTTTTATATATTTATTCCTTTTGTATTTTACATTTATTTATATGGTTTTTTAAAAAACAGTCAACAAACAGTCATTTATATTATTGTCAGTGTTTTGTTGCGGGTTGATACACCAACGTTTGTAAATTCTCCATAAAGAATCTCTAAATTTTTTTTAAATAAAATTCTTATTTTCTTTTATCAAAATGTAATAGACATAAATTGTTTTATTTGCCATAATTGATCGATTGGGTGGTCTTGATGGTTTTATCGAAGAAAATGGAGCGAATATTTCGTTTGGTGAGAAACAGATCATATCAATTTGTCGAATTGTTCTTGCCCATCCGAAGGTTTGAATCTAAAAATAGTATTCACTTAAATTAGGGTTTCAAAGCGTTCTATGAAAAAATTGATTTAAATAAACCATTCAGTTTTTTACTTGATGATCTTAGTAAATGTTCTTTTTTTGAAGCATAAATAACTCTGCTGAATTTAGTTCTGCAAGTTTTATGATTGAAAGAATGTAAATTTGAAAATGAGGAAATTTGATTGGTTTTAATGAATATTACACTACAGATCTGTAGTATAATATTAATGAATATTATACTACAGATTGTGATATTCGATGAAGCCACAGCACATATGGATTATGCAGCTCATTCTGATATGAATAGATTGGTGCGTTCTCTTCTTCCTTCGTCAACAGTGGTTTCAATTCTACATAGAACGGAAACTATAAGTGATTATGATAATGTTATCTTCATGGACAAAGGTCAAGTCGTTTGGCAGGGTACTCCAAACCAACTCTTCTGTGATGATATTAGTATACGGTTCAATAATGCTGTTTAGCTTTTAGCTATATTTTCTTTTTGTCATAAATTTATCCATTTTTATATATGTGTTGGTGTTATAAACCGCTTAGTGATTTTGATAATGTTTTTGTATTAGATAATTCTTTATTAGATAGATTATACTTTTGTTTTCTAATAATATGGCTGGTCCCATCGACTAATTCGCCATTGAATCAGAAGTTTCGTGCATTTCCGAGCATTTGTATTATGCGGTAGCACTGTGATCGTTTAAGGGTTCAAAGAGAAGTTTTGTAAAAAAAGAGCTATTATAAGGATAAATAATAGTGTGTCTTGTTATTTCTGTTTTTGTTAGTACATTTGGTGGAGTACCATTTTCAGTTTTCGGATTTTATTTCTATTACCATTTTATTGTTTTAAGAGCTTTTTTTCATTAAACTATTACTTTTTGAAACCATTTTAATCATTTTAAAATATTTCGCAGGATTTGATCTCCTGGATAAACTAGCATAATTTCCATCTCTTAAACTGCGATCAAATGGTCGTTTTCTTTTTTTCATTTTTCTTATAATCTTGTTGGATATTACGTATGATATTTGCCTTCGTTTTCTTCATTCTTCTGAAGTTTTTTGTTGTTTTTGAGGAAACTTATTGCTTTTATTCATTGCTGAAATAAATATATTGAAATATTGATTTATAGATGTGGAAACTTTTGAAGATGTATTTTCAAATGATACTTTTTAGAAACTTATTTTGATAAAAGTAATAGGCTAGAGGTTGCAATTTCTGTTAACAAACGCTTCGAGTTCGATTGGAGCATTCAAATTTGGTTAGCAATAAGCCATATGCGTTATTTTTAGAAAAAGACTCCCCTTTTTTGAAAATAACCTATGTTCGGGGAGTAAAGATGCGCTGTCTGGGCAAGCACGATGATCATCCGGTTTTGAAGCGTCGCCATGATGGTATAAAATGAAGTATTAGCACCATTTAGCAAGCAAGGTTTTGAAGTTGGCGTATAAGTTGCGTGTGGATTTTCAACATTTTTATTATAGTTCAGACTTTCCTTTAAATTCTTGTGAGCCTCGTTTTGGCATTTCTGGAACTTTAGGATTGATTATTATGAGTTTGAGAATTCTAGCTAACAATGTTGGAGGCGCGAAGCCTAGAACCTCAGAACCTCTGTCTGTCGTGGTTTTCGTGGAAATAGGGCTAATTGTATTGAAAAATATATTTTTTGATGTTTGCTCTTGTTTACTTTTATGTTTTTATGTTTGCTGCATTCTAAATCTAATTTAACATTTATAAAGCAGTGTTTGACGTAAATTTATTCATATGAAATTTGTTAGCCTATTTCGTTTCGATTCATATAACCCTAAGCCAAATGCACCAACGCGCTCATTCAAATGACTCAAACTCGTGAACACATTGGTGTGAGCTAAATCGAACCCACGCTGATGCGTCTGGGATCATATGGTTGGGCAACGTGCCAGATTCTCGGATCGATTTTTTCCCATAATTCATGAAAATTTTGCGAACGTTTGAGTCATGCGAAATCATTTTTTAATTCTTCGCCTTGTAGGTTTCGTGTATTTCGATGTGTACGTCGTTTTATTAGGATTATAAGTTTTATTTTAAATTAGAATTTGTTCGGCGAGCGGTTGTGATTCATTTTTGTTGACAGAAGTTGTCACTGTTGGTTTGCGCATACACTTACACGGATGACTGCGTGTAAAACGAGCTTAAACTGCTCAATAGCGAAATAGCGAAAGTTGAAATTTTATGCGAATAAATTAGCGCAGACGTAAATTATGGTTTTGTCAATGCGTTATTGCGGTATGATGTTTATTTTATTTTATTTTCGGTTATGAAAAGGAATGGATAAGTTGAAGAACTGAGGAAACAGGTTTTTGATTTTTTGTCTTGGTATTTCGAAAAATGTGATTTCTCGGTTTCCCAGTTTTAATTAATAAAGGTTTTATACGAAGTAAATGGCACTGAGCATTCACTATTTGCGATGTGGTTGGTTACACTTATCTTTTCACCAGAGAATCATTTGAGAATGAGTCTGCAGCATCACTCGAATTTCACGTTTAGTGAAAGGTTAAGGAAAGGTCTGGTGTCGAATCTGTGACGCTTGGCCTTAGGCGAATCTATATTCGTCTTATCTGTACCGTCTTTAAACTTCGGCTGATAGTGCTTCTTGATGTTATGATAATTCGACAAATTACTTGGTCATCTTGTTTTAACAAAAAATTTAATCATTTCTGATGGATTATTTGAGAAATATTAAATTAATTTGAAATCTTCCATGGTTGTCATAGATCGGTTACTGGCAGTCGTGGTGGAATTTTTTAATCTAAATTTCATTTTTCAAATAAATTGAACGAGATGTCTATCGCTTATCTAGGCATTGAATAATTTAATTTTTAAACAATTTGTTATTAAGAAATCTTAGCTTAGCAGCCGCTTCACTTGCACCATTATTCCAATGGAGCCAGCTAAATCAAAAATGATTGTCGTTAAAAGGAAAATAGGAGAAATTCGAGCTTGGATTCATTACTTTGGTTTAGTATGCTGAAAATATGAATATGCAGAAATAAGCGCATTTGAGTTTGCGTCAATGTTTTGGTATAAGCACGTGTTTTGTTTTCCTATCGCTGAGAATTGATGTTTCTGTTTGTTCTTTTGTTCTTTTTTGCACTTTTTTTATACTCCTTTTTTCTGATTCTGCGATAAAATGTTAAATGAAGCGTCGTC